>JAHHFK020002016.1:0-337953 GCA_024533555.2 Aedes koreicus | reverse complement strand
AGCATTCACAGGTTCAGACCAGTCACCAAATCGTTTCTTCTTATTTCACCAAGAACGTCCGGATCCCGGTGGCCAAGGTGGCGGTGCCAGCTATGTTGGCAGTGTTTCGTGTGCTGTCGTGTCTCGGCTTTCAGCACTCGGTTTTCCGCTATACGCAGCCAATACATGTCTCTCACTTTATGCGCGATTGCGACCGTCATACCCTCATACACGAGTTTGCAACCGGTGTCATCAAAAACAGCACGGACTCCTTTCGACGCGAGCTTTCCAATCGAAATCATATTTCCCTCTAGGGTGGGCACATACAGTACACCCCGCAGTGTTAGTTCAATTGTCTCTCCACTGTCATCTGCGCACTTGATTAAGCAATCGCCAACACCTTCTACGCGGTTCTCGTTACCATCCGCGACGACAACACTCGAACGCGACCCATGTTCGATTACTGTGAACGCACTCTTATCGCTATACATGTGCGATGTGGCACCCGAGTCGACCAACCACGAATGAGCAACGTTACGATTGTCATGCCGACGAACCATGAACGTGAACGATCTCGTGTCGTTTTCCCGCACTTGCTTCACATTTTCTTCCTGCTTTGGCTTATTCTTTTTCTTTTTTTCTGTCTTCGCTGTCCCCGGCATTTTTCCGTGTCAGGAACTCCTTGCACTCCCGCTTCTTATGTCCGGCTTGACCGCAAAAGAAACACACACCTGCCGGTTTAGCTTCGTTTTTCGCCTTCAGCACACGCTCCTCCTGAACTTTACCGCCGTACAGCTTTTCGCTTTCGTCGATGAGCTTTGCTCGTACAAGCTCCATTGTCAGCTCCTGATCTGACCGGCTCTCCAAAGCGGTGGTAAGAGCATCGAATGCCTTCGGAAGGCTGCGCAAAATCATGGCAACTTGCATGTACGCTGACAATTTTTCGCCCGAGTTCTCCAGCCGAGAATAGAGCTCCTCCATGCCGTACAAAAACTCTACCATATTCACACCTTCGCGGTAGTTCATGCTGCAAATTTCCTTCAGCAGCGACACTTTTCCGGTGAGGGTTGCTTTCTGGTGGTGTGATTTGAGAGCATCCCATGTGGCCTTCGCTGTGGTCTTTGACATGATGAGGTTATGTTGATTATCTTCCACCAACAAGGCAATGGTGGCACGTGCTTTGGAATCGCCTTCCGTCCAAACTGAAGTGACCGGTGCTGGCGCGATACCCGGATCAACGTAGCTCCACGTACCCTCCCTCATCATCAGCATCTGCATCTTGAAGGCCCATGAACGGTAGTTCTTGTTGTTTAACCGGATGACGCCTACCTTGGAGAAATCCATTTTCGTTCCAGCAAAAGCTTTCCGGACAAAACCACTTTCGTTACGAAAAAAAAACGGTTTCACAATCGCACCGCGTACTTTCCGGTAACAACTTTCCTTCTGTCGTAGTGAAAATAAGAATCACTATTAATCGAATCGCGTCGCGCACTTTTCCATAACTATTGGCCCCAATGCTGAGCACATAACCTGTTGAGGTTAAGAGAACTGTGGAAAGAAGGGCTCGGTAGAGGAAAAGCAATACACGTGTGGACGCTAGTACGCTATAGACAAGAATGATTTTATTGACGTTTCTATACATTGATGATGTTAAGCAGTGTTGACTGAAGGACTTTCGTTCAGTCGTTGCAAGTCGAACAACAGACACAACACTTATCGTTCTTACAATTTAAAAAATTTACCTTTTGGTCGACCAGTTTCGGGGCGTCCCCGGCTCCCCCCGTAAATTTGAAGTCGGACATAGTCCCGTAGATGGGCACCCAAGTAACAATTTCAGTTCTATTCCAGCCGTATAGCACTCCTCCCGGCTTTGTTGATGACACTACATTCAAAACTGTTTTGTCCACCAACACCTCCTCTATGCATCTTTAAAGCCGAAATGTGTACAAAGTGGCCCACTCTATAGACGGTTGTGAAAACAAATTAATAAAACCTTTCTAAGACCATAAAGATTTTGAAAATGTTCTAGTGAAAGATGTTATAACCGCTTGAGAACCATCATAAAACCTATTGGCCGCCATCAAAACCAGCATAGGGCTGAATGGCCACAGCTGTCAAACTTCACGGCGATATCGTGGTTGGATTTTGTTGTTTTGCTTTGTTCTCTTCTGATTCATTCAACAGCAAATAATGGCTCAGAAAAAAGTTCTTCTGTTGCGGGAAATTATGATTGATAGCAAAATATATAAAACAAATTGAGTTTTTTTTATAGCGTATCATGCTCTAAATCATATGCGCATTTAATTTTATGGTGAATATTGGCACGATAATAGCTGAAAATTAATGCGCTTTGGAAATTATGCGATATGAAAAATTATTTACAACATCAAAAACAAAATTGAAAGAAATATATTCCGTAAATTAATCATGAAACTCCTGAAAATTGATGGAATTCAATAAGGTTATCTAAACGAATACCGAAGTTTGTCTCAGATCTACAGTTCAATTGTATTACATTTAAAATTTGGTGTATTTATTTTTTCACATTTCAATTATTTCATATATTTCAACATGGCGATTGCAAGAAATCACAGTTTTGCCAAAAAGCCAATTTATCTTAGCAATGGCTACTATAAAACTATCTGGCCGCTTGGTAGCTTTCCTCAATGCCAGTTAGCCGTTTAATGCATTTACTGGAGGCAAAATAGTTTTAAAATGCTTTTTCAACCGACCATAATAAGATAATATGAATGAGTCCTAAAACGGCATTTCAAAACAGCATTTTATGAATTAATAAAGTCAAAATAAAACCTTTGATAGGAGTAAAAGGAATTTTAGAAGTCAAGGTTTTAAGATCGTTCTAAAGAAGCTGTGTAGATTCTTATAAACCTGACTAAAATTTGAAACCTATTGGCATCTCTTGCTGCCATAAAAACCGAATTTTTTTTTAGCTTTTTTAATAAAAATTTAAAAAAAAAAATAAAAAAAGGATGTTTTTGGGAATATTGCTTGCGCAGCACCGCGCCCCCAACACCCCCATAAGAGTCTCCCCCCCGCCACCCCCCCCACGCACATAATATGCAATAAATACACACCCCCGAGCACAACACGGACAACACCCTACACCACTCCCTCCAAATTAAGGGGGGGGTTTTTTCCCCGCGGGGAAAAAAAAAAGCCCTATTCGAGAACACCAAAAAAAAATGTTTTTCCCGCGAGCACCCCCCCTGTCCCGGAAATTGATCTTAGAAAATTGATCCTTTGTTGATATTTCTGTTTCAAAAACGCAATGTGAGTACCGTCAAACGGGGTGACTTGCAACACTTTTCAGGTTTATGTCTTCTTATCTCTCTCGATTAAAAGCTTTTTTGTTCTAGTATTCCATGAATGTTTTAATGACTGTTCTTACTACTAAATACAAGGATATAAACAAATATGAAGTTTAACACTTATCCACCAAATGACGAAACGTTGCCTGTTGCAAGTCACCCCTTCTGCGGGGTGACTTGCAATACTTTTGCGATATGAGTTAAAAAGTGGTTTAAAACAGTTTTATCATCGTTATTTTGTTGTTCTGAGGCGTTTCTGATGGTTTAGGTGTGGTGGCTTGTGCTTTAGACTGGTTCCTGTTGTTTCTGTCGAGTTTGGTTCTCTTCATGCGCTTTGCTGTTGATGTCGAATTCGAAGTAGTCTTCTCCACCACGTCTTGGGAAGTCACGGTCTGCCCAGGTTCAGCGAGGATTCGTTTTTTTCTGGCCTGTCCTACTTCCGGAGATTTCGCGAATCGCGCTTCCTTAAGAACGTTGACAAAAACCTTGGACCATGAATTTTCAGCTCTGGTGGTTTTTGTGCTTGTGATACCTGGCAGTTTGCTTATCACTCTTTGTGGATTAAGCGGAAAAATACCGGTTGTACGGAATCCAGCTCGTAAACTCTCAGCAGCTTTGTCAAGCTTTTCAACAGTCTTCTTAAGAAGACCCGGAAACAAGTGTTTTGGTACTGTACCAGAGAACTTCGCCTTGTACTCCAAAAGAACGTTTCTCCATTTGATTTTCAACGGGCGGAAAAATGCTACGTCAAGCGGTTGGCAAAGGTGCGTGCTATTCGGTGGGAGAAATACGAATCTTATATTGTATTCTTTGCAGGTTTGTAGCACTCGCATGGACAGATGACTTGCAAGATTATCTCCAATTAGTATTTTCGGACTCTGACATTCTTTGTCGTCGTGTTTCTTAAAATGTGGAAATGCCACTTTATAAAACCATTCTTCAAAAAGCTTGTTATCAAACCAACCGCTTTTTGAGCATCCATATGCAGTATTTTGAGGTCCACCTGAAGTCCAGGTGTCATATAAAAATTAACTTTTGTATACGACGAATGGCGGAAGCAGTCTACCCGATGCCGTTCCAGCAAACATTACGGAAGTACTTGTTTTTGTGGAATCTAAAATACGCTCTGCATGTTTCGCGCCTCGTCGAACAATGACCTTAGTTTGTCCTGGATCGTCTGTAAGATTAGTTTCATCATAGTTGATGATGATTTCTGATTTCACATCCTTAATTGACAGCTTCAAGTGTTCGAAATAATTGGAAATTGTTTCTTCCGAAACAGCTGCCCGAGACCTTTTAATGTTTTCCGACAGACGATTGGAGAGC
Source organism: Aedes koreicus (assembly GCA_024533555.2). Classification (NCBI taxonomy): domain Eukaryota; kingdom Metazoa; phylum Arthropoda; class Insecta; order Diptera; family Culicidae; genus Aedes; species Aedes koreicus. The sequence goes on along the minus strand of JAHHFK020002016.1, from coordinate 333,319 downwards.
ACTTTGTTGCGTTTCAAAAATGATGTGCACCAATCATTTCCAGGATGATTGTTTTTGAATCGCTTTTCCTTCTTCCCTTGGTTGTCTAGATATCCTTTAACGATCAATCTAAGGTCGTTTTTTTGAAAAGGCATTCCCCACTCCGCTGCGAGCAGCAAACCATCAACTAGTATCTGCTCATCTTGGCGAGTCAACACTGTTTGTCCACCATAAGTTCTTTCCTCAGGTCTCTCCTTCTTCAAGTACCGCGAAATTGTTGATGGACACAATGTGTATCGCTTTGCCGCTTCCCGGATGGACATTCTGTTATTTTTAATTTCTAGCGCTGCTTTTTTCAAAGTTTCCTTCGAGAAATCAGCATACTTGCGATTTCCGGCTGGCCGCTTATAGGTTCTGGGCATGATTTTCGATGTAAACGAACTCTGTAACAAGTAATCGTTAAAAATAATTATATTGGATAATAACAAATAATTTTAGAGTCTTTAAACAATTGCCCTTCAACTGTTGCAAGTCACCCCTCAATGAGGCACATATTAGAAAAAATGTTTTTTCCAATAGAGTGAAATTTATTATTTACATTATTTATGCTGGATTCTATCTATGGACAGATGCCAAAACTTGGGAAATGATCGTTTTTGTTACATTGATTCTAATTATCTTATAATAACTTACGATTTTCGGTGCCTAAATACGAGCTGAATATGCGGATTTATCTAATTCCGGCAGAAAAACAACAAAATGAAATATTTTTCATCCGATTAGTCACCAGACATAACGAACAGAGTGTAAACAATGCACGCCAACTGACAGTTGTTGTTGTTTTTGTTTGTTTTCACCATAGCTGAACAAAAACTGCGTATCAACGTAAGTGTTGCAAGTCACCCCACTGTTGCAAGTCACCCCGTTTGACGGTAAACTCCACCTTTCCCCTATTTTTCCGCTACCCCCGGTGAAGGACGATTTATCAAAACCTCCAAAATAGGTTCCTTTCCCCCAACCCCCTCCCCAAACCGCCCCAAATCTCTTCCCCCCCCCCCTTTTTTTGTTTTCCGCAAAACCCAATAGTCCCTGGGGGTCAGATCTGGAGAATACGGTGGGTGCGGTAGCAATTCGAAACACAATTCGATCATTTTTGTGGCTGTTTTTATTGACTTGTGACACGGTGCATTGTCTTGGTGAAAGAGCACCTTTTTTTTCTTCAAATGAGGCCTTTTCTGGGCGATTTCGGCCTTCAAACGATCCAACAAACCGACTGTACTCTTCAAACTATGCTACTAATTCTGCATCTTGCTAGTTGAACGTCCCAAAGAGCAGTCTATTCTAATCCACCTAAAATTACGATTGAAGGATTTGGTGAAGTCTCGCGTCTCGAGAAGCATATCGTGCCTTCGGGCAATCGGTGGGCAACCACCCAATTTTCTGGTCTTATTAAGTGTGTCTAAAAATAAATTGTACATGACTCGTACACTTCAAGACTCGACCATTGCACAACACAACTAATCCACAATCATTTCATTTCAACAAGATCAATCCAATCAAAATCTAGCACCTTTTCGAAAACTCAAAACTCACTAATCAAAAACCCCACCCTCCCTCCGTCAATGTCATTCCAGTAACGTCCCCACCTTCGCCGAACTGCTCAACGACGTGATGAAGGAGTACATCGACGATAGCTTCCAACAGGGCGAACCGGAGAGCAAACCCGTCGACAACGAAGTGCTGATCGTGGAGAAGAAACCAACCATCGCCGAATCCCATCGTGGCGGCGCTGTTGCTGCAGCCCTCACAGCCGAGCGACCGAAACAGTCCTACAACGGCCGCACCAACTTCCGCAAACGGGGCCGGTCACATGTGGTAGAATCGTTTGAAACGGCCGAATCGCAGCACATCAACAGCCACGTGTACAACACGGCTGGCTTCGAGTCGCGCAAGAGCATCGACAGGGCATCGCTGAGGGGAAAGAACATTCTCAACGAGGCAAAGGGTAGCAGTCCGGTTGAGGAGGAAGTCTCAGTGACGACGACGACCACGACAACAACGACGACGGAAGCTCCGATCACTGATCTTCCCGAAACGACTACTACCGTTGGTGGACAGGAAACTACCCCGTCGTATGAAACCACATCTGTTCTGCCCACGGATAGGGAAATCACCACGGCGATTCCCACGCTGGAGGCTCAATCAGAAGCAGGTGATGACCAGCAGTTTTCGACGGAGCAATTCTACGATGATGAGCCAGAGCATGTGCAAGAAGAGCTAGAAGAAAACCAGCAAGGAATCTTTGCCGATGTGAAGAAACAACTTTCCGATCTGTTAGCAATGGCTGAAAACGATCCGGAGACGGAAGAAATTGAAGACGACGAGGAGCATTTCCGACAACTGGAAGTAGGCGGATACCATGAGGTGGATTTGGTAAGCACGGAGGGCCCTAGCACAACCACGGCCGCCGACATGGCTGCAAGTGAGAACCGACCAGAACCAGTGACGGAAGCTGTTCAAAAAGCTGCCGCTGACGATGCCATGGGCCCGATGGCCATCCCGACGTCCACATCCAATGGAATCACACATGAAACCGAAATTTGCTATCGGGGGCGATGCATCAAGACGGATGAAAAGAAGCCTAGAAAGAATAAGTTCAAACCAAACTAGTAGTTGGTACCAGGACATCTTAGTCTTTACGTTACGAATAGGTCTTTCCGAGACTCTAACTCACTCATCCTCTTTTTTCTCTCTCTCTAGTAGTTAGTGTTCTTTTTTGTAAAGAGAAACGTTACGACTTATTTATTTGTAATATAATAAGGGTAGAAATAAACGAGATAATAAACAGTGAAAAACTGTCTTTAACCATCAAAATCCGAAATGTATCACCTCCGGGATATTTCGGACCATTCAGAAGAAGTCTCAAATGTTTGAAGATAAATTTATATCTTAGCTTAACAATAACACTAACCTTAAAAAAAAACTACTCATCATCATCCTCTTCCTCATCATCATCATCACCTTCATCGTCGTCGTCCATATCCATCTCATCGTCCTCCTGATCTTCGTCGTCCTCATCCTCGCTCATGGCTTCTTCGGTCTTTGATTTCTTTGGCTTTTTCGGAAGCGCCTTCTTCGCCTTTTTGCTGATTTTGATTGACCGCTTCTTTATCTCCTCAAAGCCATTCTCCTTCGTGCAGCAACAGTTGATAACGACCTTGAATTTCGCCATTGGATTTCCCAGCAGTTTCAAAATCCGTGCCTGCTCCGGTGTCAATGTCTTACCCTTTTCACAGACGGTAAACTCCTTGTACAATGTAACAACCCCGCGGTCAAGCTTTGTCGGCATCCCCAGGGAGCGAAGATGCGGTTCGATTGCGTGGGAAAATTCCTCCAGTGGGCCTAATCACAATGGAAACTATTACTATCCCAATCACACCACGGAACATTCCAAGACTTACCCTCCTTCAGTATCACGGATTTTGTCGCCTTAAATCCACTGCGAGCAAACTCGGTGGCACAATACGATTCAAACCAATCCAAAACCGTTTCCTTGCTCTCGGATGTGAACAGTAACCCACACTGACCGACCATCTGTTCCCGCAGCTTCTCCAAATCCTGTTCCAGCTTTGGATCTTCATCCGTTTCGTCGCTAACAAATTTCAGTCCAAGCTGCATGACGCGGTTCTTGCCGAAAAAGAATCGTGAACTCTTCCATGCCGCCCGAACGTCCTTCAATTTGGAGTTGCGCATATTTTGAACGGTGAACAGGAAAACATTGTCGTACTTTTGCCGGCATTCTTGAATGTCCGCAATGATCTGCTGCTTGTTAGACAAACCTTTCCTATCGGTTTTGGTCAATGAAACTGCCCGCGAGGAAGAAGGAAACGTGATCAGTTCAGTCTTCGACCGACTTTGAAATCAATTTTGTTCGTACATACCCTTTTGGTCTCTCTTATTTTTAGGCATTGTGAATTAGTTGCAATGCTGCACGAGGTTCACAATCAAAGGATATTTTCACGATAATCTGGCGATAGTTCACGTTTTATTCCAAATTACTCGTTTTAAACTACAGGTTTGAATCCGCTGTAAACACATGTACGTACTGTTTGACAGATGACGGTAGTCGGCATGGTACAGGGTGGTTCGAAAGCAGAACCGAATTGATCAAGGGTTTTTCTTTCATAGATGCTATAAAAAATATTATGCACTCCCTTTTTCATTCTACTCAATTTTTGAGTACAATGGTTCACGCATAAAATAAACCACAGTAGAAACAACCATTTCGAGGGTTAAAATAAGGTCAAACACCATCAATTTTCACCTGACTATAAATGCGTTTAATGTTACCATGCCTGCGATTAGATAAACCATGGTGTTGTTGATATCAATATTATCGTTGCAACTGAAAACCGTATAACCCACTGGCGCCAAACGGTTTTTCTCTCGTTCTGTACGATAGAATTGTGGCGCATCTAGTGCGCTGTACAGCGCATCTGATGTACTACACAGCGCAATAGATGCAACACTTTGTTGCCATAGGGAAAAGCAGTTATAATGATTTGCGCGAGTGATTTTTCCGGTTTTCAACTACTACGAGCATGAGCCTGTGCACGCTATAAAAAAAAATGACTTTTACTGCACTGAAACCGGCCAGTACCCATTAATGGGTAAAATATCACCCATTTCGAACTTAAGTGGGTTAACTCCTTTAATGGGTAAAACGTTTTTACCCATTAATGGGTAAAGAGCTTGTACGTCAGGCTATCGAGTATTTTTTACCCATTTTTCAAAACGTTTGTTATTTTGGAAATGAGTATGAAATACCCATTTTTCAAAATGTTTGTAATTTGAGAAATGGGTATGAAATACCCATTTTTTGTGATTTGTTTTTAATTGTGATATTAATAATGAGAATTAGCACAAACATAATAGATCTCAATTACTGTATTTGTATTTGTATTTGTGAATTTATTCGTAACGACAACCTTTTAGTCAATCTTCAGCGCAGTATCCGGTATTCGGTATCCTACAAATGTAAAAGTCAATTAATTAAAAAATAAACAAGTAAATCTTAAATATATGTTAACCTCGATCCATTGAATTATTGGAGCCGCCAAATCCTGCCATCCCAACTTTCCCCCCTCTAATCCACAAAATATTTTAAAAAAAATTTATTTTTAAAATTAATTATTTTTTTTATAAAATATAAATTTATTTACAACCTTACTTTATTTTCCTTCTTTCCCCAATTTAACCTTCCCCCCCCCCCCCCCCCCCTCCCCCTATCACACACCACCCCCCCCCCACATATTTTTTTTCTCACACCGCCCAACCTCCCCCCAACACACACCCCCCCCCCCACCACTATATTTTATACCCATACCCAATTAATGAAAAAAAAATTACCTATTCTTTAATAAAAAAAAAAAAAAAAAAAGTTATAATTATTAATTATAATTTTATAATTAAAATTCATTTTTTACCTCCACTTCCCACTCCAAAAAAAGATGTATTTTTTTCCCCATTAAGCAGTACTGGCCGGTTACAGTGTGTGAGCCATGTTTTCAAGCGTCCTGCACGCTCATTCGGATTTACCCAAAATTGAGTATCTTTTACCCATTTTCATAAAACAGGCGGAAACGTCAAACCATGGGTAAGGCGATCTATGAAAGTGGGTAAATCTCACTCTATTATTCATAAATCGGGTATATGTCTACTGTTTGTGCAATGGACACATATTCATAGTTTTACAGGAAAAACAATGATCACAGTGAACAGCATCGAAGCTTCCGAAGGCTTCCGGAAAGTTAATGTAAAGATTTTCGCTTTGGTTCGGACTCAACTCGTTCGAAACCACATCGAAAAGATCGTTTGTGAATGCATCCATTGTGTGCAGTCGTCGTCGGTAAGTACCCGGGAGTGCGTATTGGCCATGGTCGTAATCCAGGACCTATTCGTTTACAGGTGCCAGGATGAAAATTTTGACATGTCGCAGCTGATGGGCGACATGGTGAGGGTGTTAGATCAACGAAAGCTAATCAACCGCTTCCAACAGAGAACTGATCGGACTGATGGCTAAAGAATTCCCGGAATGTGTAAGCGTTGAGCACCAGCACCGGGTTCTGGAAACCGTGATGAGTGTTCCCAAGAATGAACTACTGATGGAGAGCTACTCTTCATTGATCTCGCGGTGGGTGCCATGCAAGGATTGAGCTCCTATCTGGCCAACTCGCTCGCTGTATGTATGAATATCATTAATGTATAGTAGTCGATTTATATGAAAGGAATAAAAATGAAAAAGCTTATCAATAGCATCCAAGGGTATTTTTTCATTTTAATATTTTACCCAATTTCCATAAAAACCAAATTTTATAATATTGAGTAAAACTAACCCAAAATCAAATAAATAGTAAATTTACCCAAATTTGGGTAAATACCCGGTTACCCAATTTTGGGTAGTTACAATTATTATGCTTTTGGGTTAGCTTTACTCAAATTTGGGTAGATCCGAATGAGCGTGTGGTGAGACACCACCACCCCACACCCCCACAAAAAACAAAAAACAAAAAAAAAAAAACAAAAACAACAACCCCCAAAAAAACACAAGCACACAGAACCAACCTCCGTCCTCCCCCAGATTTTCAAAAAAAAACATCAATAAAAAAAAAAAAAACCAATTTTCAAAAACAATCCCTCCACGGAAAGAAATAACGGGGGATTGAAATAACAATATCGATAGTTGATACCTATAACAAACACTATTTTGTTTCAACCACAAAATATGTTCAGATCAAAGAAATGTTTGAATTGAATCAACCAAACTTCATAGTTAAAATAGCCAGCACTTTTACACATCTGTCATAGGATTAAATCAAAACAAAAACGTTATAATTCCAAATAGTGTGTATGCTTGAAGCAACTATACAAAAATTAAAAACAACAATCTGGTAGTTTTCGGTTTGCTTTTAAGTCCATCATGGCGCGCAACATTGAAGTTCTTATTGAGTTTGTGTCGGATGAGGAATTAGTTGAATTATTGAATTAATCATTCCAGTTAACAGAAATTGAGGTTTTCATTTGTGAGTATTTTTCTTAATAATTCGATCATTGTACCAAGAAGTTTTGATTTTTTTTTCAGCAAATTCTACGATGTCTAAATATGTGACACTGTTCTTCTAAGCATAAACTACGAATGAAAATTTACCAGATTGAATCAATACTGAAAAAAAAAAAACCGTAACAGTACTATCATTGGAACAATAAAAATATAAAACAAAATCGGTCATAAACTAATCCCAAATTGTGTGACAAATTTAATTGCATTCTCATTCAAACTATTTTGGAACTGAAAATCTCATTCAGTAAAAAAATTGAACTGACCCCAAGCATATTCAAATTAACTATTGTTATTCAGTTGGTTCAACTATAATCATGGTTGAATTTACTGGCACCGTAATCCAACTGTCAAAATATCAACAATATTTTTTTTCGACGCAAGCATTGTATAGTTGAATGAACCATATTTTTCTGAAGTTTATTCAAGCATACAATAGTTAAATCAACTTGAAATGGGTGATTGTAACAACTATGCACATGGGTTATCGAAAAATCAATGCAACAATATAGTTGATTTTAGATGATATATTATTGATTGAATTGTACTTTTTTCTCCTTTTCTTTGTATCTGTCATAAAATGGAGGAATTTCTCAATCGTACAATGGGTAAACAAAAAACCATTAGAAGAAACCTCTTACAATAAAAAAAAAACGGGTATATTTTTACACATTAATGGGTGAAATTTGTTTTCAAAAACCAAGTTTATCCGGAGCATCGTTGGTGGAAAGCGCAGATTGTTTCAGTTTTATAATTTTATAAAAACTAAAATAATATTTAAACTATACACCCTTGGAACAACGCAGGTAAGACAAATGATTTTTTTGTAAATAAGTAATCTAATGCCTCAAAATTATGCTTCCAGATCGTCGATTAAAAACACTTGCGTTTCTAATCGCTTTGTGCGCACGAAAAGTGGAGAAACCTAGAAAGAAGTTGGACGCAGAAATATTGATTTGTTGATGGATTCATCGTTTCCATAGCTATACAGCTATCCGCTAGCGGGAATGGCTGCCAGTGAGGGCAGCTTACCGGTTGAGTTTTTAAGTTTCTTGGGTGGCATTCATGCAAATTTTTGCTGCCGGTCAGAGGGTCGAGAAGTGACGTAGACATTTATAGAGCAAAGCGCTCGTTAAGCTTTAAATAGAGATTCACATTGGGTTCATCATGTTCTATCAAATTGTTGGGGCTATAGCATGCAGATAATACAAGGAAATTTCCTTCCTCCTGCGTTACAAAAACAGAATTTCCTTCAGAACGGTTGAAATTCTCGCATGGTATAAGCATCAGTGTCGGAATCAAGTTCGCTCAATATCCATAATTGTTGGTTGTGACGGGAATCTATGAAATGACTCATCAGAGTTGGAAAATCCTTTTGAATTGGATTTACATCCTCTTACAAAGCAATTTTTCACCATTTTTTGTTTCAAATTTTGACCCAAAATTATTGATTTAAAGTAATCAAAACATGAAAAAAATCTTTAGCAAGATGTAAAAATGTCCTATCGCATAAACGGTCAAAAATAAATATACATTTTGATGTTTTAAAATCGGTTTTAAATGTTAATTTTGATATGTTATCATTTTGCACCAGCGTATTATCTTTCACATTTGACTCTATAAATGTCCACTCAAGAGACGTCACTTCTCGACCTTTTGACCGGTAGCAAAAATTTGCATGAATGCTCCCCAAGAAACGTCAAAACTCAACCAGTAAGCTGTCCCCACTGGCAGCCATTCCCGCTGGCGGATAGCTGGATACCAGGAAAGGCATAAATGAAAATAAAGTAAAAGTATTTTATGTTTAATTTTTGATACATTTATTGATTAAGTATCATGAATACCATGAATCTACAATCTACTGCTAAACTGCTAAAAAATCTATTTTCAAAAATGGGTAATTTTTTATCCATTTTGGAGAAACCTGTTTTTTTCTAAATGGGTGAATAAATATCAATTTTATGACATAAACTGTTTTTACCCATTAATGGGTAAATAGAGTTTACCCATTAAATGGGGAAAGGCACTTCTAGCGAAAATGGGTGATTTTTCACCCATTAATGGGTTTTTGCAAACGACCGTGTGTATAAAACTTTAAACCAACATTTCAAATATATGTCGTTCTACTCCTTGTAGGTAGCGCTGCAGTTGTTCGATAGCTGTCGTGTAAATGTTTATCAATAAAAAGCCTAGCAAATAACCTGAAAAGTTTTGTTTGTTTTCTCTGCACTTGCTCCTTATACCGGCTGCCCATATTAATTTTTACACACGTTTTTCATGAAAAGGTATATGGACATCAATGTCTATTTTCTGTGATATAAGGTCTGTCAAATATACCACAAATGCTGACGGTCATACCATAAACGTAGTTAGTATATTTGACTAAAATTTCATGGTAATTTTGAAAATAAAAATGAGGATAAATTATGGTAGTTTTACTACAGGAGCTGTTTTTTTCATGTGTATAATGCTATTTATTTATTTCTCACGGATGTGATTACTTAGTTTTTCACAGCGTGTATCTCCTCTCCCCCCCCCTTGAGCATGATGAGCATGAGCATGATTGACCGCCCACGGATGCAATTCCGTTATTGCCGGATCAGCTGTATTTGCACAAAGAACCAACAGATGATGTTTGGGACTAACATACATCTTCAATGTGCAAAAACTGGTGACCCATTATAAAGCAATACCGGCGCCGGCCGTGCCCGAATGCTGGTCAAGTAAGGAATGGGAAGGAACGTGTTGACATGATACTCGCTTTGGAGGAAGCCGAGAAATCCTCTGCACTTCCACGAGAAATCACTGGGATGTTGGATAGTTGGGGAAGGGTTAGCAGCAGGGTGCGTTTTGGTTAACGATACGCTGAACGTACATACCTACACCATCCGCCAAAAGCAATAGACCGCTCAAATGTGACTGAAAATAGACAAACATAACGAAAAACAAAACCAAACCAAATAGACAAAATAAAATAAAATAAAATAAAACAGGATATTAGACATTGTCTTCAAAATATGGTAGAAATAAATAATTTGTTGCTTTGCAAACCGGCTCTCCTCGATGTCCTAGATGGCCACGTCCTGCTGGACCCGCAGCTGCTGCCGTCGGCACTCGTCCACATCAACCCGGCCGTTACCGACGTGTCGGAAACCTTCCGGTAGTAACAAGATATCTGTGTCTAATACACTCTTCTTGCACCGATTGATTTACAAACTAAGCCTGCACACCGAATCAAAATTCACTTTGGCACGGTTGTGGTATTTTTCTTTAAAATCTAGTTCTAGATATTTGCACTTGGTTGCAGGAAACAGAATAAGAATAATAAACTCGCTTATGACCGCTAAATTTACACGGTTGCTAAACAATACACACTATCTTCCCCCACAATACCCGCAAAACGACGACACTTTGGACCTCCTCTCACGGATGTGTTACTTATTTTTCGTAAAAAGTGGATCTACTCATAAAATTGAGCAGATCCTTTTTTACGAATTTTGAGTAACATTTCCTTGAGAGAAAAAGAGATGGTATACAATTGTACTCAAAAATTTAGTAAAATGAAACGAGAGTGTAAAAGTCGAAGAGACAAAAAAATTATAGCAGTATGCACATGTCAAACAATGTATTTATTTATAAAAATACTAATGAGAATTTTCACAATAATCTCGTTCATTCGAAGTGAACAGTCCTAGTACAATCCTAGTTCAAGGACGGACTTCAAGTGTACTTCAACCAACTTCCAAAATTTGAAATGAACCGCTAGCTATTTTGACATTTCAAGTCCATCGGCTGTAACATCTGAAGTGCCATTGAAGTACGATTGTACTAGGACGGGAAGTACGATTGAACTAGGAACGGGGACTTGGCTACTTCAATCGTACTTCAATAGACCTTTATCGTCAGACCTAACTCCCATTTTTTATATTTTTCCTTTGAAGGCAATCAACTTCTTATAGCGTTTGGGTTAATAGCTTTTTTTTCTATGCACTCCTCATTTTGTTACAAAGTTTTGAAAGCTTAAATTTGTTCCACATTTTATGGTGAATATAACCATGTGGAACAAATATGAGGCGTTTTGGCAACTCTGTAATGTGCTGAAATTATTTTCACCATGAAATTCAAAACTTTTTCTGGCAACACAGCGGTACTTTGTTTATATACAACGAAACGTAAAAAAAACATCTCCGCAAAATGTCGATGCAATGACTTTCACACGAATGATTTTACCAGTCTGCTGCTGAAAATCAACATACAGGTGCAAATCGACATTGGCGAACTTCAGATGCAATCAACCAGCAGCGTTTCCTACTGCGTTACCAGTCTGATCGAGAGGAAAATTGAACTACACGCTAAGATGAGAATACCTAAAGATCGTTAAAAAGTACCGATAATCGCTCAAAAATGCACATACCCAAATTATGCGTAAACACAGATTACCTAATATTGGGTAATAGTATAAGAGGAAGATAAACGTTAAAAATTACCGATTTCTTAGCGTTACTTTTAACTGAAAATTGGGTATTGTTTTGCAGTTTTATTTTACATAATAATAAACATGCAGTTCATCAATTTATCCATTCGGATTCTTGAAAAAAGACATGCAATTAATCAATTTATCAATTCGGATTAGTATTTCAAATTCTGCACTTAAGAAGAAACAAATGTTCAAATGTATTGCAGAAATATTTTTTCTGTTGTCAAAAAAAAAAATCAATAAAGTATGCAGAAATACATGTAAAGTTAGAGTAGGGTTACACATGATAGTTCCTAAAATTGAAATTGATACTAACTTTCTGGCTATTTTTTAAACAGTATGGAATTGGTCAGTATCGTCATTATCGGCAATATTCTGCTCTTCCAATCATCAATTACTTTGCTAGAAAAGTTCGAAAAATCATTTTTAATGAGCACCAGCTACGTCGTTTAACCTAAGTTTTTCGTTAGCTGTATTCGTCCATAACAGAAACATTTTTCGCTCCGGAGTGAAGCCGAATTGCACCTCGGGATTCACGTTTGAACCAAAACAAGAATGCAAAAGTTATTACTTCAAGTAAAAGGAAAATGAATAAACTTCAGAAAAATTATTACGTTCGTTTTCGCTTGGAAAAATATGGCGGCCACGTTGCTTCAGTGACGAAAAATTTATTAAATTTTGGGTAAATAATAACGTCCAATATTAGAAAATGAACACTACCCAAATGTCAGTAAAAATTACTGTTTATTATCGTCAAATTTTGCCGATATTTTGGGTATTGTAAACAATACCTAAATTTAGGTAAAATAAATGCCTAATTTTAGGTATTCTCATCTTAGCGTGTGTCGCGTGGTTTAAAAACTACACAGAGATGAATTTGATAGTCAATTTTACCATTATTGGGGGTTAGGATGACTATTGCAGTATAGTGATTTTGAACCGACTATGATCATGGTCAAAACTACCATTAAAAATAGTTGATGCAACATTTTCCATAATGTCGGAATAGTCCTTGTTACCATGATCATAGTCAAAAATGCCATGAACGTGGAAAGTTCGACCATTTTCATGGTTATTGAAACCATTATATGCGATAGTCATCCTGACCATGATTTAATTGTCGGTACAACGATGAAATTTTTCTCAGAGTACGTTTCATAAAGTTTAAACTTAGTTCAAGTTGTGTGAGAGAATTCTATACATACACAGAGACAAATTTGGTAGTCAAGTTTGTCATTATTGGGGGTTAGGACTTGGGTTAGGATGACTATTGCAGTGTAGTGATTTTGAACGGACTATGATCATGGTCAAAACGACCATTAAAAATAGTTGATCCAACATTTGCCATACTGTCGGAATAGTCCTTGTTACCATGATCACAGTCAAGAATGCCAATAACGTGGTGAACTCGACCATTTTCATGGTTATTGAGACCACTTATATGCGATAGTCATCCTGACCATGATTTAAGTGTCGCTAAAACGAGAGAATTTATTCAGAGTATAAGGCTCTGAAAAACGTATATTTTTCACAATTAAACGACTATAACTTCTCCCATAAAGGTTTTAGAGGGAAGATGTTTCGCGAGAAAATCTATATTTAGATTATTTGTACAACTTTGTTGAACATTATGTTGACCTACAACTACACATTTCTTAAATAATCACCAAAAACTATTTTTCAAAGCCCGCCATTAAAAAAAAACATGTATCTCGGCACTGTAACTAGATAGAAGGTTGGTGTCAGCAAAGTTGTTTGTATTGAAGTTTGCAGCGTCGCCTGTGGTGAAGTTGCGAACTAAGATTTATCACCTTTAAATGCGCTATATTTTTTGAAAATTTTCATCTCAAGACATCAAAATGTTAGGAACACGTTTATACGAGTTATTGTAAAAAGTTCGTGTTTTGCCGTTTCATCCCACTGTGCATAGGGAGTAAATAGTAAATCTATTGTAATGACAACATGTCTTTTTAATTTATCTGATTGATGAACAAGAAGATTCATGGTCGGAAATAGATTTTAATGTTATTTTATATTATTGTATTGTAATAGTATGGTTATTTTTATCCGGGGTGTGGGCGACCCCGGCGTAGTGGTTAACATCCATACCTCTCACGCCCAAGTCACGAGTTCGAATCTCACCTCCGAACTAGTTACGAAAATACCCAAAACAAAAGGAAATTTGAGTAACTACGACGGGAGATGAACCAGCCCGAGGCTGAAAATCACGATAATCAAGACAAAAAAAAAATTTATCCAGGGTACCATATTGTAGATGTATTGGTGTTTGGTTCATTATACAGAGCAGTTCATTCAATTAATTTCAAATTGATCGTTGTAATATAAATCCTCTACTGACTTTGGCCTTAATGGTGAATCCAATCCTGCTAGCTTTGGCCTTAATTCTAATAAATGGTTTTAACATCGTCTCGAAGTTTCATGGAATAGTCTTCTTTCTTCCGTATTACCTGAGTGAGGAGTAAATGTTGTATTAGACATTTTCCATCTGTGTTTCTTAAATACCTTATAACATTAAATACTTCATAACATTCAAAAATGTTTTTAATTAAAAAAATTAAAAATAAAATAAAATCCTAGCACACAAATGGCTGTAAGCATGGCTGTAATATAATCTACATTACACTTGTTCCCTTAATCGATACGTTTTTACAACGTTTCCACGGCATGAATAATCATTCAATTCATTCCCACGGAAAACATCGACAAGCTGAAATGAATTTCGTAAATTTTCTAATCGAAGCACACTTCTGACATGTTTATCCACGTTTGTGGAAAACGTTTAACTAAGCGATAAAAACGCGTGCACAACTTCTGAGTTGATTCGTGTCGGATCTAGAATGGACATACACTCAGTAGCAAAAAAAAAGCCGAGCAAAATTTTGCCTCCAAAAAACGCCATATTCAATTCTTATTTTTTTTATTTTAACAATTGTTAAATTTAAACATTAAAACAATTAATACCACTAAATTATTTACTTTAAATAATTTATAAATTTTCAAATTTTTTATAATTTTTCAAAAAAAATGTTAAAAAAATAGTTGTTTAAAAAATCAATATTAAAATCCAACAATAGCTATCATAAAATAAAAAAATTAATACCAAAAATAAAAATAAAATTAAGACAAAAAAAATATAAAATATATTCAGAAATTGCTTTGAACTCCCCTGTCATGTTACTACACCAGCCTACATAATGCTCACTAACACGCTCTTTACTATCCATATTCAACTGTCCGTAAAAAAGCAAAATAAACCACACCATTTTCTTCCTTTTTTTTTTTTATCTTTTTTTACTATTTTGTACTTTATTATATTCTCCACAAATTTACCACAGAAATGGATTTTTTAAAAACAGAAACGACTAACAACTCATATGAAATTATCATAATAATTAAATATTTAATAATAAAATAAAGTTTAAATTTAATTTAAATATTGCCTTTATTTTATTATAATGATTAAAATATTAATAATTAAAAAAACAGAGAATGAAGTTTGTTTTTTTTGCAAGCAATTTTTTTGCTTTTTTTTTTGCTACTGAGTGTATTGAATTTAACTAGACACAATAGTTCGATTGTTCTGACAGGTGCAAAGCTGTGATCAAAACTTGAATTTATCTTGCATTCTTCGGTGCAGAACAATGAGCCTGTGCACGCTGCTATAATTGTTTTGTCTTTTTGACTTTTACTGTGAGCCGTGTTTTGGTGTTGTCTCACTCGCTCTCACAGGACGCTTGAAAACATGGCTCACAGTAAAAGTCAAAAAAATTATAGCTTGTACAGGCTCATTCATAAAATTATAGCACCATACTCCAATTGAACCCGCGGAAGCGCCCACCCCTGACGGTTGACAGCGAGCGAGCGAGAAGGGCAGAGAAAGACAACGAATATTAGGCTTGTCGCGAGTGCAAACTTCGGTTCGTCGAGCTAGCGGAGCGCTCAAAATCGATCGATTTTTGATATTGCGGCCGTGGAGTCTTTTCGTGAGCTGATTCTGTTGAAAAAGCGAGTGTGTGTGCCATTATTTTGTACGCGAAAAGTGAACCTTCGTAGCAAAAAGTAAGTAACAAATGCGTATTAAGATGTGTGCTATCGGGGCGTCATGAAATTCACCCGTTTCCGGTTTGGAAAGATGGAATTTCGGTGCCCCGAAGTCGGTGTGACGCATTGAGGAGTGTCCAGGTCGCCATTTTGACTGCCTTTGCCTTGGCTGCCTGATGGTTTTTCAGTACTGCTAGTTATAGGAGTGAGAGGCAGCGAGTGAAAATGTTCTTCGATGCCGGGCGGTGTGCGCTCTCATGATATGCGGTCGGGCTTCTGCCGTCTTCCAGACTATTTTATGGGATTTCAAATTCCGGAACCCCAAGGGGAAGCTCGAGCTTGTCAGCAGGAGCTCCTGTGCGGACGGTGATTAGTGATCAGGGACTCTAGTGTCTGGATGGTGAAAAAAGTAGATGCTGGAGCGCAGTGTTTCACCTACATGTGAGTGCATGTGACGTAAAAATGAGTCAAATTTCTCGTCTTTTTTCTCGTCCGTCAGCCTGCCTTGCCATCGGTGAAAAGAGTACGCATGTTTCTCTCCACATTATGGCAGCTCGAGTTCCTCATGCTCACATTTTTTTCTAGATTTTTCTGGCCTGTCGCGAGCACATTTGCGATGAAAAATGTAGAATTATTGGGCCAAACTGCAATAAAAAAATAATCATAAAAAGATCGAGATCATCGTCGGTGTAAAATCGCAAAACGGAAGTCACGAAGGTCCCTGCCTGCTCGTTTGGATTTACTAACCACCGAGGAAGGTGCTACCGCAGCAGAATGCAGTATACCAATGTCTCGCGCACGGCCACACGGAAATTAATATGAACATTAAGGAGAGAAATTTTCAAGGCTATGGGAGATCCTAGAGCTTAGTTGTCAAGCTGAGCTATTCTCATGTTATACTAGATACAGTGGAAAAAGGAAAGGCTACTTGGAGAGCAAGGAAAGGGAGGCATTGGAAGGTGACCAGGATGGGGGCCTTGTGGTATGCGCTCTAATCGATCTCCTTTTCCGACACGTCAAGGATGAGGGCGTGGTTAATGGCAAACCGATCATTAATTGGCAACAGAAAAGATAGTTAATTGAGTCCTATTAAAGAATAGGTTCAGCATCAAAATATGTGACAAAAGCTCACATCACAATGGCTAATAATTGGCCCCTATCATCTCTATCACTGACAATGGCAGCATAAACGACCAGAATCAACGCATATGTTTCGGTACACGTAGAAAGGAATGTGTGAAAAGCGGCACGAAACCATGGTCACTTTACCGCTGAAAATCCGCTCCACGCAAAGATGACTGGTTCGGGCCAGTACCACTACACGGATGATAAATTTTAATTGATGAAACCAACACAACCGAACCAAATATACCTATCGCCGCATCGAACTTGAGAAACATCATCGGCATTCTTTTTGTACCTCGGATGTTCCGTCTTTTCTCCTGTCCTGACTCACATCAATGTATGTATTTATATAAATTTGTCATCTACATAGAACGTGTGCACGTAGGTAGCAGCAACAAAGTGCGAATAATAGCATGTAAAACATGACGTGCAGCATGAAATTCGCATCAACATCTACGCACTCACACACAATCCAATCCTGATCAACATTTGGAAATAATCCTTATAGTTGGTGACAACGGCCAATAAGCCATTGAAACGTGTTCGGTGTAATTTTACTGCGTCCTATATGGGAGAGAGGGTTAACAAAAAGAGCGAAAACTCAACACAAGTGGAAAAACACACGGCTTCAATGTCATTTTGATAAAAAGCAACTTCAATGTTCCAGCAAGGCCTTATCATCGTGTTCTACAGTGGATAATAAAGGGCTAAAGATAAGATATGTAGTACGACAGTCCGGCAGGTCAGACTCGGTTGCAAATATATACTGTCAGTTAGCTAACGTGTATACATAATTGGTTTTCCATTTTGCCGTTGCTCTCGAACTAATTGGTTTGCTTTATTGATTCACTGCTGTGCTGGATTCCAGATAACATCGTCATACTGGTTGTCGTGAAGTAATTAAGTGGAAACTTCCTATCCCATAGCCTGCTGAGGCTAGAATACCCCACAAAGGGTGAGTGTGAGTGTAAACGGGAAATTATGCGCGGATGACGATGGACAGACAGGAGCTTGCTGCGATCGGCGGTTTATCTACTACGCGGTGCTGATTACGCAATGTTTGTTCTCATCGGATGAGACTCTCCGCGCACACTCATACACGAACAACCGCAAGCGGATGAGCCTCATTGGTTTGCATAGCAGTACACGCAAGGTTTGAGAAATTGTAGGATTTGTTCAGGAGGAAAGGGGGAAGAGACGATCGAGAGGAAAACGTCACCTTGTCGAAAGTGAAACAATCACGAGACAGTTTTCAAAAACAGAATTTGTTTACGTACAATGGAACATTCCAAGATAGATATAGAAATTGCTGATGGTGGGATATCTGTTACGGATGCTGCAACTGAATGATGCAAAAATTGAACAATTTTGTCGCAGGAAAACAGCTACCCTCAGAACGAATACGCACTACTGGCGATCATTTCTAAAATAAATACTGTGGATACTGGGAATCGATTTTGATTTACCTAAAGCCATTGAATTTATATTTGAGATTGATGTAATCGATATTTATGTTCGGCTGATACTGGTCAATCAAAACATATAGGTTTGCATCTCTTAAATGTGTGGCTGAAAACATTGCTTTGAGTAATAATGAAGAAAAAATGAATCAGAGTGTATGTTTGTCCTCATTTTCTACTTGACCACACATTCATATTCTGTTTAGCCAAAAACCAAGCAACTTTAGTGTCACTCTCGATGAAATTAAAATTTCTCTAACGTCTTTGAATTGTAAATTGTTATTACGTGTATAAAATCGAGCTTGCATTATGCCCATCGATTGCATTATGATTATTTGCCATAAGAAATCAGTATGAATTTCATAAATTAGTCTTATGAATATAATGATGTTGATAAAAATAAAAGTATGGAGCAACCTGGATTCGAACCTTGAACGTTGAGGTAGTGGATCTAGTGCCTTGCCTACTAGTATATATCAACACTTGTAATTAGGAAAGCTTAAAGGCGTACAAGAACAACGTCGTATAAACACTAAATCCATTCATAAATCAGCCTTACGAAATTCCATAGCATCGTTCATAAGTTGAACCTTATGAAATTCTTAAGTTTAATTGCCTGAGTGTAAGGTTATTGGGCATTGGAATCTAAGAACTTTCTCCGTCGTTGGCTTCCAAACCCATTTTTTTTTTTGCATTTTCGTAGCTTCTTTCTTCGTTCTGAATGCACAAAAAATGATAATATTGATATATGATGAGATATATGGAAATTCGGTACGTTTTTATAGTGGGCAATCCTTGAAGAGGTCATTTATCAGGATATTTTGCTGCACTTCTTCTAGTCACCGTGGTATCAACAATCAACGTGAAACTAGAGATTCAAAATTGGTTCACTGTTTAAGAACCTCTTGGTCCAAAGTACACCTTGCAGCTTGTACCTTGCAATACATTCTTGCGCTTTTCAGGACTAGAAGCTTTGTTTTTGCTTTGATTCACTGTGTTATTTTGACAAATTATTTGGGAGTGTGTTCGTGTGAGTAATAATTTAACTAATTTAAGCGGCTAACCATAAAGCTTGGGACCCATAAGCTGGTACTTCCTGAACCAAAAATTGTATCCATTTTCTTCTTGACTATCCTTGCGCTGGTAGTAGCACTTTATCTGTGTTGAATTTTTGACATTTATGTACTTCGAATTCGTTCATTATTAGGATTTCAACTCAGTGCAAACCGAACTGCCAATCAATGAGAATATTAAAGTGAGGAAGGTTTTGAAAACATACAAACAAACTTACTTTTTTTTTCAAACAAAAACTTCCGAAATAGAGGAAAAGTAACGCAGTGAGTAACTATGCTTTTCTTTTTATTTTTTTTTTGAATGGCATTTATTTTGACACATTCAAGACTTGAATCAAATTATTTGGGTTTAATTTGATAACCTTTCAAATAGTTAGCCATTCCGTTAAGCCATTTTTATTTTCTTCAAAAAAAACCCCATACACTCGGAAATGCTGCCATTCTTGTTGCCCGTAACAGAACGTTTTTTTTTCACACACAATTGAAATGTAACGACAGCCGAATAAAAAAGGGGCTGCCGAAAATAGTGACACTCACTTGAGAAGTTTGGCTCATTATAACTACACTTTCAATCCGTTCTGGTAAATTTTGTCGACTGTAATGCCTGGGACAGACATACAACGTACAGCGTTGTACTCCTTTAGTCTAGTACCTGTTTTTGTGTACTGGATTGAAGTATTTGACAGTTCGTACAACGGTCAACGTTGTATGTCTGTCATAAGTATAAACAAACAAAACTGTTGGACACGACGCTGCGAAAATACTCATGAAAGGGTGGACACTGCTTCGCTTGCGAATTAGCTTTAGGTAAATCCTACAGCCATATATATTTCCGTTTTAGCACGAATCGAGGTTCACTAGAAATCAAAAGTGAAGAGGATCTTGTTCGTAGCAAAACGGAACAAATAATGTTTAACTGATTATTTCTCGAATGACTCGTTGAAGTTGAAGTCTCCACACTTCGCTTCCAATGACACGCGTAGATAAATGTTTCGCTGTAAGGCATAAAATTTGATGAAATTATAGATTTGGTTCTATTTTTTAATCCGGTTTTAAATATGTATTAATCTCTAGAGAACCTACACACTTAGACAATTTTACAGTATTCGGTATTTTTTACCGAACTTTCAATAGCTGAACGTTCGGTTATCCGATTTAACGGATTTCGGTAATTTTTTTACCGGAATACTGTAAAATTTCACCGAAATCCGGTTAATCGGATTACCGAACGTTCAGCTGTTGAAAGTTGGGTAAAAAATTACCGAATACTGTAAAATTTTCTAAGTGTGTAATTCAAGGTAGGAATATTTTGTAACAAATAAAGAAGAAACACCTCTCTGGTGGTTACATGAATGACTGACAGATCTACTCTATCGATTCGAAATGTACACAGTTTGAATAAAACATTTAATTTTTTGCGTTATCTAATGCACATAAAGGGAATGCTAAATTTGGCATAAATTAATGGTATCTTTCATGTAAATTTTAGGCAGATAACGCCTGAATCTAGTCTGTTGTATCGAAGATTGTGTGGTAGATGTAATAGTTATGTTAATATTGTCGGATAGGTTTCCGAACCACTTGATTAAACATCTTTTAATACCGTGATGCCAATATTTTCCACCAGCAATTGTGCTACATGATTTCCCTGTATTTTGGGGAGTGTGCAGCAGGGTTCTAGGATCCAACGGCTGGCGCGAGTTGCGAAGGATCGAAGCTGAAAACCTCGACCAGGTTACGACAGATTGCAAACAATGTTGTATGTTGTATGAAATATTGCAAACAATTACGTTGTTTACGCTTGTTTTGGCTTGCAATTAAACCAGGATAAATTTTACGCGTCTGCTAAAGCTCATGATTTTCTGTATAATCGAAAAAAGCGCAACCACGAGGAGTTGGTCAGCCTTTTTTTTAGAGTTTCTGACATGAGGTTCAATCCTGTACTTTTGGGAAGATCTGTTATTGAGTTCGTGGATGATATCACTAGGCAATAGTGACCCGTGAGGGGTTACTTGATTAATGAGTATAAAGTTATAACTGTCGACAGCGCTTTAATTTTTATATTGGGATAAATTATTGATTCCCGCACAGCTCCAGCAGCAACACCAACCTGTATGAGTACGATTGAAGAGAAGCAGCGATTGGCTGGTCTTCACGAAATTGATTTCCTGCATTGTACAAAAAGGTGTAATGATAGCATTTCACCAGATGACAAGAAATGTGAATGTTTCATACAATTTACAAGACATTTGTGTTATTTTCCAAATCCACGAATACGAAACGAGTGAAATCTAATTTACGAAAATAAATTTTCAGTGTGTGGAACCATGTCACTCAGGATAGAATTTCTTTTGGAGCATCCTTGGTCTTGCACAATGAGAGTAAATGGTATCCAAATCTATGTTGTTTTGGAATGGCGTGGACCCTGAATTTGGAACAGTTGAAATCTTGGTCTGAATTTTTATCTGTATCAAATTCATAATATTTCGGCAAACACTCGTTGCAAACCGCTGATTGCACCCTCGAGTCCGTAGTTCGTACGACGAAGATGAGGCCTCAGCATTATATTATTTCGCAGTGGCCGAGGACGAACATTCAAGTCGATATTCTTAAGAATCGCCCCGCAATCAATTCTGCCTTGTAGGGCGTCCGCGATGATCAATGCGTTGTTGACGTCCCTTCTCACTCGCAAAGTTTGCAGGTTGATCAGACGGCAACGGTTTTCATAGCTGGGCAATCGGAACCGATCCCTGCAAGTTAGTCTTCGGAGAGCGAAACGAAGAAATCAACGTTGAACCGATTCAACTCGTTCCGCACCGTTGTTGTGATAAGGGCTCCAAACGGCAGAACAGTACTCCAGCGTGGACCTCACAAGAGAGCTGTAGAGCGATTTTAAACAATAAACGTCGGAAAATGTTTTGGCTATTCTAAAGACGAGTCCCAGCACTCTTGATGCCTTAGCAACGACGTATGAGACATGCTGCTTATAATTTAGTTGTGTATCCAAAATCACCCCGAGATCCTTCACATGACTCACTCGGCCTATTGACGATCCAAGCAGTTCATAATTGAAGGTTATCGGCTGCTTCTTCCGCGAAAACGTTATGACGCAACACTTGGCAGGAGCGATCACTATCCGATTAATCGTGCACCAATTGGCCACTGCATCAAGTTGTTGTTGAAGATGAATACAATCATTAACTGAACGAATCCTCAGATAGATTTTGAGATCGTCTGTATAAGATAAACACGGACTTTTGATGATAAGATGCACGTCGTTGAAGTAAAGTAGGAAAACTAGCGAGCCCAGATGGCTGCCTTGTGGAATGCCAGATGAGGCACAGAAACTTGCAGAATGACAATCTCCTATAGCAACCTTAAGTAGCCGATCAGTAAGATATGATCGAAACCAATCTAGTAGATTACCGTTGATTCGGAGCCTGTCAAGTTTGGCTATCATAGCGTGGTTTACCTTGTCGAAAGCAGCCGATAGATCGGTGTAAATAGCATCCGTCTGAGTCCGTTCCGTCATAGTTTCGGTAACGTACGATGTCAAGCATAACAGATTTGTCGTAGTCGAGCGGCCGGCCATAAATCCATGTTGATCAGTGCTTAGATACTGCTTGCTATGTGAGACGATTGGATCCACCACTTGAAACTCAAAAAGTTTGGAAACAGCGCTCAGCGATGTGATGCCTCGGTAATTGTTGACATCGCGCTTACTACCCTTCTTGTAAACTGGAAACATATGAGCAGATTTCCAGCACTGAGGACACGTACCACATGAAATAGAATGCTGGAAAATACGACGAAGCGGCGGAATGAGGACATCAATGTGTTTCTTAATTATTGCGGATGGAACTCCGTCTGGTACCGGATTAAACGACGTCTTAAGTCGCAACGCAGAGCTGGAAATCATTGCATCGGTTACGTTAACACCACTCATCGATTGATTGTATACCGGAACATTCTGCGCAGCAAGCGAGATTTGGTCAGAGGAGAGTAGCTCATCTGTAATTGGCAAACTTGATGGAGAACAAATGGCAGATATCGGGTTGCGACGAAGCTGTTATGCTATCGAGCACCATAGAGGATGGTAATCCGGACTCCTTGCGTTGCTTATTGACGTAATTCCAGAAAGATTTTGGATGCTATTTAAGCTTGCGTTGTATTTCTCTTTGGTGACGAAGATAGCAGAACTTGCTTAAGCGCTTGTACTCGTGGTTAAGCCTGGCGTAATATTGTTTTAGCGGAAGCGTACGGTACTTACTGAACCTCTTGAAGGCAGCTCACTTGGTAGTCTTTAGCGACCGAAGTTCGTTGGTCATCCAAAGTACACGAGAATCAGCACGGATGGTCTTTTTCGGAACATAAATGTCAATGACATACGCCAAGACATGTGAAAACGTTTGTGCTGCTTGGTTGACATCTCCGGGATCTAGAATGCGCTCCCATTCTAACTGAGACAAAAAAAATTTCTATACTTTGGTGGTCGGCCCTTCGGAAGTCGTACGACACAACAGTTGAAGTGCAGACGAAATCCTGAGCAACGTTGTTCGCAACTGTAACAAGCAGAGGTGGAAGATGTGGAACAAACTTTACTAATGGCGCGGGTGCCATACAGATGGAAGGGGCCGTTTCGCAGCCGCTTACAAAGCAAAATTCGAGGGAGCGATCATTCTCGTTCGTCACGCCGTTGATTTGAGAGAGAGAGTCGCGATACTATAGCTGTCAAGAAGTTTAGTCGCTGCAGAGTGGAAAGACGAGTGATTTTTTCTGGTTTTGAGCTGTAGCGAGAATACTGTGTCGAAAATGAAAATGGCGCGTCGTAGAACGATGCAATTGAATTCAGCAGTGCCTCTGATCACAACAACACAACAATAACACCGCAGTGAGCACAAAATGACCGAAAAAAAGAAGGATTTTTCACCACTTTCACAACGCAAAACATGCACTATAAAGAGTTTTTCACCGTGAACTTTACTTCGCGCAGGTAACTGACGTATTCAATTAGCAGTACACCATAAATACAAATAATTAGCAACGGTCCGTAAGCGTACAGTTGAACGATCGCGACAGTGCAAAAAAAAATAAACAACATTCACGCAAAAATAAACATAGATAAACAATAAACAACATTCACGCAAAAATAAACATTCTTCTACATAATAGCCGAAATAAAGAACAATAATTGAAGGTTGGGTCTGTTTTAGATGATATAATATCCTTCTTCTTTTCGTCGTATACTCGTTGAGCCGCGCTTTGATGTGTGTCTAGCAGACTTTGTAGTTCATCTCTCTTCGTTGAATCTTCTGTCTTTATTTGGACCTGCAGACGATCAAAATGGCCGCATGTGTCCATTTTTGGTTTTCGAAAGGTGAGGTTCATCGAATTGAACAGAATCCGGTAACTATTAACACATTTATCCTGGTATAATTCATACATTCGTCGGATATTTAAGTCGAAATATCAAAAAAACGATTTGTGACAAATACCAGGTGAAAAATGGACCGTTTCAAGGGTGTGCACAAGATTTCGTTCAACCGGGAAGATTTCTGTGGACAATAGAGGTGGAAGACCACGGTCCACCACGTCAAGAGAGGACTCTATGATCGCCCGATGCATTAAGAAGGATCCTTCCAAATCTTCCTTCAAGGTGCAAACGGATTTACAGTTATCTGTATCGGACCGGACAATCAGACGACGTGCCGTTGAAGCCGGATTATTCTCTCGACGCCCTGCGAAGAAACCTCTGATTTCACTTAGACTCCTGTTTACTCAATCTCATATTGGCTGGGATGTGCAAAAATGGCGGACGGTTTTGTTCAGTGATGAGTCGAAGTTCAACATCTTCGTAAGCGACGGGATTTGCCGTGTACGTCGACCGACTGGTAAACGCTTAGATTCACGGTACTGCCAGAAGACGTTGAAGCATGGCGGAGGCAATGTGATGGTCTGACGATGTTTTTCTGCGAACGGCCGTGGTCCAATTAATCGAATCGATGGAATCATGGACCGTTTCATGTACAAAAACATCCTGAAAGATGCTATGCTGCCATATGCTGAAGGAAATTGGCCATTAAAATGGATATTCCAACAAGATAACGACCCCAAGCACACCGCCAAAGTGGTCAAACAGTGGTTTAAGGATCACCAAATAATGGTGATGGACTGGCCGCTCCAATCTCCGGATCTGAACCCTATCGAGCATCTGTGGGAGATCGTGAATCAGCGAATTGATCGTGAAGGTGTATGAAATAAGGATCAGTTGTTTGCACAAATCCAAAAGGCTTGGGCAGCAATTCCACAAAATTTCATTGACCACCTGATCGAGTCTATGCCGCAATGGAAAATAAAGGACTCGCTACGAAATATTGAAAGACAAATTGAATTTGGTCTAAGAGCATCTCCAGGAGTGTTGTAGTTCTAGATTCATTTTATATGTCAGTTATAAATTTTTCTCTTGGGAAAATATATAACAAACATACCCTCTCTTCAGCAGCAGTTCCAAATGTTGTTCTAAACCTAAAGACTTGAATGTGTGTGTATAATTGATTCTCAAAACTTCTGTGGGCATATTCTCAGAATTCCTTAGGAATTCTCCTCAAATTTCCGCTGTAATTCCTCTCAGAACTCCTTTGGAATTTCCCTCAGAATTACTACCCCCTTCGAATTTCTCTAGAAATCTCAGAAATCGTCTGGAATTTTCCTCAGAATTCCCTTAGAATTTTTTTTTAGAATTCCCCTAGAATTCTCCTCAGAATTCAGTTGCAATTCTTCATAGGATTTTTTTCTGGAATTCTCCCTTTAACTCATTCGCAGTTTTTCTAAGAATTCCTCTGGAGTTCTCCTCAGAGTTCTTCTGCAATTCTCATCAGAATTCCTGTGGAATTAATCTTGGAATTACACTGAAATTCTCAAAATTCCACTCAAACTGTCTTCAGAAGTCCTGCGGAATTCTCCAGAAGTCCACTGGATTTCTTCTCAGAATTTCTCAGGAATTCTTACTAGAATTTCTCTAGTATTCTCCTCAGGATTCTTCTTAAATTCTCATCAGAATTCCTCTGGAATTCCTCTGGAATTCCTCTCAAAATTCCGCTGGAATTTCTCCAGTTTTCCTCTGCAATTTTCCCTCATAATTCCTTTGGGATTCCTCTCAGAACTTCTCTGGAATTCCCTTTAATATTCGTCTAAATCATTTTCGGTTCTATACCTATTTTAAATATTCCACAATATGGAGAAATTCTCGAAAAAAATTTAAAAACAGAGAAACAAAGAAATGATGGTAATAACAAAGAAATAGGGTTATGATGGTCAGCGAGTTCAGACTTGTTGCTGCAACTTGAAATTAGTAACGAAAAAGTAGAACGTATACAAGATTCAAACAGATGCACGACCGGACGTTGATTCAAAGTTTCACGTTTGACTTGATTCCATAGACACTACCACAATGACAAAACAAATATAACTTGGATGAAACGCGTTTCAAATTTGAACAAAAATAGAACAACGTAGTATTCCAGTTTTAAATTTTAACATTAAACTGTTCGAAATTATCCAACTAGAACGCCTTGCTGAAGTTGCCTTTGTTATAAATCCAGTTCTATTTTGTAACGACCATACACTCCTGGAGATGCCCTCCCCTTTTCCCCCAAATAAAAAAAAAATCCCAAAAAAAACAAAATTCTTCTTTTTAAAAAAAAAAAAAAAAAAAAAAATTTTAAAAAAAAAAAAAAAAACCACTTTTTCAAAAACACACACAAAAACTGTTACTATATATTGCCTTCACTCAAAAAAAAACAGCTTTTTTTATCGTTCTCCAAAAATTTCCAACAAAAAAAAAAAAACTTTCTTGGACATAGAAACTTATGAAGATATGGTGTCCAATATTCATATTGATAATGAGCGTTTTTTTTTTTATTAGTTATTAGTTTCATTAGTTATCAAGCAATCGACTCATGGTTATAAACTAATTTCCGATTTTGTATTCGAAAAAAAATCAAGATTTTCTTAATTGCTCATCGGAAAGCAGTGTCCAGAACGTAATTTGGTTACCTGACCATTTCATGCAGGAATTTCCCCAATAACTCAATATTTGGAACTCACCGCAATTTATCATCAAGAATGTCTAGAATCCATCTAAATGAGTTGTTGCATTAATCGTCAGAAAATCAACACACATCGTAAAAAATAGTCCACCCTCATCGCAGGATTCCTGTAAACCCTCAATATATTCATAATATTTATTGGCAATTTGTGCTAACTTTCATCAAAGGAAAACCCTCCAACCCTCGAGACACTCGAGACAGAGAAATCCAGTCCCCACACTACAGCGGAGGAAAACTATTTTCTCCTCCAGCCAGCAGCTCAAATACTCATCATGGCCATCATCGTGGCCATCATCGACGTCGTCATCATCTGCTGCCTCCGCGGCAACCGGAGCATGCGTCGTTCGCGTTCCGTTAATTCTCTCCAATTGAGAACGGACCAGAACTCCCCAATTTGTTACTTATCATCATTATCACATCGCCATCTCATGCGGCAGCGGCGATATGGAATGTTGATAAATTGGATTCACTCCATTCCATCATGGTGGGGATCTCGCAGTTTAGTGACAGAGGCCTGTTTAAAATAACACCAACATGTCATGTTTTTCGCAGCCTACTGCTTCCGTTGACTCACACGTTGGTAATTTGCCTGCCTCCGCCTCCAGCCCTGGCGGTGTAGGTAGCTAGGTTGCCGTTGGTGGGTAACAACGGCAACGGAATTCCTATTGCGCTTGCGCACGTGCTCGCCTGCTACGCTCGACAGATGTGGTCGTCCGGCTGTCGCTCACTCAGCCCACCACTACTGTTACTAAACTCCTCGCTCGCCACTCCGCGATGACTGATGAGTGTGAGTTTGAACGGCGGTGAAGAAACGCGTGTGCTTTCTCTCCATGACTGAGGTTGGTTCTGATTGGGCGCTCTCACTTGGGCCTCGCTCAGCAGCCAGAGACTCGTTCGGCACGCAAGGGGCACACAGTCGCACGAAGTTCTAAATTTCACTCAGTTGGTTTTAAATTTTTTATCGGGAATGTTCACATTTTTGTAGTTATAGATAGAAATGTTTAAGTCATTTGTCTTTAAATAAGTAAAGAAGAGAAGAACTTAAACAACACACCGCTGTGCTGTGCGTGCTGACAGGAAAATCAAGCAAAAAAAAAAAGAAAGAATAATTAGGCTGAATAGAGAAGGCGACCGAGATATGCAGGGAAAGTAGATTTTCCGAGCAGAACTAGACCCGAAAGACTAGAAGGACTGTTCTTAGATTTTTTTTTCATTCTCGGAGGAATACCAGTGATACTTGAAGAAGCTGTGAAAAGTAAAGAAAATTTATTAGCTAATTAACCAATTTTAAGAATAAGGTAATTGAATTTCCGGCGAAGCACAAATGGAACTTTTAGGTCTCTTTCAGATCGGGACAGAATCCCAGTTGGTGCCATCTTTTTTCGAACCCATCTCTCGCTGATTGGTTTTCCACGACCATCATCGTACGTAGGTTCGCGTAGCTGGTGGCTGGGGAATGGGGGAATGGAACAGCCGAGCGCTTTCCAATAATTTGCCTACCTTCTTTTCGCTGAAAATATATTCTTCATCAGCTCATTTTTATTTTCTCTCTAACGTGTGCCTTTCCTTTTCAATATCTATCTACATGTATATAGATTTTTTTTTTATTTATTTGTCTCTCATTTTTCGATTCTGCGTATTTTTGTCAGTGTGGTGCCTTTTGCTTCTTTTTCCTCGGTGCTTGCGTGTGTATGAGCGCGGTGTGATGTGACGTGACCGTTCTCTTGTTCTGATGGTGCGCTCAGGTCTAAATTTTATGAACAAGCTGTAAAATGCCCATCATCTATTGTCGCAACGGGATGGCGACGATGACGGCAACTGGGACGGTAACGGTGGTTGATAATCGCTGTGTTAGCCAAGTTGGACTAAAACAACGGCTGCATGGCCTCTACTGCAGTTTGCAAATTGCTCACCTGGGAATGTCACCGGCATACCACGGTGGCCGCTGACAGCAAATGTTTGCACTCATTCAAAGGCTTGGCAGGAGGGCAGTGCGGAGCCTTTTGCTGACACACCCTCTGAGCTTAGACAGCGTGCCAGACGAAATGACTGCAAACTTTAATGAGCCGGGGATATGCGAAAGGATATCGAGAGTCACTCATTTTTTCGGTGTACCGGAAGATTTTAATTTGTAATCTATCAAGAATTAAGATAATGCTTGCTGATATGTAGCTCTAAGGGAGTCTCGATAGCGGCGGATCAAAAGTAAGTTGCGTCAATACCGGTTGACAACAATCGAACACGGAGGCCATTTAATATGAGTTTATTGGATTGATGTTGTCAGTTGTTTATTTACATACAAACACAAAACAAACACACACATAATTAAACTACACAAACATACCCCCCACACTTACCTCTCTCCCCTCTCCACTCTCAACCAACTACTATTTTTTTTGTTTTTAATAAAAAAAAAATAATATAATGATTTTAAAAAATGTTTTGGTGTCCGGTTTCTCTTTTTTTCCTTTTTTTTTTTTCAATTTAATTAATTCTGATTTTTCAAAAATTTTTATTTAATATAAAAGTTTTTTTTTCTTATTGTTTTCCAATTTAGGGTTTTATACAATCCTTTAAAATTAAAAAATAAACTTCTGGTCAAACTCTTTACAAATTTTGGCTTGATAATTTAATTCTAGAGCAAATTTTCAATAGGTCGTAAGTAACAATGTAAACAAAAGTAATGTTTTTTCACGGAATGATAGCTTGGGTACTCCTCAATATGAATTATACACAACATCCCAGATAGCGGAGCCTAGTTCAATTGAAGTACAATTGAAATAGCCAAGTCCCCGTTCCTAGTTCAATCGTACTTCCCGTCCTAGTACAATCGTACTTCAATGGCACTTCAGATGTTACAACCGATGGACTTGAAATGTCAAAATAGCTAGCGGTTCATTTCAAATTTTGGCAGTTGGTTGAAGGATACTTGAAGTCCATCTTTGAACTAGGATTGTACTAGGACGGTTTACTTCAAATGGACCTCAGTTTACTCGTTGTAAAATAAGACAGACAATAGTACGTTTATCAATAAATATATTATTTTATTAAATTAATATTTTATAATTAATTATTTATTACTGTATATCAATATTAATGTATAATTATGATATAATTATACAAAAGACGGCTAGAAGTGGAAGGTATTTAATAGAGCAATTGTTGGAACTAATGTTAAGGAATTACTTTTTTCATTCGTTGGAAATTCTGTTGACTCGATGAAACTTAAATGCTGTCCGATCTGGATTCTTTACCAGCAGAGTTTTGACTGGCTTAGTATCGAAGACCAGTTAGACGTCATTTGAACCGGTGGAAAAAGAAAAACAATACATTAAAATTAAAAAGGAAGACAACATAAGACAACTGAGCAAATGACAGTTGATCGATTTTCAAGTTGTGAAGGAGAACGAATCCTATCTGGGAATTGCAGCGAATTGCTGCTATATATTATTTAACAAAATTGGCTTAGGTCACAAACTACTCCATAATAAACTTTTGTCGGATTCGTCGCTTTGTCAGTTTGACTTAAGTGCTTTTCTATGCTCCGCACCGACCTATCCAGCCGAGTCATTTTGGCGTAAGCAACATGACAGGCGATTGCATGTCGAAACAGACTTGACGAATGCGACATATTATTTTGCGGCTTATGTAACGTGACAACTTTCCGAAGGACTTATAATGTGGTCGTATTTTCACCGACAAACCGACATGATACTCAATCTTCACTTTTGATCAAGAATCCATAACGACCGATTCAAATGTGCAGCGATCCCATCTGTCAAAACCTATGGAATCATTTTATCTAGATAAAATTAATTGGTCCAGAATTTCTCAAACATGGACCTTCTTACCAAGTTCCTAAGCGTGTTCGTGGCTTCACTAAACGTTCTCAGCGTACACGAATATAGATGTCAGTAATATGATTTGAACAGAAATATTAGAACATTTTCTATTGTCATTCATGTCGGTTTGTCGGTGGTATTTTCCCTAGCTGAAGTTAAAAGACTTTGAATTGAATGTATTGAAAAAATCAATTTGGAATTAAATGGAAATCTTTATTGATGCAAAACCAAGCCTTGCTTAACTTTGTTGGTTCCACATGTTGACATGGCTTCAAATATTATGGCTTGGTTCAAAAATGGGAATTGAAACTTATTTCCAAAACTTCTACATTGATTTTCTTGAAATATTTGACCTAGAATTGTTCACAGTGACAGCTCGCTTAATCGCAGTGACAGATCATAAAATCATAAAAGCAGAAGAACAAGAGTTTTTGCAAGCATTCATAACATGGCCGCCAGTCAGTCAGTTTCTTATCGACCATAACCCATCTTATTCAAACCGGTGTTTTGGTCGATGTAGGTAGAAGCATACCGCACTCGTCGTCCAATCCGCTCAACACCCGCGCTTGAAATCTAAACTCAATGAAGTTTGTTGACGTTATTTTCGGCTGCCATATCCCATTGAAAGAGATTCCAGAATAAATCGACGACCTTGTTCGCCATGACAAAGGCGATTGACAATCTTCTTCCGAAGATTCAGGAGATTCATACTAAAGACTCACAATAACAAACGTTATGAACGTCAAATCTACTGGAGAAAGTTCCGGCCGATTTCGGTCAAGATTCCGAGTTTTGGTTTTGGTTTTAGAGCACCGAAATACACGGAAGCAAATCCGTTTCTGTTTTCCTGAACATTAAATCATGAAACGAACTCTTATCGTATTTTATGAACTCGTGACTCTTATTCATGGGTTCATGATTGAAATGGCAGATGCGAGTCATGAGCTTAGGAACTGTTGTTTTGCTTCTAATCTAAAGATGTTTAATCAGCTTCATTAATCAAGAATCTATTCATGAAGACCGATACCGTAGTAAGTACATCCACCGAGTACTATCACAGCTCTTCACATCAACACTACACTCAGGCAAATAATTTTAAGAATTTCATAAGGTTCAACGTATGAATTTGGCTTTGGAATTTCATAAGGTTGACTTTTGTTTTACACTACGTTGTTCTTGTACGCCTTTAAGCTTTCCTGATTAAAAGTGTTGATATATACTAGTGGGCAAGTCACTGGACCCATAACCTCATCGTTCAAGGTTCGAATCCAGGTTGCTCAACATTTTTATTTTTTCATCATCATTATATTTCATAAGGCAAATTTATGAAATTCATACTGATTTCTTATGAATATTCATGATTCTTATGAATATCGTAAGATTATTTCGCTGAGTGTAGGTTCGAATCCTGCCGGTGGATCTATTTTTTTGTTTAAAGGTCACGATACCGACCTCGACCTCGAAAGAAATTTCTTTTTCTATCCCAACCCATGTTAAATTCCGTTTACTGAAACGGAAAAGTAACGAATCGAAAAGAAATATTCCGCTCCATTATTCCGTAAGTGAAGATGACATTTCGTTCCATGCAGACCAATTGTCAAAATTCCGCTTGGTAATATTGTACAAAATTCCGTAACCTCTCTACTTTTTAAGTCGATACTGGCCTTTAAATTTAGAGTCGATAAAGTAGATTTGTCAGATTCATGAATCAAGTATTCAGTTTCAGGAATTCAGCTCATGCTTTTAACAACAATCAATGTGCAACTAGCGATTTGAAATTGGTTCACTGTTGTAGTACCCCTAGGTCCGTAGTATACCTTGCAGTCTGCACCTTGCAATAATTCTTGCGCTTATCGGTACCTTCCGGTACTAGTATCTTGGTTGTTGTTTTGATTCACTAAGTTATTTTAACACAATATTTGAGAATGTGTTGGTGTAAGCTACGTTGTTAGGGGCGAATCATTGAGCTTGGGACCGAGCTTGGGACCGATGTTCTAGTACTGACTGAGCCAAGAAAAAAATCGTATTTGTTCGGGACCTACTGGTCTTAGAGTTAGTCTATGGTTTTAACCCGATTAATTCGTGGACATCATGAATAGTGTTCATAACACGACAACACAACATATTCATGAAATCATATCCTGTTTTTCTCATTTTGAAGAACAAATTATTTCCCGTGTAGTAATGCTGAGTCCTATTGATTTTGCAAGGAAATTCGGGAAACATTTAATGAATTCTGATGTCATTTATTGAATTCCGATGGATGCTATCATAGAAACTGTAGGTTTCCAAATATTCCGGTGAGGCTTGTTGATGGTGAAAATGGTAAAGGTTCTAGAGAACTTCGACATAAATTCTGATTGATATAACTTCGAACAATTTGTGTATAGTCTTCAAACGAATCTTGATGATTTCGACTGGCAATCAGGGTGTTTCGGGATGGTTCTAGAAAATCCAGCTTGAATTTCAGACGATTATGGCTTAGATCCAATCCGAAGAAGTTTGCAGATGTTGCCAGTTAAGTTTCAATGCGTTTTCGATTGATGCGATTTAGGAAAATTTTGAAAAAGATACTGAACGAATTAGACATAGATTTAAAAGGCAATTTTGACCGACTTACGAACTTTCGTTTTGATTTTAAATGCTTGTATATAAAGAATCTGTACGACTCAGGTGGACTAGCTAATTTCGACCAAGAAACCAGACGATTTCAAAACAGAGTTGAGACGATTTCGGCAGATATCGATTCCCGAAGACATTTTCTGCAATTCCCGATGAAGAAGATGGAGATTCCAGATGCTGGCAGTTAACGTTTCAGGTTGTTTCGAACCATTTGGATAGACGAACCGCTGCCAGACGAGCGCGACGAGGCTTAATTCCGAAGGAGCAAATTTCGGGTTCATTCGACCAGCACATTGACGTTCCCGACGGAACTGCTTAGGCTGGTTCCAAACGCAATAGGAGGAGGATTTCGGCGTCAAGAGTTTCAAACATGTTTGACGGAGATCTCCAGGCAGATCAATTTTGAACCAAGAATACTTAGAAAACGAAGGAGGTTATTTCAGACGATTTTGGAGGATATGTCGACCCTATGAATGGGAGACGCTCAGTAGAAATCTGGTGAAGATTCTGCTCCAAGAGATTTCCACAATGCAGTAAATTTCTTGAAATATCCCAGAAGAATCAAGAAATTTCCACAGGAATTGTTTCTTGATCGAATTTCAACGCTTCAATGAAAGAATGTTTCGAAAAATTCTAAAACAGAGAAAAACACAACATATAAATAATAAAAACCATACAAAAATCCAGGCTTCCTTGGACCTTCTGGCTTCGCTTGTGATGAAATCGGGCAAATTTTCCACGCACCAAGCTTGTGTCTTCTTTGCCTTGTGAGCTGGAGCTGAGTCCTGTTGGAAACAATATGGTGTATTTCTATACAGCGTTCAAGCATGAGGAAGCAGATGGTTCTTCAAAACCTGCTCGATGTAATATTCAGTGTTGATTTTTACGTTAGGTTCCTTTTCGTGAAACGGCGCCCCATACTATGATTTTCGATACATTCTGATAGCGTTCTACAGCTAGTTTATCTCTTGGAATATTGGCAAGACTTTTTCCATACACACGATCATTTTGTTGATTATGACTGTCCTGAAGGAGGATGAACTTTTCATCCGAAAATAAAATCTCGCAGTCACAGTCCAAACAAATCCTCTTGACCCGGCGCTTTTGACGCTCCGTCAACCCGTGAACCCGTTGTTTCTTGTACGGCTTGCATTCCAGATCATGTCTGAGGAGCCTGTTCATTGAAGCAGGGGACATTTGAAATTGTTTGCTCAATTTACGGCCGGATTACGTCTTATTCGCTCCCTCACACATTTGATCTTTTTCTTCGTTCTGGCAGTTCGTCTGGCCCCTCCTTTGTGTTGATTATGGACATTTTTATTTTCCTTGAATAGTTTCAAGGAAAAACAAAACGCTTACTCACTCCGAACTACTTAAGGCTATTGAATATCTGACACGGTCTAAGCTTTTGCAAACGGAATCGCTTATTTATCTTCAGCGATAAGCTGTCAAAAGAATACACTCAAAACAGGTATGATAAATTCCGCTGTTAAAATTACCCAGCTGAAATAAACCAAGACTGAAAAAAGGTGACACCTATTGTGAGACACACTGTATTAAAAAAACCCAGGGGTTTTCAACCTTTTTGACCGGTAGTGATTTCCCCCCCAATTTTTTTCCATTGGGGTGGAGGAAAAACCCAAATGATTTAAGTGAAAAGTTCAAATGCTGTCAGTTAAGGCTCTTGACAATTCTGAACATTTTTGACAAACTTCCAAAAGCATTGAACAAAGGCTGTAGATGATTCCGAAGGAGGATATTCCGGATGTGTACAAAGATTCTCCAAGATTTTTCAAGAAGTCCTAGACGAAGGGCATGAAGCATCCAAAGGAGAATATTCCGAGTAATTTCAGAAGACTTTCGAAAGTTTCCGGTGAGCTAGGATCAGTCAAATTCAAATGGAGGTACTGTTGTCAAGAAATCCTGGTGATGTCCAAAAAAGACCCAATTGAAGTAAAGTTTCCAAATTTTGAAAACAAAGATTCTAAATAATTCAGTAAACATTTTCATAGACGTCCAGAAGATTCTGACAAGGGCTGCAAATAATTCCGATGGAGAATATTCGGGGTATTTTTCGGTAAACTTGTTGATATCCGCGATGTAAAAAAAAGGCTTAAGACTCCTGAAGATCTAGGCGAAGATAGTTTCAAATGATTGACCGTAGATTTTCAAACGAGCCCGCAAAACTTCCAGATAACTTAGATGAAAGGTAACGAAGAATCCAAAGAAGGTTATTCCGGGTGATTTTGGGAATTTGTGGAGCTTCCGGGTGGGAGCGGCTCTTTTCAATCCTGTCGAAGATACTTCTTACAAACGATTCACACAATGTTTACAACAGAGCCAATTTCTACAAAGATTCCAAAGGATTCACAGCAACTCAGATAGGAATCAGATCTTGAGCAAATTTTGGTCCAGATGAAGGAATTTTCGAGTCATTTTGGCGAAGGTTCAAAATTTTGGCAGTTACGGCTGTAGACGATTTTCAATATTTTTGACATACTTCCGGGAGCCGTATAGTCTTATCTCCTACTACCTTACATCAATCCTAATTTCATGGATGTGTTTTTCAGCCCGTTTAGATGATTTCTGATAGGTAACAAGCTTAACGTAAATCCTAATAACGTGCAAAAAATCAGAGAGTGAGCTGACTTAAAAGTACTTGATACCGGAACTTGTCTGTCAAAATCAAGGTTGTTGGCAAGTGTTGCAGACTTGTATATACAAACAAGTTTTTACTAGCTGAGTTTTTGTCATCCGTATGGAGATAAATAATCTAATACGTGATAAGATTGTTGTTGTGTTGAAATTAAGTAGTGCCTTAAATCATGTTCATACAGTGTATTGTGTAAAACCCACCATATAAGTAACAATGCAGGATTTTCTGGCTACAACTAGTTGACAGTTGATTATCATGATTTTAGAAGTGACACTAGTGTTTATTGCCTCGATTGGCTTTAACTGATTGAACAACTGATTAATGGACGCGATAACGTTGGATGAATATCCTTCAAAACAAATTTTAAGCTTCTTTATCGCACGACGAACGTTTAGTACAGCAGGATATCTTTGTATCCCTGTGTCTGTGTATGTTTTCACTCATTGCGTAACATCACTAAATGGATTGTAGATGTGGCTCAACCCACTCCTTCGGTTTTCTTTCCTGTCAATTATACTGAACGAAATGCTTTTCTCATCGATTAAGATGTTGAAGGTAAAAGTTCTTATCACAAAGGCAAGGTAATCGTCCCAGTCAAGTGATTCATCATCAAGTGACACAAAAGCGACAAGAAAGTGACACTCATAATCGCTCCCATCATTTGTCTTGTAATATTCACTGAATTGCATAGCCAGACTCATGTGGAACAGTTGGCATTGTATGGTAAAGCGACTTTTTTTTTTGACATTTCTATAGGAATTCTATTGAAGGAATTGGCTTCTTCGGGACAACTTTATGAAATGAAAAAAAAAACAACAGTTCTCTACAACTCATTTTAGAGTTTCAATAAATTGACGTTTGAATCGAAGTCTACCTCTTTCATACAGAATCAAATCGGTCGTTTGGAATAAATTGTCGAAATTAATCCATTATCGACCAAATAACTCTTTCCTTGCATCTGATGTTAAAAGTAAGAATGAACTGTCCTGCACAACACTCACATCCTTTTACATCTGTCATATTGAAATCACAGCATACTAGGACAGTGTTTATGTTTGTAAAGCACTCTGCATTGCCTATCATTGCTTTCACTTCACCTCAATGCTGAATCGTCACCTTTCCTTTTGTTTCGCAGCTCTTGCACGGTAAATAATCAACATATATTTGATAGCGAAAATCCATGTGAAATTCCAAATAATTTTCATAAGCAGAATCCTCTGAGAAACACGAATGAAGTTTATGTGCCAATTTAAAAGTGTGTGAGGCGACAGATTGGCCACCAGATATTCATTTGAATATTCATTTTTTGCGCTCTCACGTCATAGATTTCAAAGTTAGTGCAACTTAGACAAATTTTGAAAATAGCAAAGCACAACAATTTCTTGGTACGTAATATTTAAAAAATCAGCTTCTGGAACAAAGTTGTCGTCAAATGAATCGCATTGGGTCAACATGACTATTACAGTACTGCTCAGAGCTTCAATTCTAAAACTTTGAACTGATTTTGGTAGCAAATCTGCAATCATCTCCTCAGTCTGACTACTGTCTCTCAACAATACCCAAACGTGTATTTTCGCGGTATTCAGCATTATATAAAAGAATTATTAAAAATGTTGCAATAAACCAAATCTTACTTTAGAAAAACTGAAAACAGAAAAAATGTTCGCATTAACATTTCTAGATTTCTCTTAGACTGAGAAAAGTCTATAAATGTAAATGTGCACTTTTCTAATGATTGTTAGTATTTTTTTCAAATAACACGGATACAAATTTCGTTGATTTAAATAAAAAATATCGTTGTTCAACTTGAAACATAAAAATTATTTTAAATAAATAGAAAGCATGTTTCGGACGAAAATAACAATTTTTTAATCAAATTCAAAGCATGTTAATTTCAACAATACATTTATCGGGTAGGCGAATTTGAACGTATACTCTTCTCTTCAGAATGTAGGGCCGAGGCATGCTTTCGACGTTAGCAACATGAGCCAATCGTCACATTAATCGGTAGGTTGTTTGCTCGATTCTTGGAACCTGTTAGCATTCAAACCAATACCAGAATCAAAATTACCTAAATTCATAGAATAAATAAAATAAAAAAAATCAAAATATTATTTGAAAACAATAATGTTTTTTCATTGTTTATTGTTTCAAAACATGTACGTTTATTTTTATCATTAATATGTCTAAAAAAAAAATTTTATTTCAAACATCGATGTCACTTGATTTTAAACATAGAATATGTTTGAAATAAAGCAAGTTTATGTGTGTGACCAGAATAAACTCAGTTTATGTTTGGATTTACCTGAAATATGTTTGTTATGAAGGTATTTTTGTTGCGTGTAAGTATTCTTGAAATTACAGAAAAAATGCAGTTAATTGTAAACGGAAATGTTTATTGTTTCAGCCGTTTTCGTTTGTTTGTTTCAAACAGCAATTCAGTTTGAATTATACTTAAATTTGTTTGAAACACACCATAAGCGTTGTTGGAATCAACCAACAAATCGGTTTTATTTTTTGTTTGTAACTGTCATAATGAAACGGCCAACATAATGATAAATTCAAACGGATGTCAGTTGAACACCCACTGCATTAGTTCCCGAAACAATTACTCAAAATTTAAGTTTGTTTTAACCACCGTATGTACAGAAGTAGATAATTTATCATCTCCATGCGAAGCGCTAGGAGTGGACGGTAATTTATTGCTAGAACGAAATAGACATGAAGAGAAAGTGTATTGATAGTTCCGTATAGAGCAACGGCTGGCTTTGAAAAATTGAAAGATCAAGTTTTGAAAACGAGCGGAAGGCATTATTGAACGGTAGTATCAAAGATCGTTACTTCCGCGCTTGGGAGAATACAAAAAACAACAATCAATGTGCACCGTATGAAGTCAAATCAAACTAATGTCATTTTTGGTTTTAAACCTGGGTCAGGTCTGACTCTGACTCGCAATTACCCAACCCCCGAGCATCTTGACAGATGACTTAGTTTCACGTACCCATCAACAAATTGTAGATGGCTCTACCGTGCATAAACAACAGGGCCATCCATTCTCGATACTACGCTTTTTAGCTTTGGAACACATGTTTTCGTTTCCTTATGTGTGGATGTTAAAAACAGTGCAAGAACAAATTTTTATTGAGGCTTAATGTTGATGTGGTTTTCATACATAAATTTGATTTCAATTGTATTGAATATAAATCATCCATTGTGCTGAAGGTTTCAGAGCGTCACACATTGAAAAGTATAGTGCGCCATTTAAAAGTGAAGTAGGCTGCCATTTTATTCACGACTTTCTAGCTTTCGAATATTTTTCAAGTGATGAAAATTTCGGAGTGTTTTTAGAATTACGGTTTTTAAATTATTCAATCTTTTGCTAGTAGTCTAAGTCTCGAGTGTGTTTATGCTTCTATATATTCTCTGTAGGAGGGGTAAAAATATCCACCATTTCACATTTAGGAAAACTAACAACATATCGTCAGCATTATATTCATCAAGTACGCATATGAGCTCCACAGCTTTGAAAATAACAGTCGGTGTAAATACGTTCAATTGATATTTTGTTTTAGGATTCATTCGATTTGACAGAACCAGTGAGCCAAGATTATCGGGGTACATTGACTTTACTCTGGAGCTGTCAAGTTGTAACCGGGTTGCAATTATCGAACGAAAACGTTTCCAGTGTCAAGTCAGTATGATGCAACCCGAGAACAACTTGACACTTCCAAGTACTTTGTCGCTGAAACTCAAAATTTGGTCAGGTGGTACTGTCAAACGTGTCAAACCGAAAAAAAATCCAGCGTATCTTCTAGAAAAGGTCAGAATGCGGATATGACATGCGATATTGTTTGCGATCAAAATGTTAATGCAAAGTTTGTTACATTTCACGCTTGCAATGAACACGGAACCAGTGGAAACATAAAAGCGTCGTACATAAATTACATCACGCACTTAAGGGAGGGAGAGGTATTAAGTGTGACAATCTGTACAAAATTTTGAATTGCTTCATACAAAACGTTTTTCAAAGGGGAAGAGGGAGCCGATAAGCGTTTCCTAAGGGGAGTGGTCAATTATCAATTGCGCAAGAGTTTCAAGGGATCGTCCAAACATGAAGTCCATTATTTTTTAATATGTTTTTGTTAGCCGTTTGTATATTTCTGAAACCGAAATAACGTATGGGAGGCAAAAACGATTATTGGATTGTTTGCCAAACCAGTAATTTAAAGTTCTTTGTGTAGAGAAGATTTTATGTTTTGTAAAATGTAACGTTATTCCATGTAACAGATTAAGTCATGTCAAATGTTTTTCATTAAGTGTTGCAGAGCTCACCATTAATTCTTTTTTGAACTAGGTATTTATAAACAAGATACATTCGTTCCAGTCAAAATCTGGAAAATCTACTTCCGAAAATTGATTTGTCTCGAGAATTATATGAGATGCCTTTAGTCGGAGGTATTGCGCTGGATTCACAAAGCGGTTTCTTTAAACTGTGGTTCATTTAATTCGATTAAAACCTTACCTGTGACTCCTCACATTCAACGGATCATTAAGATTTCACAAACATTGTTTAATCAAACAACGCATTTTGTTATTTTTTAACTTATGATACTGAACTAAACTAACTAATATTTTTCTCTCTCAGGTCTTCACAACCTTTTCTTTCCTACACATTAAACACTTGATCCAATATTTACACTACTTATATACAAGGAACTCAACTTTAATAAAATACAGAAAAAAAAATCAAAAATAAATTCACTTGTTCCAAATATCGCCGAAAAACCGCTGAACCGCTAAAAAAAATTCGCTTCACAGATCAAAAGAAACATTGAATTTTCTGCGTTATCTAATGCACATAAAGGGAAATCTAGATTTGGCAGAAAATAATGCGATATTTCATGTAAATTTAAGCCAGATAACGCCTGAATCTAGCCTGTTGTATGAAAGATTGCAAACATTGTTGTATGGCGCGCATGAAAGATTGCAAACAATTTTGTTGTTTACGCCTACTTTGACTTGGAATAAAACGAGGGAACATTTTACGCGCCTGTTAAAATTTCATTATTTTTTCTGTGTTCTCACTCGAAATTTGCACTTGAAAAAACTCCGTAAACGAATCTTGCATCTGGAAACAAGCAGCTACTCGATCAGATTGATACGAGTACAGTGACAATTCATCAGAGGTCGTTGGTCCTTGGTCCTTGAGATTCGTTATACGTAACGTAATTTTCGGCAATTTTCAACTCCTTTTCGCCACCAACGTAAATGTAAATCTTTTTCATGAAGTACCTCAGTAAAAAAAGTTTAAAAAAAAATCATTGTTTATACCGTTTCTTATGGCCAATCAATCACCCTCAATTATTCTCAGATTCATTGGATACAATATTCGCGCGACTTTCGTAGTGTTCACAAAATGCAACGCGGTGTAACACTTTCGAAACGAACAACTGTGGTTCAGGCCGTGGTTGTACCTTTGTTTTCGGTTGAGGAAAGCAGTGTGAAATATTTATTTCAATATCTAAATTACTTATAACTGATGTTGTATCGTGAATATAAAAATAGACTCTTTTGATATGGCACGCTTGCTTGTTATTTGCAACCACTCATGACGCAACAAAAAACATGCTGCTCCAAAAAAAAAAACAATCGGTGCATCTGCCAAGGACGACCCCAATGTTTACGTTGTGGAGCGATATCTACGGTTTGCAGGTGGTTACACGAAACTAACTTAATCTGTCATGTTGTGGGTGGGTTGGTTATGTGATACGTTGCGGATGCGTTTGCGTGAATTTGACAGTTTTCTTATAGGTTTTCTGTCAAATTTACGTCAACGGAACGCAAACGTATCTATTGTGGGTGACCCTTTATATAGATCATTGCACGGAATGTATTAACCTCACTTTTTTGACAGTTCAGGGAGCTTGTTTACAAGGTGTTAGAATTCGAACCGCTCAAACGAAATTTTTCATTGGCTTTTTCCGGATTCTGTACAATTAGATTTAGGAAATTGTGTAAAAATAAGCACTGGCGTTTGTTTTCCGGCTGTTTTAGTTCAATCGTAATAAATTTACAGCACACAATCTCAAACCGATCTTACCGAAAATATTCTAAGTCCACGTAAATAAGCTTCCTGAACTGTCAAAACTGCATTGATGACGCTATCGTGCAATGATCTATGCTCAATTCCCAGTACAACTCTCACAGTTTCCCAATTCCCAATCAGCCATGTCCATTTATTAGTCTTCACTCATTCCATGCGGATTCTTCAAAAGCAACACGGCCACATCGCACATCCTAACTGCTGCCATCCTACGAACCACCCACCCAACCAACCGAAAGAAGATGGATTTGGTCTACTAACATAAAAATTACCTTTAATCAACTTTCCAAAGTAAAACGTTAACTCCGCCACAAACAGACACACAGACAAGCACCTGTACCTAAGGCGCACGGTTTGCAGTTTGCACGGAAGCCTATGTACAAGGTTTCGCAAGGATAATATCCCAGAGGACCACGACGGCAAAAAAAGCCCTCCGCTTGGAAACAGAGCCTTCAGCATGTTTGTTGCGAGACGAGCGAACTTTTCCGTTCCGCAACCCTTTTTTTTTCTCTTGCCTTGGGGTGGTGGTCAGTCTAAAATTGGGAACGTTCCAAATCGTTGAGTCAGTTGTTGAGCGGCTGGCGCTAGGTGAAAGGAAGGGATAAGAAGGAAAATCGAGTTGCTGCTACTGCTGCAGAGCAGAGGAAAATAATGTATTGATTTTCCGACCCGATCCGACAGCGATGGCGACGACGGAGAAGACTGCAAATTGCGGAGACATGCTGCTGCTGCTGCTGTTGCTAGAATAGCGCCAACATGTGGGAGGGAAGAGGAAGCACCGAGCGCCCATATCCAGAACAACGGCGCAATGAAGAAAGCTCTACGTGGCCATTTGTCTGCCTGCCATCGAGGTTCACTACTGCGACAGTGAATAGAAGTACATAAGAAGCCGAGCTTTTCTATGTACTCGACTGAGAGCATACTCAATCGTTCGTTGCATAAAAAGCTGGGCTACAGTCGAACCAGATGACGATGATAATGATGATGGAAAACACCAAAGGACTCTCGGAGGCAGTTAGTCGCAGTATATAGTCATCGAGCACAGGGTAAATAAGGAGATTCCCACGGTTCTTAGTGCCAGCGCTCTCTTGTTCTCTCACTAAGAAGGCTCTGGCTCTCGCTCCTTGTGGAAACATGTCAGGCTACTCTGATGCAGACTTGAGTCGATAGGAGGCGGCTCCACGTAGTGTCAGAACAGCCGGAAGATACACAAGAAGAGAACAGTCGGTTTCCAGCTTCAGCACCTGTCCATCCGGAGCGAGACCACGGCTCGAAAGTTGTGTGAGACCGGAATCTTCTAGTTCTGTAGTTCGACGTTGAGTTT
Source organism: Aedes koreicus (assembly GCA_024533555.2). Taxonomy (NCBI): domain Eukaryota; kingdom Metazoa; phylum Arthropoda; class Insecta; order Diptera; family Culicidae; genus Aedes; species Aedes koreicus. Next base: position 289,371 of record JAHHFK020002016.1, on the reverse strand, counting down.
TCTCATTTTAAAAATAGTCAGTGACAGTTGGGAAGGAATCCCGCAGCGTGAAACTTGGAGAAACGTTTGCCTACGGACACTGCTGTGAATTACGTCATACTCGGGCGTCACGTTTCTGTCGTGGAACGCCGCGTTAGTCTCATGTGAGTGTGTATTACAGTACCAACATATAACTGTACAATTGCCCGTTGCCTCGAGGTGCTTAGTCATCGCAATAATTTAAAGCTATCCCCTCTTCCCATTACCATACCGTTGTTGCGTCAAATTTTCACCGATTGAATCGGACTTCTTTCGGCATGGCATTGCAATGCTTGCTGCAAAAAAAATGGTTTTGCCCCACCCAGCCATGGGGAAATCTGTTGCTCCATCGAAAGCGCATCCCACGGACTACATTTACGGTTAATTAAGCGTCACGTGGTTGCAGAATGACAACCGCATTTAAAGCATCCAACAGGAGCAACCGCATTATATCATCTATTATGGCACTTTGCGAAAAATACCGGAATACCCCTCGTCATTAAAAAGGGCTTTTTTCTTTCTCCTATTCAATCTGGTCGCATATTATCTCTCGCTATCGTCCTACTTTCAAGATCTAAAGCCACCCCCCTTGCCACACCAACCGTCGCATTATTAACAAAATATTGCCTCCCTGAATCCCCATTCTGTCACTGCACCGTACTAATCGTCTTGTTCACCACAGGGGTCAACTATCGATTTTCTTTTGCATCGATACTTACCAAGCACACGAGAAGCAGCAGTACCTGTCAGTGTGTGTTGTATGTATGGAGTACAGTTCAAGTGCTGAAAAACCTTGAATTTATCGTCTCTATTGGACCTGTGCGTGACCGTGTCTCTCAGCGGCGGTGTCGTCACGGCGGTGCTGCTGCTGAACCGAAACCAATTCGATCGATTCTTCTACATTGTGTCCTTCTTTATCTCCCTCTACCCCCGAACAGGAACATCAGTACCAGCGGCAGCAGTAACAGCAGCATCAGCTAACTCACCACCACCACCACCACCACCAGAACCAGAACCACAGCAAAATGTCTACCGTCGACAAGGAGGAGTTGGTCCAGAAGGCTAAACTGGCCGAACAATCGGAACGGTGAGTCGAATCGACATCCAAATACCCCACACGGCAGCGGTCTAATTAATTTCCCCTCCCGGACAGATATGACGACATGGCACAAGCGATGAAATCAGTGACAGAAACCGGAGTAGAACTATCAAACGAAGAACGAAACCTGCTATCTGTCGCCTACAAGAACGTCGTCGGTGCACGAAGGTAGTTTTTCTTTTCTTTTCTTTTTTGTTTGTTTTGTTTATAAAATCCTCTTAACAATGAAAAAAGCGAAATCTATACCAATTATCATTCCTTCCATCCACAATAAATAGATCGTCATGGCGAGTAATATCGTCGATTGAACAGAAAACCGAGTCCTCTGCCCGCAAACAGCAACTAGCCCGGGAATACCGAGAACGAGTCGAGAAAGAACTTAGGGAAATCTGCTACGAAGTATTGGTAAGTTTATGACCCTCCTGTAGTTTTTTTGCTTTTACATTTCGCGACTGAGCTTTGTTCGAGCCAGAAGTTGGTTGAAGATTGGCTTTCGGGCATTGAAAACTTCCGTTACAAGAGCAAAATGTATCGATCAACGTTGGAAGAGGAATGCAAATTTATCTTCTAAGGTAGATATAGCAATAATGGCTGACGGTTCCTCACGTAGAAAACTACAATTATAGCAATGATTAGTACATCAACCATAAGGAAGCAGCTCATGAAACTCATTTCTAGCGACTTTTTTCATTAGGGCAAATCTAACATTGAGAGACTCTCTTTGATTACTGTCTCCTTCATTCATATTCCAATCACCTTTACGTTCCTAGGCCAGTATCGACTTATAAAGTAGAGAGGTTACGGATTTTTTTTTTAAATATTACCAAGCGGAATTTTGACAATTCAGCGCCAACATTCGATTAGGGCGAATCTGCTTTTGTAAACAAGCCTAATAAACATGTACCATACAGGAACGACATTATAGATGGTATGACCATACCACTTACAGTTGGAAAGATACTCCGAATTGGTGGTTAGACACTTCTTATGGTTATTGTACATTCGGGAATGGCTTTCGTAGTCATTTTCTCTTGAACAAAAGGTCATAAATACAAATTAAGCACTTTTTGAGGAAGAGGAGCTTTATCTCTATCCGCTGATACATCAAATTTGAAGGAATTGTATTCAACTTCCGATAAATTTGCAGACAAAATGTTTGTTTACAAAAGCATATTCGCCCTGCTCAAATGTTGGCACTGAATTGATCTGCATGAAACGAAATGTCGCCTTCACTTAAGGTCGGTATCGTGTTCGAAAGAAATTTATTTTTCTATCCCAAACATGCCGTTTACTGAAACGGAAAAGTAAAGATTCGAAAAGAAATTTCTACAGCAGTATTTACCTGAAAAGACCGAAAAATAAAATTGGAATTTGTAAGGTTTCCACGCAAACTAATGGGAGCTGTCACTTTTACTTTCGGAAAAATATTCCGCTCGATGATTCCGTAAGTGAAGCTGACATTTCGTTCCATGCAGAGCAATTGTTAAAATTCCGCTTGGTAATAATGAACAAAATTCCGTAACCTCTCTACTTTTTAAATCGATACTGGCCTTTACGGAATAATCGAGCGGAATATTTTCCCGAAAGTAAAAGTGCCAGCTCCGATTAGTTTGCGCGGAAACCTTACAAATTCCAATTTTATTTTTCGTTCTTTTCAGGTGGCTACTGCTGCAGAAATTTCTTTTCGATTCTTTACTCTTCTGTTTCAGTAAACGGAATTTAACATGGGATTGGGATAGAAAAAGAAAAAGAACACGATACCGACCTTTTCATTAGGCCGTATGAATAAAAAATAGTAAACATTGGATATTGCAGTTACTACTTTGTAGCACAATCCACAAGTAGTAATGTAGGCTTCATATGAATAAAGCTTTTTTCGAACATTGTAGTAAATACTACATTCGAAAAAAAAAGTGTAGATTTCAGCTGTCAAAATTTTATTTGGTTAGGTTCAGTTGTTTATGGTGCAATTTCACTCCTTCGGTCAAGTTTTCGGTATGGGATACGTCGAAATTAAGTGATTTAACACGATGGGTAGTGGTTATATCCGTAATTTGGAATCGGAAGAGTTCTTCGCCAGGTTTGAAAATAATTTAGCCGTCCGAAATTTCGCTGACGTGCCTATTCCACGCATCACCGGGGACAAATTCTGTGACGGGCGTGATCGATGACGAATTTTTGGAAGCAACTGAAGTTGTCTCGGCGAGCGAGAATGCAGTTTTATGTTGCCCAATCGAGCCGAGCGTTGATGATGCCTCAAACAACTGAATAAGCGGTATTCTATGCGAAACAAGCATTGCTTGTATGGTTAATACCTGAAATTCAGGATATTAACGCGAAGACATTTTCGCATTTTCCGGTCACAGCTTAATTCACCTTCTCGGGTCTCATTATTATCACCCAAGAAATTTTCGGTCAGCCATTCAACGTTATCGTCTGTAAACCGATGCAAACTTCTGTATTTGACACTATTTGTGCTACGCCTATTCACAAATTTTCTGACGACGGTCGTCTAAATTCAAAAACATAGCCATCTTTCGGAATTATTAATATAAGTATTGCAAAACACGCTCTGAAAGAAAATTTTGTAGCAACGTCTGGACCAGATTACAAATAAATTGTAGTATTTACTGCTTTTATTCATACCATAACCAAAACTTGTTCCACAAAAGTAGTAAGTCTTAAAATTGTAGTAAAGTAAGGAGTGTATCGAAAATAAGCTATCCACAAACTTTCTTTCAAATTATGTTGTAAACCGATATTTTATTCATACAAAAAATTGATCCTTTATTGTACGAGGTTAACCTTGAACATAATGAAGACCGGATGAAATTTAAGTTATTCCTTCACGAATGTTCGAACTTTTGATCGAATGCTCTTCATCAAGTTCCGGACAAGTGTTGCATCGCATTTTTTGGACGCTTGAGCCCAAATTGTTTTGAACTCCTGCATGTTCCCAGCTGCCTTACCTGTCTTCTTGAAGACCCTCTTCACGATTGCCCAGTAACGTTCGATGGGTCGAAGCTGAGGGCAATTTGGTGGATTGATATTTTTCTCAACGAAATCTATACCCTTTTCCGCAAGCCAATTGAGAGTGGTTTTGGCATAGTGAGCCGACGCTAAAACAGTGGAGTCCTCCTTTACATAGGTCTCATCGTCCATCAAAACCGGACGCTGCAAAAGACGCGAATACAATTTCCGGGCCCTTGTTGCTGCTCGCTTCTTCTGTTCTGCACTTTGTTTCGAGATTTTCTGCTTCTTGTAGGTCTTCAGGTGGTTTCGCCTCTTGATACGCTGGATCATTCCGACACTCGTTCCTGCTTTTTTGGCCAAATCACGTATTGACATTGATTTGTTCTTCATGATTAGAGATACCACTTTCTGCTCCAGTTTCGGGTTGGAAGAACCGGGTTTTCTGCCTCTTCCTGGTAGTTCATCCAAAGAATAGTGTTCCCCAAACTTATTAATGATGGTTTTAACACTCGCATGATGAATTCCAAACCGCTTCGCCAATTTTCGCATAGTAATACCCTTCTCACTTAGCCATGTGTCCAGAACCTTAATTTTCACTTCCTTTTCAATACGCGACATTTTGAAAACGCAGAATTTGAACCGCACAAACAAGTAAACAAAATAAAGCTGACAGTCAAACGCACAGCATGCAGTGTTCAGAGCATAAAAAACCATCACAAATACATGCGTACAACGCAAATGTATGTGGATAGCTTATATTCGATACAACATTTCTAGGTTTTTTTTTTCATTAGGGCGAATCTACAATTGAGAGATTCTCTCCGGGCTCGCTCTCTTTAATTCATTACAGCGCCATTATAAAACTTTCGAGGGATTCTTTAGTACAGATCGAAACACATACATGCTCAATCACCGCACTTCGTAATGGATTTGGCTTCATTATGACAATACGCGTGAACGAATTCAAATGAAACTTTGTGCTTTTGTTTGTAATGAACCAAAGTAAAATACGCCATAGGTGTGCTCATTTCAGCATCTGTCAAATCCGAACTATACTCTGAGAGAAAATACACGGATAATATTTTCTCACTCTGTATCATGAAGCACGAACTTTGTCAGCCTCCTACAAGTACAAGAAGTTTCAAAATAGTATGTAAAGCTGAGCAGCAACTTGTAAACTGATCAATGATGGAAAAAATCGCATCACGTAACGTTCGATTCGCTGTCATCGTCGAAGACATTCTGCACAATTGTTGATTAGTAGTAATCAAGAGGAAGAATACAACTATGACATCAATCATTGGTGTTTTATTCTTGTGATGATTTATTCCTCTTATGCATTAATTCTACTAAGAATGTTGGCCAACAGAATCGTTGATGAATGCATTCAAACGTTCACATGTTTCTAAAGCACTCAGCACGATTCTTCAGTGGTAGTTAGTAAAAACACGTAACTTTTGGTATTTGAAGTAATTGGTTATGTTTTGGTAACATTGATTGCTTCTCGTGATTATTCCCACCATGAATTTTGAATTTGCTTCTGGAATTAACATGCAGATGAATGCTTATAACGTTTGCATTAAAAAAAAACTGGACTTTTTTTTCGGATGGTGATAAAAAAATAGCTAAGACAGATAATTGCTTTTGATAAATTTCCCATGGAAGGTAATTATTTAAGCTTACTTGCAAAAAATTCTACGCCCTTGCGAGCGGCCTTCTGGCAGTTAACCGGAACATTCGCCATGGCGGACGAAAACATGCGAGTAGGTATGTTTTTGAGTTCTTTCTTCGTTTTATTTATCAATTTTTCCTCAGTTTTCGCGACAAAAATGAGTTGGAGTAGATCTTCCGCTCCAGGTTGGCCCAGAAATTCTCGATGGGACGCAGCCGCTCCATCTCCTCCAACGATCGCTTCGAGTAATGGGCCGACGCCAGATCCGGCCAGAACACCGCGTCTTCGCCCTATGGTATTTCTTGGTGAACGACGCAACTTCCGGCAGGCATTTCGTACTATAAATTTCCCCGTTCACGGCCAGTTCGAAGCGAAAGAAGAGCTGCTTTGACATCCCTTTCTGGCTGATTGCCAGCCATAGCAGCACCTTCTTGGGGAACTTGGTGAGATAGGTCTCGTCGTTCATCACCTCCGCCACGTCGCGATTGGCCGAGAAAATCGAGTTGACCATCTTATTCAGCCACTGCCGCTGCGTCATTGCCTGCAGCTCCGAAGCCAGTGGACGCGACTTCCTTCCTGACATGTATGTTCATGTTCGCCGGGTACTTTTTCACTGTTTGGTCGGTTGAACCGACCTCCCGGCCAAGCGCACGCAGCGATGTAGCCACTTTTCCCTCGGTCTTCCTCTTCAGCATCCTTTGGAGCTTCTTGTCGCTCAGGGTCGTCGGCCGTTCGGAACCGGGCTTTCTTGCGATGCTCTGATTGTTGTCTAATATTGCGAAGATGTTGTAGTTGCCAGAACGGGCCTATCCGGCGTCCACAAAGTGCAGCACGATGTCCGTTTTCGACGCGGCGGGGTGCCGTTCTTTGAACGCGCACACTTCTGAACGGAGTTGCTTCCCTTTTTTTGCCATCACGGTTGGAGTTCGTCTGATAGAGCTGTCAAATTTTGTCTGCTGACTCATGGGCTACTATGATTGATGCTGCATGGGTAATTTCGTAAGTGCGGGTGAAGGTAAACCCATGAAAAATCGGCAATTTTGGTCCATTTTTGTAAATACAAACGTTACCTGTTTACATTGCGCTGATGTCTATTTTTAAGCGCTGGTTTACCGCGTTAGTCGATCGTCATCAGGGTGAACAGTTTGTTACGTAATTACGCTAAATTACCCACTTCACAAAGATATAAATGACTCTTATTTGATTACCACTTCGGATCTCTTATCGACATACCTTCGATAATCATAATCCAACTGGGATGTTGAGCTAACATTTAATCCAATATAGACTCAAACACAGACACATAACCGACATGTATGTTTGCGTATTTTTTCTTAGCAATCATGCTTGCTAATCGTAAAGTATAAAGTGGAAACTGTCCCCATATTATTCTCATGTTCCTATATTCATGTTCAATAACAATTACAAACATCGCAATCCATTCGTCTTTCCTATATATTCACACTTATAAAATAACACCGAACTCGGTTCAATTTTCTACCGAACCACATCGGTTACCAACAAGAAACTGAATAAATCCTTTAAAAATACTGTTTTCGAGTGTACTTTTAGTGTCAAACCCGCGTTTCGGTTACTATATGATATATTTGACAGATAGAAATGATAGATGAACCAAACAGTACGGTAACGGTACAACAGGGATATTCAAGAGTTCGGTACACGAAAACCGACAAAACTCGGTAAACTGATACCTTACCTTACCAATCAGACTAAGGCCGGTGTGGCCTCTGCTGTACACAGAAGTTGTTTCCATTGTAATCGGTCCATGGCTGTTCCTCGCCAGCCTCGCTGTCTGCGGAGGATCCGCAGGTCGCCTTCGACTTGATCGATCCACCTTGCTTGTTGCGCGCCTCTTCTTCTTGTACCTGTCGGTTCGTTTTCGAGAACCATTTTCACAGGGCTGTCGTCCGACATTCTTACGACATGCCCAGCCCATCGTAGTCGACCGATTTTTGCGATGTGTACGATGGGAGGTTCTCCCAGCAACTGGTGCAATTCGTGGTTCATTCGCCTCCTCCACGTTCCGTCTTCCATCCGCACCCCACCGTAGATCGTACGCAGCACCTTCCGTTCAAAGACTCCAAGGGCGCGTTGGTCCTCCACTAGCAATGTCCATGTTTCGTGGCCGTAGAGAACTACCGGTCTAATTAATGTCTTGTAGATGGTCAACTTTGTGGTTCGGCGAACTTTGTTCGATCTTAGCGTCCTTCGGAGTCCAAAGTAGGCACGATTGCCAGCCATAATGCGCCTTTGTATTTTTCTGCTGGTGTCGTTATCGGCGGTCACTAATGAGCCCAGATACACAAATTCGTCTACTACCTCGATTTCAAACTGAACCGAGCATTTTATTTTGCGTGTGCGCGAAGAATGTCTGTTTGCGAAAATTATCCGTACTTTGTTTTTTGTCTGGTGAAAATGGAAAAAATAACCTACAACAGACTAAAACAGGAAGATGCACGTTTAGTAATGTATGAGGACTGTTTCCATCAATAAACAATGTATCTGACAAAACTGGTTTTATTACTATGAAATTCGAAGCTATTTCAACCAAAATTCCAGTTCTGCCATAAAGAACCGAATTCCGTAACTTCAACAAAAAAAGTCGGTTTGTTTGACAGCGTTCGGTAACCTGAGGTACACCTGATGTTCGGTTATTGCTGATTGGATTTACTTTTGTCAACCGAGTATTTCCGTAAATTTGACAGATTGCTAGAAAGTAAAAATTTAACGAGAACTCAGTTGTACCAATTTGAACCGAACAGCGTTCAGCAGATAAAAACTCGGTTGAAATTCAACCGAGTTCGGTTTTATTTTCTAACTGTGTATGAATGCAATCATGGATTCATAAAAGCTTGCTTGACAATATTTGCGTTCCGTAAATCTTTGAAAAAACTGTCAACAACACGCAATTGCAAACGCAACGTATCCATTGTGAGCCACCCCTGAGATTCACGGATGATCGTTCCAAAGACGATAATTCAAATGATTACCGATGTATTTGGAAAAAGAAAATCTTATTTTGCTTAGATCATTCGGTTTCTCCATTATACTACGTTGTGAATTCACCGATATACACAATGAATAAATGAATGAAAGTGACTCATCATAGCAAAGAACACCAAGAATAATGCGACTGAATGTCTTTCAAACCAAGAGTACAAATGTTCTGGTGGGTGCTTAAAATCTGCGTATTCGGTTGATCTATTTTTAAATAACCTTGAATGCTGAAACAATCGAATGAGCATTCCTTTTCCCTAGCTTCTGGTGCAGAGAAGACCCAATAAATACGTGCTGATGTTTCGGCAGATGAAGACCAAAAAAATGACCGCTCGAGAAACAGTTCAAATGGTGTCTTTCCATAGCCATCCTTGGTATGCAACTGAACAAAGCTCTGATCACTCGTATTTCTCCATGATGACAACATACACAGTACACGGATTAACATGCCGACATTTATAAGTTTGGTTCATACTGATGAGAAATACGTCAAAACTCATTTTTATAACAGAAGTTCATTTCCCGTTGCGCACAATCGTTCCGTTACTAATCAAACTTCCCTCTCTCCTCCACTTGCAGGGCCTGCTGGACAAATTCTTGATCCCCAAAGCCAGTAATCCAGAAAGTAAGGTGTTTTACCTCAAAATGAAGGGAGATTACTACAGATACCTAGCCGAGGTAGCCACAGGAGAAACCCGCAACAGTAAGTATAACCGGTTCCAACCCGGTTCGACGTGCGCTGCTCAGACGGCATCAGCCGGCAGCAGTCTTCGGCCTCATCACCAAAACTGCCGCCCACCAAACCACTAATCTCTCAATCTTCTCGTTGTCATATTTGTTTTATCTCTGCGTTCACGCGTCCCATCTCACCACTTATAGCCGTAGTAGACGATTCCCAAGCCGCTTACCAGGATGCCTTTGAAATTAGTAAAGGCAAAATGCAGCCAACACATCCCATCCGGTTGGGTCTCGCGCTCAATTTCTCAGTCTTCTATTACGAGATCCTAAACTCTCCAGACAAAGCCTGCCAGTTGGCGAAACAGGTCACTACCACCATTTATTCCTTAGCTCTATTTATAGGACTTTTTGCTATATCGTCTAAAACAACGGCGGAAGAAAAATCGATCAAAATCAAAGTAAAATACACATCTGACACTTACGCAATCACTCCAAAAAAGATGAATGACTCGGTTACTAGTATTTCAATCCCATTCCGTCGGACAATCGGTGCTAACCCAAAAGAAGTCACCCCCTCATTTACACATCCATCCCCTCAGCAAAAAACAACCCCCAACCTAGTGTTTCATCTGTTTATCTCTATACTTTCTCTCTCTCTCTCTTTACCTCTCGTTCTTTTGTTGTAGCCGTGGTTGAAGATTCGCAGAAATCGTATCAGGAAGCGTTCGATATTGCGAAAACGAAAATGCAACCAACGCACCCGATTCGGTTAGGCCTGGCGCTCAATTTTTCCGTGTTTTACTACGAAATCATTAACTCGCCGGCCCGAGCTTGCCATCTGGCCAAGCAGGTTACTATTACCAGTTGAACGATCGTTGTTGTTGTTCTTGCCTTGCTGTGCCTTACTTTACTGAAATCCCGCGGAAACAAAGTCAAAATTTAGCCCTCGTAGTAATGTAGTACTGACTAACCTTTGTTCCGAAAACGGTTCTCATACCTTCTAGTGCGATAGAAGTCCTTGTTCCCCGACAATTAACCAAACACTTGTGTACTATCCCTCTGATCGATGTGTGGTGTTAACCTGCTTTTTTGGCACTAACAATACTAACCTCGACAGTCGGTCAGCTCAGGGCGCCCTTGGGTTCTCATCGGGGGAAATAAAACACTGAAACACTTTTTCACACTATCACTAGTAAACGCGAGCAAATTCCTTTAAATTACACTAGAAAGAGCTCCCCGGATAATAATCACGATACAATTACAATCTAATAATAAACAAAACAACTGAATCTTACTGTTCATGTTTCAGACAAATCAAAACAGCACATTGTAATAACAATAGATCTACTATACACCCCATATGCTAGAATTTTCAACAATAGTGAAACAATACAATTAATAGTTATTAACTCAAATTTGTTCAGCAAAAAGTGATATTTTTTATTGTTAAGAAACATAACAACCCCCTTATTCTATTGTTGATGTCTCGATTTGCATTAGATTCTATTGTAGAAACAGTAAGTCTAATGTTATCTTATTGTCGCGAACAAAACGATCAATTGCACATACTATTGATTCTACTGTATGGTTACAATACATTTTACTGTCAATCTATTATACGTTTTTATTCGGGTTATCTTTTGACAGACAGGCCTATTCCGTCTGCGACTTACAGACTTGAAATTTTGTAAAAGTGTTTCAGTATTTTTATTTTTTGAAAAGTGAATAAGTATTTGTCAAATTTTCCTAGTTTTCCAATTACAATCGTTCTACTAATACGCTTGTAAAAATGTTTTTTTTTTTATAAAAAAAAGGGTTTTCGAAACAAATAATGAAAAGAAAAATTGTAATGTTTTTGAAGACAATATTTTCTTATCAACCTGAGGCCTTTGGAGTGGACATTAATTTTGTTTCCCACTTGAAAAATATGTAATATGTCATTTTTGAAATGCTGCATTTTGTTGCCAATATATTTTGACATGAAATCATGAACCTGACATAAACACCCAACAAACATCAGTGTCGTATAACCACTTGTTCAAACAAATTTGGAGAAGTTATTCAGCTTTCTAGAAGAAAATGTGTTCTCCAAATTTGTTTGAACAAAAAGTTGCTGAGCATTGATGTTTTTTGGGCAGCAACATAAACACGAACTTAAACATGAACATGAACATGACCTTGATTATAAATCTGATTATGAATCTGATTATAAACTTGAATATGAACATAGACGTAAACATGAGTGTCAATATGAACAAGAACATCCAGAAGGTCATGAGCTTGGACATAAACATGTACATGAATAATAACATGAACGTGAATATGAAACATGATCATTAGTACGATAATGAACAGGAACGGGAACATGAACATAAACATAAATATGAACATGCATATGCACATGCACATGCACATTAACGTGCAAATGGACATGAACTTGATCACGAACATGAACATGAATATGAAGATGAACATGTTAATCTGAATATTAAAATGAATAAGAAAATGAGCAAGAGCATGAACATAAACATCGGTACGAACATGAAACATGATCTTCAACATTAACAAGAACATGAATAGGAAGATAAACATGAATAGGAACATGGACACGAATATGGGCAGGAACATGAACATAAACAAGAACCTGGGCAAGAACATGAACATGAACATGTGATTGTGAATCTGATGACAAATATTAATCTGAACAACAGCGTGAAAATGAACATGGGCAAAAACATGTACAGGAGTATTAACATTAACATGATTATGAATATGATTCTGAAAATGAATTTAAACATAAAAATAAACTTCAGCAGGAACATGAACATAATCACGGACATGAACATAAACACGGACATGAACATGAACATGCATATGAACATGATCATCATCATGGTCAAGGGTATGGATATAAATATGATTCTAAATCTGAATATTAATATGAACGAGAACATGGGCAGGAACATGAACATGAACAGAAAAATGGGTATGGACATGAACATGAACATGAACACTTTCATGAAAATGAATATGAATTTTAAAATAATATGCAAAACGCGAAAAATATTCCATGATATTAAATTTGCATTGTAATAGACAGCGTTCAAAAATTTAGTATCCCATTTTCCTTAAAAATTATTCTTTGTTTAAATTCATAGTTCAATATGTGCATGAACATGAACATGAACATGAACATGAACATAACCATGAACATGAACATGAAAATCAACATGAAGATGAAAATGGACATGAACATGACCATGAACATGAAAATGAACATGAACATGAACATGAACATGAACATGAACAGGAACATGAACAGGAACATGAACAGGAACATGAACAGGAACATGAACAGGAACATGAACAGGGACATGAACATGAACATGAACATGAATATGAACAGAAGCGTAAGCATGACCATGAATATGGACGGGACTATAAATATGATTCTGAATCTGAATATTAATAAGAACGAGAACATGGGCAAGAACATGAAAATGTAAAGAAACATGGGTATGAACAAGAACTTGAACATGAACATGAACACGAACATGAAAGTTAATATGAATATGAATTTTAAAATAACAATGGACATTAACAAGGATTTGAAAAATATGCAAAACACGAAAAATATTTCATGATATTAAATTTGCATTATAAGACTGCCTTCAAAAATGCAGTATCCTATTTTCTTTAAAAATTATTCAATGTTTAAAGGCATAATTCAATATTTGGCATGCACATGTGCAAGAACATGTGCATGAACATGAACATGAACATGAACATGAACATGACCAGGAACATGAAAGTTAACTTGAAAATGAACATGAACATGAACATGATTATGAACATGAAAATGAACATAAAAATTGACATGAACATGAAAATGAATATGAAAATGAACATGAAAATGTACATGAAAATGTACATGAACATGAACATAAACATGAACATGAACATGAACATCAAAATGAACATGAACATGACCATGAAAATGAACATGAACAGGAAAATGAACATGAAAATGAATGTGCACATGAACAAGGATTTGAAAAATTGGCGAAACGTGAAAAATATTTCATGATATTAAATGTGGATTATAAGAGACTGCCTTCAAAAATTTAGTATCCTATTTTCCTTAAATATTATTCATTGTATAAAGTCATAAATCAATATTGTACGGTTCCATACCGGGTTTTAATCAAAATATTAGACGAATTTATTTAATTTGATGCTTTGTGAAGTAACCACAATACTTCAGGATAGTTGTTCACTAATATACAAAATCAAATGTTTTAAAAGTAAAATCATTCCTAGCATGAGTTACTCAACCAAACTTTAAACGCTAGGAAGCTCCGGCCACTAATACTCAATAGAATGTGACATATTTGACATATCGTCAATATAACTATATACTACATTATTTACATATATTTACACCATTCGTGAAAGAACAATACATCAATGAATTAGGGTGAATCTCCGGAAATTCTCATAATGGTTTGCAACATTGCGAGTTTTATCGAGATTTTAAGGCATATTACAAGTATCTTCATGAAACCAAGCTTACTTGGGCATATGACTTTACACAATGAATAATATTTAAGGAAAATAGGATACTAAATTTTAGAAGACAGTCTCTTATAACCCACATTTAATATCATGAAATATTTTTCACGCCTTGCCAATTTTTCAATTCCTTGTTCATGTGCTAACGGCCGATTGTCATGCCAAATGTTTATGTTTGATACGCTTCATCCCAAATCTTTATGGACGACTTCAACTGAATGGGTATAGACTGTTTCAGAAATTATAAACACACTTTCAAAACAGTAAAAATATGTTGTTTTTTTTATTTCAATTATTTTATTTGGCAAATTATATCAGCACTGGTGTTTTACATAACATTTTACCGAGACATCTTAGCCCACCATTTTCACCACTTTTGTCCAATCCTTTTTAAATTTTTCGATGTCATCCGATGGTTTTACGAATTTCCGTAGCTTAGCTTTGGTCAAAGCCCAGAAAGTCTCGATTGGCTGTGCCTCCGGGCAATTCGATGGATTCATGTCTTTCGGCACGAAACAGACATTTTGGTTTTTGTACCACCCCCCGAGTAGAGTCTGAGATTAAATAGAAAACTAAATATGTTGCAACATCACATGCTGATAATGATTACTCAGGTTGCTGTCGTTTTGGTCGTTTTAGCGGTTTAAAGATCAAAATTGATAGCAAAAATGTATTCTTGTGAAATCTAATTCAAAACTGATCTTGCTATCAGTGAGAGCAAAATGAAAAGTCAATTTGCTGTACATTTTTTCCTGTTGATAGCAAATGAGTATTCCACTTGATGTTCTGAAAAGGCGATAGAAACAAACCTATTTTTCTCTAAGAAAAATGAACTCAAAATTACATCAAGAATAAAACTAAATTTGATGTCAAATTTGGCGATCGCGTAGTGAAAACAAATATTGATTTCCATTTGTTGTTGACATCAAAATTAGTTTTTGAATTGATATCTTTATGATGTTAGACTACCCCGGGCTACCCGAGTAAAGTCTAACATCATAAAGATAGCAATTTGAAAACTTATTTTAATATCACCGTCAAATTGAAATCACAATTCGATTTCACTTCACAATTGTCAAATTTGATACCAAATCTAGTTTTCATCTTGCTGTAATCTTCCGTTTACTTTTCCTTGAGAAAAGTAGTTTGTTTTCATTGTATTGACAGATCATCAAGTGGAATACTCATTTTGCAACCAATGGGGAAAAATGTACAGCAAATTGACTTTTCAATTTGCTCTCACTGATAGCAGGATCAGTTTTAAATTTTATGTCACGGGAATAAATGTTTGCTAGCAATTTTGATCTTTTAACCGTTAAAACGACCAAAACGACAGCAACCTGAAAAAGAGAGGATTAGAATAATAAAAATAAAAAAAAAAAAAAAAAAATAAAAAGTAATTTTAATTTACCCACAACTATTTTAGTTTATCTTGACAGACACGCGTATTTCGTCTACAATGAAGAAGTCTGCACATTGTAGACGAAATACGCGTATCTGTCAAGATAAGCAATAAAGGTAGTTGGAATTAAATGGAAATTACTAATCATTCTTCTTATTTTATAGACTGAGCAACATCACAATATCATATCTAGTTTTCTATTTGAAGTCAGACTCTCCTCGGTGTAGAACCTTCCTGGGGAGTAAGTAAGCAATAACTTTCGGAAACCACTAATGAAAATCGTCCAATTTGCAACAACGTTTATTTGCTTCCGGACTCGCCAATAGTTCACTCACTTCTGCCCTCGCAATCGATGGTTAATACCTACGAGATACGGAACCCACATATCCACACTCTCTCTCTCTTGCACAGTATCAGTCTCTCCCAGATACATAGCATGGTTGCCATATTTACTTGAATGAACTCTACACTCGGGTATTGTGTCCTTGGCGTAATAACATTATGCCAAATCAGGCCAAAATATAACTGGACCATCGTGCTGCTTGATCATCAGCAATAAACGCTTCTGGAGGCATTCCTTGATGTACTTCTGGTTGTTCATTGTCTCCAATGTTACGTACGGGCTAGATATTTTGCCGCATTCGCATATTGCCTGCCAGACCATCACCTTCTTGCCACATTTTTCGGTGAAAACTCTGATCTTCTTGTCAATAGCAGGACTCACAGGACCGGATTTCCGACCACTTCTTGGTGCATCTTCAAAAACACATTGTTCTCCATTTTTTGTAACTGCAGTTCGTACTGCTCCGACGCTCACACCCTCTTCCTTGGCCAATTTTCTTAAAGAGATTCCACTCACAGTGTACCATTTGTGCACGATACTTTTTCTCTGCCCCGGAGTAAGACCACGCATTTTGAAAGTCAACCAGAAACTAAGTTTGTTTTCTGGTGCTATGACGTATAGAAATGTGTAAACAAATGGACGCAGCCAAAATAATTTGATTTTTTTTAATTCAAATGACCGTTAACACTAGGTGTGCTTATAATTTCTGGAACAGTCTATAACAGTAGGTCGGCATCATGAAACAAATCAACAAACATTGAATTTCAAACGTGCCATATGCACATCCACAGATGGCATCTAGTTAAATATCTTGCAAAAGGTGACGAAGTTTTATTTTTTCACTATTTTTTTTCACTATCATTGACAAACCATAAACAAGAGACTGTTTGAAAAAATAACCCGAAAGACTCTTTCATGAAATATCCCGCATTCATTATCTTATGTTTACAACTGTGAAGAGTTGTATCTTCAAAACAATGGATTGAACGAAAGTAAGAGAAATTGTAAGGACTTGATTTTAAAACAAAAAAAATATACACTGAAAAAAAATCCATCGAAATATCTCTACTGGATTAAAGATAACATACCAAGAAGGCTACCAATCTTTCATTTTCTCAAAACTGTAATGTTTGACTGGTAGAATCTCATCATCCGCCGCTTGAAGGCAAATTTTAACAATATTGGAGCTCTGACTGATTTCAACAAAACTGGTGCTCTTTTTTCTATACATTACTTAAAACTTCGGCCAATTTTGTTCTAGGTATTTTGTTTTCGCTTTGTTCCTATTAAATTCAGAAGAATGAATTTTCAAAACAAAATATGAAGTTGAATTAGTGTCATTTGATTTTCTGTGGAGGGTATTCAAAATAAAATTCGAGAAAACGAAATGAAATTTCAGTTTAAAGCATAGAAGTGTATAACATTAAAAAAAACTCACAAACTGCCTTTTTTTCGATTATGTTGTCCTCCCATTTATAATTTTCGTATGCACAGAACTCACAAATTGGGATGATCTCACTGAACTGCAGCATTTATAATAATTAAACTTCAAAGACGAAATCTTCGTAGTTTCTTAGAAATGTCCTAGCAATTGCTCGAGAATGTCAACCTGCCATAATTACCACAATTTTTATTTATTTGAACTTTTTGTTCCCAAAATAACGGGAAGATGAAGATTTACAAGCGTTTTCTGAAAACAACTATTTTGCTCAACTCTAAATATTGCCATTCGCGGGGTTTTGAAATCTAGATGCCCGTATTTCTTCATGATGACAACCTACACAGTCTACGGATTAACATGCCGACATCTATAAGTTTGGTTCATACTGATGAGAAATACGTCTAGATTTCAAGATGTATCAATGGTTCGGTTCGGAACGGAGTTTTCCTTACACAATGTTTGTTTGTATGAAAATGTCATTTTGAATTAAAAGCAGTTTTGTTTCACGATGGAAAAGGAGACAATGCTGGTATTATGCTCTGTTTTTAACGTTGATACACTGCCGACATCTGTTTATTTTAATGACCGTCAAAATGTGACCAACAGATGGCGGTAGTGTTTTCGCAGCGATTTTTGAAAATCAGAAAAGTTTAATGTGGTATTTCTGTTTGTTTGTGGTTGTATTTCGAATGAAAAAGAGCGCTATAGAAAAGAACCTCTCATTGTTACATTTGCCTTATTGAAAAAAGTCTGTCAAAGAAAACTACAAATCAATTCAGAATAACACCGGAAATTATCATTCCTATAAACATTAATTTTCCAAACACCCAAACGATAATCATTGCCTCAAAAACCCCAAGCACAATCGAACTGTGATTTAAACTAACCCCCAAACTGACTGTATCATCACCCAGTAGAATGCAACCGATGTGTGTTTCCCAAAAAAGAAAATATTACTTTCGAATGAAACGGAACCAAACAAATCTCCTGCAAACATTCCGAAGCAGAATCACGTGACTTGTTGTGTATTTTATTTTGATCATTTTTCTTCTGCTCGTTATTATTTTGCAACTCCAAACCAAACGATCTAACACCGTTGATATAGCTTTGAGTTTCTATTAACTTTTTTATTTAGGTTCGAACTTAATCCGCCAACGATATTAACTGGAATTTTTTTTCTCTTCCCCCACAAAATGCCCTTCGGCTACGGACCCAACCGAAACCGAGCAGGCGTTCGATGACGCGATTGCTGAGCTGGACACCCTGAACGAGGATTCCTACAAAGACTCTACCCTGATCATGCAATTGCTGAGGGATAACCTTACCCTGTGGACTTCGGACACCCAAGGCGACGGCGATGAACCACAGGAGGGTGGCGATAATTAACCAAACTAAAATTAATGAAAAACAAAAAACACACACTTAAATATAATAGAAATTCCTTTTGACTAATTAATTAAAAAAAGAAGAAGCAAAAGAAGCAGAGGAAAAAAACACAAGACAAAGAGAGCAAAAGAAGAAACAGATCGAACAATTTGCAAGAGATCATCATTTCTTAGAGAAATCGCAAAAAAAAAAAACACACAACACTTTCTTTGTGGCGTTTAGGCTCTCTCGCCGACCTGGCAGCGTATCGAAGCGAAGCACAGCGCATTATGCCGAAGATAGCCGAGCCGCCGGGGCGAGAGCGCAGAAAGAAGAGAAGAGAGAGAAACAAAATACATGTTTGTATGTATGTTCTATTTATCCCCCCCTTCCCGATAATTGTTTCCATTTGGGAAACAGCCCGAAAAATTATGAAACAAAGCTTCGTTAATATAAATAGTTTCACTTCACAGAAAAATTGTTATTTTTTGTTTTTGTTTTACGAAACTAGAGAAAAAAAACAAGCAGGCAGCGAAAGGTTTTAAAATCGCTTGTAATTTGTAATTACGCATAAAAAAAAGCTACAACAAATCATACAAATACAGTCAAACAGATCGAACCCGAACACAAACACGAGCATTTTTGTTTCTGTTTGACAGCTCTCAAGTTATTGTGGGAGCATGAGAGAGAAAAATTCGTGCAACAGCAGCAGTGCGAACTTTATGGGTTTTTTCATTTTCGTGTCATTGGAAGAAGGGCTGCCAGAGGAAAGCAGCGGCAGGTTTCTTCCGCGAATTGGTTTCATTTTCTCTTCGAAATTTTTCGGCTTTCTCACACGATGTTTACTCACAAAAACCGTTTGTTCCAAAACGTAAAAAGAAAAACATTTAAAAAAGAAACCGAATTGTATTATTCTATGCCTCTGTGTCCCCTCTAATACGAAGAATTAAGACAAAACAAACAAAACGCTAATCAGTGGAAGGTGATCGAACAAAAAAAAATATTGCAAACAACACTTCTATAAATGTACACATCCCGATTGAAGTTTTGTGTGATTCACACTCTGGGACGGCACGTGGACTCGCTTTTTTGGACCGGCGACCGTGCCCGTTCCGCGTCAAACCAATTTCCAATCAGATCCTTTCTACCAAAACTAAAAATGTATGGAGAAAATCTTTAACTGTAATTTGCAAACAATTTAAGCGAGCAGCAAAATGTCTTTTTACGCATTCATACTACGCGACAGCAGAGTCAAATTGACAAGGAAGAAAACAAAACAACAACAACAGCAAACAACATCAACCGTCGACGAACAGCTTGAGGCGACCAAGAGGAATACCGCAGGACACTCGACATCGTCCTGCGATGGAAATGAAAAAAAAAAACAACATCATATGGAAATTATTACTCTAAAAAAAACCAAACAAACCAACAGAAGAAGAAAAGGTAGAAGAAGAAGAACAAAACGCGCATAAAACTGTAAGAAGCAAAAGTTTTTACTATAAAAAAAAACGCAGAAAAATCTACAAAAAACATCCAACCTTTTACGCAAAAGAGGAGTTTGGAGAAAGAAGCAAAGCAAGAAGACCAGGAATGCTAGCGCTACATATTCTGTGAAGAATTGTAACAAGGAATATTTTTTAATTTATGGCGTTCACAAAAATACACACTCACGATTTTTCATGTATTATAACAACAACAAAGTATGGAAAAAAACAAACAGCTAAATAAAATGGAACAACATTAACTGTCCGATAACTGGAGAAAATAGTTGGTTTCTGTCTCTGTTTTTTTGTTTGTCTTATCACCTGTTGATGATCACGAAATTTTTGGGTGAAGTTTCGTTTGTTTGTCTGTGGAATGATGTATTGTGCTGCCAACGGAGGAAGTGTCAAGTGTCGGAAACAGTCTTGTTTCGATTATGTTTTTTTTTTTTGTTTTTCTTTAGGTGATTGCGGCTGGTGTCAAGGGTGAAAACGTACCTGACATTTTGGAAAGTTGGTCGGTGGAAGGTTTTGGAATGAGAAGAAAACTCGATTCACTGCAAGATAGTGGGTTTTTGATTCTTAAAACTGAGTTCTGAGTTGGTTTTGGTTCTAATTTTGCGTCACAGTGAGTGACGGGGTGACAAGGGGTGAAAGTGAATCAAGCGGTATATCAGAAGCTACTTACTGACACAGCAGCTTCTTGGGCATTGCAGCATTTCGGCCAAAATGAATGGATTTTTCAACAAGACTAGGCGCCGGCTTATGGAGCAAAAAAGACTATTAGTCTTTGCGAACGCATTTTCCCAAGCTTTTTAACGAAAGATGAATGGCCTTCTAACTCACCGGATTTGAATCCGATGGAATATTCGGTATGGTCCATCTTGGAGTCAAGAGCCTGCAGTACACCACATAAATCACTAGAACATCTCAAATCTTGTCTTTTAAAGGTTTTGAAACAAATATCTGTCGAAGAACTCGCGGCCACCGTGGATAACTCCCCGAAACGTTTGAAGGCGTGCATCACAGCACGAGGTGGCCATTCTGAAATGAACAAATACAACTTGTAATTTGCAAACATAACATGATTTTTTAATCCAACAGTAAAAGATAGTTTTATCACCATATTTTGTTGTACGGATAATATTCGGACACCCTGTACACGGACTCCATGCAGTGGATATTCGACTTCGCTAAAAAGGTTTGTCCAGGACTCTGTCCCAACACAACCGAATTTACGGGATACTACCCGAAATAACGGTTCTCTGGCTGAACCATTCACAATGTTGGAATTTTCAATGGCACTTCTTTCATCGAATAACCTCTGCTCCGGGAAGCGATATGATTAAATTCAACCCTCTAAAAAATCTTCCTGATATCGCTAAAAGACGATTACTTAACCTGTATAACACTCTCATGGAATTAAATATAGTTCCACCCGCATGATAGAAACCCCAAAGTACAAGCTATTCAAAAGCCTGGGAAACCAGCATCTGATTACAATTCTTACTGTCCGGATCTCTATGCTATCATGTTTAAGGAAATTGTTAGAAAAAATGATCCTATCAAGACTTGACCGTTGGGTTGAATCAAACAACCTACTATCAAATACGCACTTTGGTTTCAGAAAGAGCACTGCGAACAAACGATTGCTTAGGATTGCTTTCATCTGATATACAACTGGCCTTTGCACACAAGGAGCAATTGGCTTCAGTATTTCTGGATATTAAGGGCGCATTTGATTCAGTTTCCATAGATATACTGGCAGATAATCGGCACAGTAGCGGTTTACCAGGAATTTTAAATAACTTTTGTATATATTGATTGTCAGAAAAACAAATGATCTTTAATCTAGGTCAACTGGATAACTTCCAGAATTAGCTACATGGGCTTACCCCAAGGCTCAGGTTTAAGTCCCTTGCTTTATAATTTTTATGTTAAAGATATTGATAACTGCTTGGAAAATAGATGCACGCTAAGACAACTTGCAGACGACGCTGCGATCTCCTTTAGGAGGTCCACGTGCAGAAATCTTGCAAAGACCATTGCAAAATTCCCTAGATAATCTGTCCATCTGGGCCAGAAATTTGGGGATCGAGTTTTCACCGCAAAAAAAAAACCGAATTGGTAGTGTTTACTAGAAAGCGGTTCCCTGCCCAACTGCGTCTCAAGCTGTTGGGAAGAGACATTACCCAATCTTTGACCTTCAAATACCTTGGAGTCATGTTTGATTCAAAATGCACTTGGAGTAATCACTTTGCGTATTTAAAACAGAAATGTCAACAAAGGATCAATTTTCTAAGATCAATATCCGAGACATGTTGGGGTGCTCACTCGGAAGACCTTATTAAACTCTATAAAACAACTATTCTTTCAGTTCTCGAATATGGCTCTTTTGTTTCCTCTCGGCAAGAAATAGCCACCTCATCAAATTGGAACGCATTCAATATCGTTGCTTACGTATTGCTCTTGGCATTCAACGCACAATAGAGCCTGGAGGTTCTGACAGGAGTAAAACCCTCACAGAACCGCTTCTGGGAGCTCTCATCTAGAATACGATCAAGTGTGGAATCAGTAACAACCTTGTGATTGAAAACTTCGAAGAAATGCTCGAATTGAGTATATCCAGTCAAGATTCCTACGAATCTATATTAACTATATGTCATCCGATATTAGTCTTCCATGCTATAACCCTCCTAGTGTACGCTTTCCTTATCACAGTTCCTCCATTGATTATGATCTCTCCAAGAAACAGGCTATTCAAGGAGATTCCAGATCAACTTCGACCCATTTTAATTTCCCATATTTTCATCGAAAAGTACCAACATGTCAGTTGCAATAGAAGAATTTTCACTGGATAAGTCACGCATTGATGGATCCACTGTTTTCGTGTGTTTACAATGAATACTCATCTGCCTTCCGGAAACTTCAGGAACCTTGTTCCGTATATGTCGCTTTGGAGCTGAGTAGTAATCAATTTCGTATTGGGGATAATTTCCGACATGCCCATAGATCATTATTTCATCTTCTCGGATAGTCTCAGCTCTATTGAGGCCCTCCAGTCGATGAAAACAGTTAAACACTCATCTTACATTTCTCTTTCAAAAATAAGGAGCAGATGTGAGCGTTGGCTCTAAAGAACGGAAAGAATTACTCTTGCATGGGTCCCCCCACATTGCTCACATTCCCTGAAAATTTCCAGAAGGTGCGGACTCTCTAGCAAAAAAGGTGGGCGCACAAAAAGGCGTGGCATTTTGAAAGAAGAATTCTACATGATGAATTTTTCCCATTAGTACGTCAGAGTTCTCTTCAAAGTTGGCAAAAACGATTGAACAAGTAATTTTCAAGAGCGGTGGTTACATTCCATGCTTCCAAATGTTTCGCTCGAGATCGTGGTTCAAAGGTCTGGATGTAAGTCGCGGTTACATTCGTGTGATGTCAAGACTTATGTCCAAACCACTACTCGCTAGACGCACATCTCGACAGAATTGGGTCTCGTCGATAGCAATGTATGGGGGTGCGGAACCGGTTATGATTATGACATCGATCACGCAGCCTGGCATTGCCTCGGGTAATGATGCCCTCAGAGCACGACTATTGGATACCCTTGTGGCCTGAGGTGTAGACACAACCTCTTCCTCGTTAAAGTGCAAGAGATGTTTTGGGAATGCGTGATCTTCCCTACATGTAAAGGATTTACGGGTTCCTTTGCTTGTCTGATCTAAGAGTGTAATGTCATCAATTCCCTCCCTTTCACTCTAGTAAATTCTTGCCATTGTGTCCCAAAGCAGGATAATCCTTTGCTGTTTTCATGCTTCCTGAAAATGCTCAGCAAGCTGTGGTCACCTATCTGCAGCTTAGTTCCTGTAAGGGACTACAGAGACCGAGGATTTGGAAGATGTCGCAACCATGAGCAGCAACAAATACCTGAAATAAGCCACCATCGCTCAGTCTTCTTCCAAACAATAATGTGACTTATTAACCCAGAGCTACTAATGAGCAATTGGCACCCTAAATTACTAAAATCGAAATAGAAAACGGTTAATTACAATATTGAATATCGGCTCCGCAAAGTGTTACACACGCCTAAGCCTAATAAATAAACGAACTGACTAAAAAAAAAAAAACCCCCACACGAAACAAACTGCTCCCCAAAAATTATGAAACAATCGGCATATTACCCGCGAAACCTTAGCATTTTTACTTTATGAAAAATACACCATGCAAGGTTGACCATGGTATCATGATTCTTGCTCGCGTAATGCAATTGAACCGTTACAAATTATTCTGCCGAGAGGGAATCATGAATCAGAATTACTAAGATCAAAGCAAAAGCAGGAATAAACGCGCATCTTTTCTGTTCCAATACGCTTTATCGGCATATAATTCAATCCACGGATTTATGTTTTAGCAAAGTACTGTTGCTCAACGTGATTATTCAATAGATATGTTTACGTCAAGACTGAAATTGCTTGTTGGATTTTCACTACCATGACGATTATTATGTTGGAGTCCTGCCTCATTGTCCAGAAGTGGATTATAGCTCCCGGTCGTCAAGTTGTCTCAATCAAATCCCAATCCCAAATCAAAGTTAAATATTCGATTTGATCCATACTGATACAAATGTTAAAATTTGTTTTATTAGTTTAATTTCGCATATTAAAAGATATAACGAAAAACACAAAATGATCAACTTACTCGTCGTAGCGGAAATGAACCGGACGGAACGACTGATGCAATCATTACATGGGTAACGGGTACTGTAAGTTGGGATAAATTAAAAAAAACAACGAGCACACTAAATTATAAAAAAAAAAGTCGGCAGCAAAACAATTCTATTCTTTTCATATTCTTGCTCATCCATTTTCTCACTTACCGGCATTTTAGCGACACAGGATGGCGACGGAATCGTACCATGGTTCTCTTCTAACCTCGCCGGGCAGGATCCTCTGGATACAAAATCACCTATCGCACTGGCACAAAAAGTGAGCACCGAGTTGATAAAAATGATTCGACTAGGTTGATAATTCAGGAAAATTAAATACTTTTTTAAAAATTTCATAATTCTATCCTTCGAAACGCGAACGACGCTGCAACATGATTGAGCACGGTTTAATAGATACACGTTACAATCGCTGTGGTCATGATTTTCCGATCACGGAAATTATTGCGTTGAATCATGATATACACACTTAAAATTTATTCCTCAGCTCGGTTAAACATTTAGCTGAATTCAGCCTTCATTTTCTTATTTAACTGATCGGCAAAAAATCGAACGATGCCGAGTCTCAGCATCACTTGAAACCGAAATATCGGCAACTTTACTCATTACTAAACCGATTCTCGGAAACACTTAGAGCTCGAAATGTTTCTCTATTAAAGGTTGTCCAAACTTCAAACCGACCCTTAGCCGGTTTACTGGCGCCGAAAATATCGGTTTAGCCGCACAGGCAGTAAGCCGAGGCTCGGCTTTTATCTGTCAACCGGCATGCGCCATATTGTTTTAATTACCCGCAGTGGAGTAAGTCAGATGTTGTTTCGTGCAACGGTGAAAAAACATACATTTATTGTCGTTCACATCAATGCCATTGACGAGGTAACACCTAAAGAACGATTCACCTGTTTCTGAGCTGCTTATATCCATCCTCGGTTTATTCCACGCTTTTCAAGGCTTGGCTTACCTGATCCGCCCATCCAGGTCGCTGCACTCCACGCCTTCTTGTACCATCCGGTTTTGACGCAAACACCATCTTTCTTGTGGTAATAAGTTTTATAGGCATGAAATATTCAACATTTCGATGAAAATCGAATTCAAAATTTCGAATATTTAATCGGTTGTTGGAATTTAATTCGAAAACTTCGTCCTCATTTCTGTTTTTTTCGATTTTTAAACTGATATATCAGCTTTATACCATAAAGCAGAGATTCCCAGCTAACTATATGAGCTTTCATGTTGACCCAAACTGAGATTTTCGGCTTAACATAAAAGTGATTCGAGATCGAAACCGAGAGGTCAGGACATCGGTTTCGAAAAGCTGAGACTTTGAATATAATTGGCGCTGTAGGTCATTTCGGTCTTGTATTCATGATTCATAGTCATGATTTCTTGAAGGGCGAATATGATTTCTGGTTCCAAGGATTTGCAAATCATGAAAAACGATCAGATTTGCGATTTCCGTGTAAAACTCTACTTGAAGGTTCCTGCTCGAATTGTGAATTGTGCTTCTCTCTCTATACACGTGTAATCCGGAATCACATTTTGTTTTTATCCATGCATTTCTCTCTGAAATGTATTGAAAAGCAACATTCCATACACTCAGGAAATTATTCGAACGATTTTCATACGATCGGAACTAGAACCACAAAGCAAGCGGTCCAAGATCGGTCCCATACGAAATCGTCTGCGAAATGGGATGGTTGCTTGGATTATTGATCGATAGAAACATGCCTCTTATACACAAGTGTCAATCTACATCACTTTCTTCGCTAGTTTTTGTGGGATTGTGGTTCGTCTTGGATCCCGAGGCTCATGGCTCGAATCACTATATGAACTTCGCTCTCTTCGTGAGGAAAATGTTCATACGATCGTCATATGAACTTCTTTCCAACGAAAATTTTCAGTTGTCATTTTTCCACCGCTTTTTTTATGTCTTGTTATAAAAGTATGAGTTGTAACAAGTGTGAAGTGCAATTCGGATCCATGCTCTTTGGCCCAGTCTTGAGCTGAGTCACACCTCCAAGAGCATCAGCGGAGATAGGGATAGTGAGAAACTTAACTTTGGACTTCTGGACTGGATACGGGATCAGGTGGAATTCAGCTAAGTACCTTTTATATTTTTTTTTTTTTGACTCGAATAGTTTCAGCTTCCGTAATGCATGCGTTCTAGTTATGTCAAATTTTAAGCTGAATATAAAGGTAGACCTAAGGGTTTCGTGGGCGAATGCTGTCATTACAATATTAGCCTGCGTTAGTGAGATTGTTGCCTTCTGTTTTTGTAATTCGACAACCGAGGAGTGGCAGCTGCATAGCTGTTTGATGTGGCAGGGGTGACTAGGGGCAATAGGGAGGCTCTGAGTCTTGAGACTTCCTCCTCCTCTTGTTCAGTCCGCAAAGCGACCTGAAGAAAGGAGACGAGAAATAGCCAATACGCAATGGCCAATAGGCAATCATAGCACAGCAGTCGTCACAACTCAGCTATAAAACTGCACACTGCTGTGCCGTGAGTCATCATTCCAACGACAGCCGTTTAGGAGGCAACATCACCTGAAGGAAAAGCAGCCAGAAGAAGAAAGCCAGCAACACCACTAGTAGCAGTTAGCTCGTCGGCATCGAGACCGAAGCGAGCATCGCACATTACCCGCCGGTCAGCGAGCGACCGACATAACAGCAGTCGTCAGCGAGAAGCCCTCGCACAGTGGTAGCAGCAAAGCTACGAAGAAGTAACTAGTGTAAAAAGAGAAAATTAATAATAACGTGATGAATAAGTAAAAGTGTAACTACCTCTGTGTTTTGCTCCAACGCTCGCTCACATTCCGCATGCCACAAAATCGGCTCTTTTTAGAGCCACCATAGAGTTGAGAGTTTTCTGCCAGGGGAGTTGATTTCCCGACCGCCCACGGTCACCACCAGCCTTGCGAGGCATTCCAGGAGGGAGCACGGCACTCCACAGGCAGCCTGTCATCCGACCTGCCTCCACCGAGAAGACAACCACAGGCGTTGTCCATCCACAGCCCAATTCCACTGGGGAAGCGGGCATCAGAAAGGCCAAACGAACAAGAGACAGTCCATTCGTATCCAACTTAATTGGTCCTTCGAGCCGGATATGCGGAGCAATCATCCTAACAGACGAAGTTGGTTCGTCTTGAATCAGTGCAAAGGTGGATCGGAAAGCGACGTGTTGTGAGCAGAGCATAGAGGGTACCCGAGAAAAAGTGAAATCAAAAATTGACTTGAAATGAACACAAGTGAAAAATAAGTGATAGACAACAAAATGCCACCCAAAAATTCAAAACCTGAGAGTGAAGGTGTCACGAATAAGGAGCTGAAGGCGCTAACCCACAACCGTGGAATGGCGCAGCGCAACGTGAGCAGAATCCTAACCATCCTGAAGCAAGCTGATTCGTCGACCTCTACGAAGAAGTGTCAGTGGTGCTCGAGAGCTGGTTCGATAAATTCGCCGCATTACCAGCTCGATAGCCACAGCCTCCACAACGAACCAGCAGCCATTGATCATCCAACCTCTGCCGCGTGCCATACCACACATTCGACGGACGGGCGTATCAATGAGAAGTTCGGCGGTGATGCCGGTTAATGTGGTCGATAGGCTAAGCGAGTCTGATCGCATCAAACTTTACCACTCTGAAAAGGCGTTGATTGGGGATGCCGCCGGTTTGATAGACGCCAAAACTATCGCCGACGGTAATTACGTACGTGCTTGGTAACCACCGACGAACGCTATCTGGATAACCGCTGGTTGATTGATCGGTATCCGGTGCTCTGTATTAGGAGTGAGGAAATCTAACCAAGAACCGGCAAGGGTGCGAGTTGAGAATTTCAGGAAACCTTCGAAGGAAATGTGGAGAATCTGAAATACCTGGCCAGGAGTTCGCCGAGGTTGCAGAGCACATTGTGGTGTTCCTTGACAGTTCGCGCCTTGGATGATGAGACCCTACGCTTCGTGGGAGCCAAACCTCACCGGCAGGTGAGCGGCCAAAATACGATGAAACCATCGTGTTCTTGCAAGCATCGAGAGTCTGTCCCTTGAGAGGGGTCAAACATCGAGCCATAGTAGCCAGCCCAAGCAGCAATGACTACCGGAGCGATCATCAACCAAACCGGCAATCCATCGAAGCATCTTCCACCGAAGAGGAAGAAAAGGGTCGTTCCCAAAAAAATCCTACATGGCGACGGCATGAGGAGATGTTCTTGCGAAGTTTGAGTTTGCTTTTATGGATTTGGCAAAAAAAAAAAAACTGATGATTTGCAAAGAGATATGCAGCTGCGGGAGTAAAGACTAAAAGTGTTCGTGTTGATGAAGCAAGATGGAAACGATCAGTTGTACAAGGAAGAATGCCTCAAAAATCATGTACTACAAGTCCCTACGAAGTTTGCAAAGGTGTCGTGAAGTTTTGACCAGATTTGGCGAGTTGCTACTACAGCTGGAAAGCTACCCAGGGGTACCGCGATAATAACGTAGATTTCATCGATAAAAACATAAATCCACCCAATCGTTCGCAGTTCCGGTCACTTGAGAGATTTGGTCTACAATGTTGCGTAAGCGGAAGAAAAGTGGAAAAACGGCTTGGAACGCGACTCAGATGACTAAAAATGTGGAACAAATGGAACTCAGGGAAGGAACCTCTGGAGGTGTATGGGGAGGGAAAGAAAGGAGGAAGCATGAAGAAAGTGCGAATTTTCATTAGAAACGGTGTAGAAAAGATTTGTAGTGATATTTTTTTCTTGAAAGGTCAGGAAATTAACTTGTCTAGATGATGTATTAAATTTATTTGCATGCCAATCTGTTGGCTTTGGAGATACAGATGATTTGAATTATTCTGGATTTCTAAAATGGACATTGCATTTCTATACTGCCATGTGGTACTTAGATAGAAATGACTGAGAGTATTCCATGGCTTTCCTATTCTAGAAATGTAAGCTTGTAAGCTTGAGTTATTTTGCACAATTTGTAAGCGAAGATCTATGGGAATACTAAGCCTAGCCTTACTACAATACAGCTTTTCAGGTCTGAAGCAGTTGAACTACTGAAAATTGTTCTTCGGAAGATTCTCAGTTTTAAAAATTATTACCATGTCTCTCAGTTGGATTTCTATGGGAAGCTCAAGATCTACGATGATGTTATACTGGGAAGCATATTCCACTGAATGTAGCGTACAGGCATTTCATCTGAACGGATCGGATTAGTTGGTGAATTTATAGATTGTAAGAGAGGATGAAGATGAAGTAGTCTGCTTGTTTTCTTCTCCAATGAATGTTAATTGCCAAAGATTGCAAGTTTCCTGCATCAACATGTGTCAATAGAAATGTGAATGTTTGTTGTCGGTGCCGGTGCAAGATCTTGCGCGGGGTTTACGGGCCCTCGTTGCGATGCTGCTGGAAGTGCTTGCTTCTAAGATATTCAGAATAGACGATTAATGGAATGGCTGCAGCGGAAGCATTTCTCCTAATCACTCATGTTCAAACACTACACTGCACGCCGAGCTACATTTTACTACGCTAGCGCGTGTATTAAATGCACTACTTTGATTTCCGTGCTTCCAGACTAATACGCAATGCGCGGTGGGTGGTTAGAATACCACGTTGTTTGTGCTCGTGTTTCTGAAGCTTCAGATATCGCTGATGATGTTCTGGAAAACACTATTATTTTACTTCTACCCATGCCGTGTCAAGTGGAAATTAATCAACTTATGCGCTCGTCACTCAACAGCCAAGAAAACAAACTCTATTAATGTCAAATTGTCAATTTTTTTAGAATCATCTGATTAAAAATGCGGCCAAACAAATTGAAAGGAGGGGCATCATGAATGCCAATCACGGTGTCAAATGTTAATCTTGAGGTTCCACCCTAGTATCGCGTCCATTGCGTTGGTGGTCACTCATTAGCACGAAATTCAAAGGCTATGAATCGACTTAAAAAGTAGAGAGGCAACGGAATTTTGTTCAATATTGCCAAGCAGAATTTTGATAATTGATCTGCATGGAAACGAAATGCCGAAATTTC
This sequence comes from Aedes koreicus, assembly GCA_024533555.2. Classification (NCBI taxonomy): domain Eukaryota; kingdom Metazoa; phylum Arthropoda; class Insecta; order Diptera; family Culicidae; genus Aedes; species Aedes koreicus. The sequence goes on along the minus strand of JAHHFK020002016.1, from coordinate 258,567 downwards.
ATTTACGGAATACTCGATTGGAATATTTTTCTCTTAGCATATTGTGGACAATCTTCATTAGTTTCAGCGGAAATTTTGCAAAATTAATTTTTCTTTTCGTTCTTTTCAAGTGGATACTGCTGTAGAAATTTCTTTTCGATTCTTTACTTTCCGTTTCAGTGTAACGGAATTGAACATGGGATTGAGATAGAAAAAGAAATTTCGTTCGAATACGATACTGACTTTAAAGTGGTAAATTACAGCTACGCAGGGGTTGCCACGTAAGGATTTATCTAGATTGAAACAGATTTTTTCTTTTATTTCAGATATCTGCATGCAAAGATTACAGATTTTTTAGATTTCCAATCTCAAGATTTTTTAGGATTTTGTGGTATCGATTTCTTGTTTTACGAAACAAAGATGTTAAAAAATTAGGATCCAATCCTTTACTAATGCTCATTTGAGTGTAATTGCTTTAAACCTATGAAGTGGTAGAAATGAATTTATACTCTATACTTGATCGATAGATTACTGATCTGAAAGTCTGTTAATGTGTGTGCTCTTCTAGGCTCTGCTCCAGAACTGGCTAGGCTAATTTCTTTCGTCGGTTTTTCTTAATGGTATTCTTTTAAATTCTATATGCAGCTTTTAGAATTTGGTCTCCTTCTATCCTCCTCAGAAAAGTCTTCGGTTTATGAATGTCTTTTTCATGGATTTCTCCGTGGATTCATTGGTATAATTCTTCAAGAAAATTTGCTAGAATTGTCACAGAGTGGATATGTGTGGTGTTCCTGTGATGTGCGTTCCTCTGGCGTTCAGTATATATACTCTTCTATGAATTCTTAGGCATTCTTCTAGTGATGCTCTTATATCTTTCTTCCTGTATTCTTGAATGGTGCTCTTTCAAAACTCTTCTTGTGATGACATTTCTGAAGCTCCCATCTTTATAAAGGAATAAAAATAATTTTTCATATGTTTCTTTGAGAAAATCGCAACTCTGGTGAAGAAATTTAGGACATTTTTTTTCATTGTGATTCCAAATTCTCTCATTTTTTGTTAAAATTTTAGAAACTATCAGTCTACTGAAATTGAACTTTTGTGCTATAAAATCTAATATATATTAAAGCTTTACTATAAAAATTTAGTAAATTGTTTTTGTAGTATAATTATTTTTTTAAATTGTAGGATGTCTGCAATAATCTAATACATAGTTTTCCTCAGAAAGGGCTTCAATAATTTCTTCTGTTATTCTGCTGGAGAAGTGTTTGTTTTAAAGTTACTTAAGAGATCAGCAAATTTTGGCATAATAAAGTTTGATGAAGAGAGGCTCTAAATGTTACTGAGGATCTAATGCATTGCTCAGCTTGATATCTGTATTATTTTGCATTTAATTTGGAATACTAAATTTAAAAGGTATTAGTATTCAGGTACTTGTTTCTATTCTAGGTTTATAAAATAAAGTGAAGCAAAGATTTTTGCCAAGATTTTATGCACAACACAGATAAAAAGATTTTTTTAAAAATGAAAGATGAAATCTAGAAATGATGGTACACCTCATACGTGGTGGTGTGTTTTGCAGCTTCGTTGTTTGCCTCTTGTGCAGTGAAATTTGGGTCTTCTGGTGTTTCTTGGCCAAGGCTGCTCTTGATGTGAGTGTGTTGTGATAGGGAAGCCATCACTAATGGCTTTAGTGGAAGGAGTTCACTTGCCTAGGCACCTTCTTTTTTATGTGGAAGCATTTTCAAAAGTAATGGATTAGGTCACATGGTTGATCCAATGGGTATGTTCAACTAAGCACAGCTGATGGCTAACTTCAGAATGGTGAGCGATTCTAAAAGGAATGCTGTTTGGACACAACAATCCCTTTTCATGGTGAAGTTAGTTTGAGCTTAAATTAAATGAAGGGCTGGTGGTGATGATATATTATAAATCTCTCTGTGTTCGTAATCCTGGTAAATACTCAGTAGCAAGAGACATCTTGTGCTGAGGGGGAGGTAAATCATAAATTCTCTAAGTCTGCCTCTATTCATCTTCTTATGAGTAAACAGGTGGGTCTCCAAAGATTGGCTTCACATCTGCCAAATTAGAATGCAGTGGTAATCACGGTCTCCTTGAAGGCAAAGGTGTCATACTAACATTCCTTCCCTATTCTTACCTGATTTATGCCATGCAAAGGAGATGCTGAGGCCGTTATAGATTACACTAGTTTACAAAATAAATCAAAAGTGATGAACTCTATAATTTGATTAATGTTTCTAATGTGAAATTTTATGCAAAATTCAAAAATGCTGCCAAAAAAAATTAAAGTGACCAGTTTTCGAGGTATGGATAAAAGTTGATTTTTTAATAAATGAACAAAAAAATATTTCACTTAAAATAGAATATCTCCAACGCGTGTGAAATCCGGAATTGGCATCAAGTGAAACAAAATTAAATTTAACACTGATCTTCTTAAGATTGCAACATTCTAGGAGCAATAGTTTTGATAATTTTCATTTATAAATATATATCATTTTTTGCGATTTTTTTTTTGAGATTTGTACAATAAATTATGCTAAACATATGATTAATACCAAAATAACGTCAACAAAAACAATACATTGCATTTGTGGCATAGAATCAAAAAAAATACAAAGAAAATAAGAGCTAAATGGTGAAAATCGGTTGAAAAATGAGGAAGTTATGCTGGTTTTTGGAAAAAGTGGAGAAATTCGGGAAAAAAGAAATTCGAAAGAAATACGCCCATCTCTCTCTCTCTCTTTCTCTTTCTCTCTCTCTCTCTCTCTCTGTCTCACACACACACACCGTTTTTTGTCATTCTTGAGCACTATAGGCAAATTTCTTTAAAATAAGTTTATTAAATCTTAAAAATGATTCAAACTTGAGCTTCGTCGTTTTTGCGTCGTTTTGGTTTCTCTAACTAGAAACCAACATTTGTCACCCAGTATTGATTCGTTCCAAAAGCCTTGATATCGTCGTTTTATTTGCTTCATTTGTTGGTGGAATCGTTCACCGTGCTCATCACTTTCGTCGCCAAGATTCGGTGGGAAGAAATCCAAATATGAGTGGAGGAAATGGATTTACAATTACATGTTCACACCTATAGTCGTGAAGAGCAAGGAGTTATAAACTATGTACAGGAAACATGGGTAACTTGATAAGTTATTTTTAGATTTAATATTACCTATTTTCTTATAGTTTTCCAGCAAATTCTCAATAACTTCAATATGATCTCAATAACTTCAAATATTTGAAATTGGATCAAACACGTTGGAGATATTCAATTTTAAGTAAATGTGTTTTTGTTCATTGATTTAAAAATCAACTCTTATCCATATCTCAAAAACTGATCTCATTTAATTTTTTTTGACGGCATTTTTTGAGTTCTGCATAAAATTTCACATAATGTTTCTATTAGTTGAATTATAAAGTTCATCACTTTTGATTTATTTTGTAAGTGTTGTTAATCTTTTTCCTCATTTCCTTTGTTTTCATGCCATTTCCGTAACATACTATAAAATGAAACAAAACCAAAAACTATTGAATGAATTCAATTATCAAATACCTGAAAGAATCTGTTTTTTCTCATATTCATAAATATGTTTCATGTTACTATGCATAGGAGTAGCCAGGATTTCGAATAGGTGGGGGCAAGCTTAGTTTTTTTTTAGAGATAGAGGTTCTCTGTGATATAACAGCTGATCTGGCAGCAACGGAGTAGCAACCTTGGGCGGTCAATTATGCTCATTATCTTGCTCATGCTCATAGAAAGGGATAAAAACCTTTAAATAGGATAAGACCACTACAATTTCTCGCACTGATTAGCATGCTGTCTTGCTTTCTCACACGCTTATCGAATTACTGGTTCGAAAATTGGATATGAGTCGTCTCGTCTCGCCCGGATAATATCATAGTAAGCGCTCCATTAAAATCTCTTTGATATGGAAATAATATTTTTCCATACTGAATGAAACTGTAATATATGATCAACATATATTCACAATAATAAGAAATTATGGTACTATAGAAAGGGTAATAATATTGATTCTTTGTGTATCATTAATCGGTTTGACCTATATCATGAATAGTTCAAATATACATTTTCCGTTGATAAACTTTCTAACTATGAATTATGAATTATGTTTCTAATTCAGAAATTAGTTTGATTTCTGAAAGCTTTAATATTGGTTCGAAGACAATGTTTTTTGACGTTCTTAAGAACTGAAAATTGAATTGAGTATAGCTTTATTCAATATCAGCTAGTGGGAAAAAAAATAAATGAATGCTTGAATCATAGTTAATATTACAGGCTAGAGAGCATTTTTTAGATACGCTAGGTTAGCTAAGTTGGGTTTACTATTTAATTGAAATCTCATAGATGTCCGCTTTTTGCGTTTTTTTGCTACAACTTATTTGAAAATCGTTAAGAAAAATTTCTCGACTCCTTGGGCATAGCGTATGATTGTACTTGCCACAAAATCATACTAATGCAAAAATGGTACTTGGCATCGAAAGCTCCCAATTGGATAATAACTGTGGAAGTGCATTTAGAACACTAAGTTGAGAGCAAGCAATAAGCTAATTGTGAAAGCAATAAGCTTGAAATGCTAAAGAAGAATGCCTTTATTTCTGCAAATAAAAAAGTTATATTTTCGATTTCTTTGAAAACAAGGACCACCCTAGTTTCATTCACACCAAAAGAAGGGCCTCATTATTAGAAACAACTTTTCAGAAGACAATTCTGCTCCAAAACACCGAACTTAGGCTGAAAGTATATCTTTCCAGCTAAATTCGCATTTTGGACCACTGTGCAATGGGTGGTAGTACATCAGTATGCCAATCCTAAATAAGAGCTTGATTCAAGAATCCAACATGATTGCCATAATAAGCGACAAGCTTCCGCGACGATTGTGAAATCGTACAAATGAATCACTTAATTCGCAGAACCCCTTCCTTATACCATTCGTCCAAAAGCGAGGCCGATATAAGCGCATTCCTCCACAACTACATCCAGCGAAAATCGAAATTTCCTCCCCCAAACAGACCACCATTGCACCACCACCCAAAATACGCTGGACGTGGCCCGAATCGTAATGTCGTTGCCCTCCAATGAGGTCTATACATCTCATTGGTTGCCCTCACCAACTGAAGAAGCCCCGTACCCATTCGGTGACGACCGAGCATGTGCATGATGCAAAAGAACAGACAGCTTCTTAACAATCTCTGCGCGCGCTTCACTCAACAAGCCCAACGGCCCGGTAACGCGTCCATGATGGACAGAGAAGGAGCCTCTAACAGCTGCTCAAAGCACGTGATTAACTGCACGCGGCCGGCTGATCTTCTTGGTCTTCATCGGTGCAGTTGTCTTTAGAAAAAAAAAGTGCACTTCTCTCTTTTATGCGCTCTGCAAAATTATGTTCGCTCTCGAATACCATCAAACAACGCGGTGCCGGTCTCTCGATACACGCTCGATGATGCACTGCTATGCGAGAGCGAGCGGGACAAGCGTGGTGAGGAAACATGTGCCGTGGGTGGTGATGTCATTCACCGTACTGCATCATAGCGAGGTAATGTTTCGTCATTCTACAATTTTCCAATTTTCTTGGCGTTATTTATGCTCGATTTCGGGGGGATTATGCTGCATCTCTCAGCGTCTCAATATCCTGCTGTCATTTGTTTACATTGAGCATTGGAATTTTCTCGCTGAGAGGAAATTTTCCTGAACTTTTAAAATAGAAATGTCATAAAAGCTCTCCCATCTAGCAGTTCGAGCGGTGTAAGCTACACCCATTCGCCTGCCCTGCGAATTTCACCTGCATCGAATGAACGAGTTTTCTAATCTGTCAATTAATTCAAATAAATGCTGTGTTTTCAATGTAGTTATACAGGAATAGTCGTTTTGTTTACTCAAAAAATTAAATAGGGATTTTATTTGTTTAGTTCTATGCCCACTTTGCTGATAAAGCCTCTAATTCAACAGTCAATTTTCACCCAACTTTAGACAGCAGCAAACCGACTGTCGTCAAGTTCGCAGGGCAGCATCGCCATCGAAGCTTTTACGAAAGTCACCTTGAAATGTCATTATGGTTAACCTTTCGGGGGCGAGAAAAAGGAGTCTTCATCTCGGCTCGGCTGTACGGTTCGTATTTTAACTCCAGGCTGTCTATCGAGTCTGTCGCGAGAGTTTTGCTGGACAAACTTGAACAACCACCGATCCACTGAAAACCGCAAATGTTAGTATCCTAGTAGGCTATGGTTTTGTCTCTACAGTAGTGTAGCCGGAAAAGTTATCGTAGTTGCTTTAGTGTCGCTTCATGCAAGGAGTGATTTTATTTTTTCTGTTACAACATCGCTGGCCGTGAAAGAGCATAAGTGCATTTCTTTGCTAGTTCCCGTAGTGAAAAGAGGGGGCCTGTTCAGGTTCAGTAGTTGACAGAATAAATCGTTTGTGATTATTTACGATTGCATAGAAGCGACGAAGATAGTGATTCCAGGCAGTGTTTTCGTTTCTATTGAAAGAAAGTAAAAAGTGATTGTTTTGTTCGATTTGCAGCAGAATGGCACCACCACCAGTTCAACGGTTTATTCAACATGGGGCGCACAAAGGCAAGGGAATTGCCGTCTTCACCAGCGGTGGAGATTCGCAAGGCATGAATGCGGCCGTCCGTGCCGTTGTCCGTATGGGCATTTATGTAGGATGTAAGGTAAGCGATGGGTTCACTCCAAATATTTCTGGTGTTCGCATACCAACTGTGTTGTAATCTGCGCATTCTAAAAATATTTTTCTCGCGCGCTCAATCGAAACAAGACAGCATCTTCGGATGATCGTTAAAGTAGGGCTAAGAGCAATGTTGATCGATGGCCGCGGATCGTAGTTGTCAGTCTCGGCCAAGGCTGACTAGGATCAGTTAATTTTACTTCCCATAGGTCGGGTCACTCATCACTTTCACTTTCAAGGGTAGAGCCATGATGATTAGTGCTGTTTGCATGGTGATAGTTTGACAGTAGACCAGCCCATGCGTACTGCACATTTTTCGTCCTTTTCGCTTTTGTTGTCATCGTTGATTGAATGTGGGCTTATCGAAAGACGAGCTTTTCCTCTAGGAAAATAATTCTCTGATAAGTGCTTTGACCTTGGGGCAATGTTGAGCCGACCAGAGCGAACCAGACAATACAGCAAAATGAAAAATTAAGATCGTGCCTCAAATGAGCATCCCATCGCACTTGATGACTGTTTTTTTTTTCATCGTCTCGTTTCGATTTTGTGATAGTCTGTCTACTGGCTTTTCGAAGCATGCGATGTGAAGAACGAACTAAGGTCAAATGACTTTTTTTCGGGAAGGTGTCTGGACGCGGAGACAAGTTCAATATATACATTATCCAATTGGCTCAATTAATAATATTTGACCTCGGGTCAAACCTCGTGATATTTCAATCAAAACGAGCCTGACACTCTGGCTGACATTCATCAAGTTTTGTCGTTTGACATTAGTTTCAATTTACGATGCAGATTCACTTTGTTTGGTTCCAGAACTCGATTGATGATTCGTTTGTCTTAACGCTGAATATGATTTGTTCTGTTAACATCTGTATTGCCGCATCGAAATGGGTTTCTCATTGGGCGTTTGAAGTGGAAAGAACACATTTATCGAGTATTTTCGGGGCTTCCCTTAGCTCAGTCAGCAATGGCGCAACTATAAAGCAACATGATGCTGGAGGTGGCTGGGTTCGATTCCAGGTCTTGTCTAGGAATTTTTCGTTAAGGACTCCCCGGACATAGGGTGTGATTGTATTTCCCACACAACCATACTAATGAAAAAATAGTACCTGGCCTGGAAAGTTCCCAATTGGATAATAACTGTGGCTGTATAACTGTATAATTACTGTAATTGTGAAGAAAACGCTAAGAAAGAAGAAAGTTGTAACACTAGTAACTTTTCCAGAAACATTCCACTGAACCTTCCATTTGGGGTTTGTTTCGTGCAAACGTGGTTACTTTTAAACACAGCTTATTTTGTAGCGTTTCAGGCATACACACACACACAAACTTTATGCAATCTCGTCGACCTGAGTTGAATCTTCTATATAAAGGGTGTTCACGATGAAAATGCCACACACAAAATTGATTCGCAAAATTCGAGTTTTCATCCGATTGCCATCAAATTTTCAGGGATTGAGAAATAACTATTAAACTTCATTTTACCATTTTACTCGTATTTTATTTACAGTCCATACGCAAATGCCCACACCTTGGCCTTAACCCCGGCCATAAGATTCTGCACAACCTGTGAATCAACCGTTTTTTGCATGTAAACCCATACTTTCTTCAGTTCCTCGACTGTCTTCACTACCTTAGGTCGTTTAAGAAGGTGCTGCTTCATAATCGCCCAGTATTTCTCGATGGGGCGGAGCTCCGGAGTGTTGGGAGGGTTAAACATTTTCGGCACGAAATTGACCTTATTGTCCGCATACCACTTCAGCACGTCCTTGGAGTAGTGGCATGCGGCCAAATCCGGCCAGAAGATTGTTGGGACGTTGTGGGCCTTCAGGAGAGGAAGCAGCCGCTTCTGGAGGCACTCTTTTATGTACACCTGTCCGTTCATCGTGTCCTGGGTCACGAAAGGTGCACTCCGCTTCCCGCACGTGCAGATGGCTTGCCAAACCAGGAATTTCTTCGCAAATTTGGACATCTTCTGAGTGCGGACATGCTCCGGAACGCTGAACTTATCCTTGGCCATGAAAAACAGGTTGCCGGGGATCTGTTTGAAGTCGGCCTTCACATATGTTTCGTCGTCCATGATGCAGCATTCAACTTTCGTCAGCATGTTGAGGTACAACTTCCTGGCACGGGTTTTGGCGGACTTGTTCTGCTTCTCGTCGCGATTAAGGGCCTTTTGTACCTTGAACGTTCGAAGCCCAGCCTTAGTTTTGGCCTTCTGGACAAAACTTCGGCTTAGGTGCAGCTTCTTAGCCACATCCCGAACGGAGGCGTTCGGATTTCGGTTGAAGGCCCCAACTACGCGGTTGTGATTTTTGGTGTTGTACGGAATACTTTTTCCTTCACTTCTGGGCTTCCGATCGGTGGTCAACCGTTCTTCGAACCGCTTAATCACTCGCGACACCGTGGAATTCGCGATTCCCAACGTTTTAGCGATGGAACGATGCGAGAGATCCTTGTTCTCGTGATGAATGCGCAAGATTTTATCACGCACGAGCTGTTCTTTCGACTCCATTTCCGCGAGTTTTGATCACAGGACTTTAAAACTTGCAGGATGTAAATAATGCACTATGAACTAAATCCACCCAAATTTTCATTAAATTCTACCCAACGGTTAAAAAGTTAGAGCAATTTCATAGTGTGGCAATTTCATCGTGAACACCCTTTAAATATAAATGGATTTCTGTCTGTCTGTGTGTCTGCCTGAACCTTATAGACTCGGACACTACTGAACCGATCGGCATGAAATTTTGTATGCAGGGGTTTCTGGGGCCAGGAAAGGTTCTTATGATAGTAAGAGACCCCTCCCTTCTCTGAAAGGGGGGCTCCCATACAAATGAAACACATATTTCTGCATAACTCGAGAACTAATCAAGCAAAAGAAACCAAATTTAGCATGTGAAAGTTTTTAGAAGCAAGAAATGTTTCTATGGTAATTTGAGACTCCACCCTTTGGGGGGGGGGGGGGGTCTGTGGTGTTTCCATACAAATGAACCACAAATGCGTAACTCGAGAACTAATTAAGTAAATGGAACCACATTTGGCATATGGAGGTTTTCGAGGGCAAGAAATGTTTCTAAGGTAACTCGAGACTCCTCCGTCCCATTTCTGAAAGAGGGAGGCTCCTATACAAAGAAACACAAATTTCTGCATAAATCGAGAACTAAACAAGCATACTGGAACCAAATTTGGCATGTGAAGGGTTTTGGAGGAGAGAAATGTTTCTATGGAAGTTTAAGACTCCTCTGCCATCTGGAAGGGGCGGGAGGGGGTATCCATACAAATGAAACACAAATTTCTGAATAACTCGAGAACAAATCAAGCAAATGGAACCAAATTTGGCATGTGGAGATTTTTGAAAGAAATAAATGTTTCTAAGGTGGTTTGAGCTCCTCCGCCTTCTGGAAGAGGAGACTCCATGTTGAGGTTTTTGGAGGCAAGAATGTTTCTATGGCAGCTCAATATCCCTTCCCATTTTGAAGGGGGGGGGGCGGAGGCTCCCATACAAATAAAAAGCAAATTTCTGCATAACTCGAGAACTAATCAAGTAAATGAAACCATTTTTAGCAAATGAGGGTTTTTGGAGGCTAGATTTCTATATACATCAAAATGAATTTCTGTCTGTCTGTCAGACCCTTATAGACTCGAAAAGTTCTGAACCGACCAACGTGAAAATTTATATGAAGGGGTTTGCCAGACACGCCGCAGTCAAAAATCTTATACCATAACGGAACATGTGTGGCACTTTTGTGGCACACTTTTGACAGTTGTTCTTTTCGTAAATATAACCTGGCAGCCCTGGAAAATTGACGTTTTAAGTTTGTGGTGTTGTTTACGCAGGAAACCCATATAAATTCCGGTTTCTATGCGGAGAAGCGATGTGCCTCCTGGTTCTCGCCAATATCATGTGCAGAAAAGTTATCAATTCCACAACCGTCACATCCAACATCATCGAGTTGTTCGACAAAGATGCCAAACAGCATTCACGTGTATTGTACGAGACAATTATGCTGCATTTTTTAAAATAATCTCAAAATTACTTTCTGTTACCACAGATATTAAGGGCTCAGCCTTTGATGCCTTTTATAAAAAAGCTGAAAAACATTAAAATCAAAGTTTTTTCTAAGGGCTGTGGAAAGTTCCGGGCGGAGGCGTTATGCCCTATTTGCTAAATGAATGGGCAAAGATCGTAGCTATCGTTTTCGATGGACTAGAGAGGAAACTGGCACATTCACAGTCTGATCAGGCATAGCAATAATCTTCAATTTCGGATGCCAGAATGTTCTTAAAGGAAACGACGACGAACATATCCGGACACATCGACATCAAGTGTAACTAGTCACCCTCCTTCTGCAGCACAGTTCGTAAGCCTCAGCAATGCAGACAGAGGAACATCTTTGGAGACTACTAATCAGAGTGGAGTTGCATCGCGTTCATAGTTTTCACAGGCGTACGTGGACTGCTGAGAAAGCGGATAAATCAATCATAAATATGCAACAGCATATAGGAATTCTCGCACTTACTTCCAGCGATTAGCTTCTAAAGCTCCATTTGTCATCCAAATTTGCTGTCTCAACACTAGGGTATTAAAACGAGATTTCCGCTACAAAAACCTTGACTGAGGCAAAACAAAACAAAACAATCGCCTTGTTGCCAGGCGTAGCCTGTCCAGTGCACACATGAGCACCTATTGGCACCACGATTGGAACACCAGGGTTCATCGTAACGTATAAAGGCACACTTAAAAAAATCGACACCAGTGATTTTGTGCTGAGCGACTTACCCTTGCGAACGACGCATCTGATCAAAATGTCGTCTTAGAAAAAGTTGTAAGGTCGGTATCGAGTTCGAAAAAAATGTCCTTTTCTATCTCAATCCCATGGTTAATTCCGTTTACTGAAACGGAAAAGTTAAGAATCGAAAAGAAATTTCCCCCGCAGTATCCACCTGAAAAGAACGAAAAATAAAATTGGAACTTGTAAGGTTTCAACGCAAACTAATGGGAGCTGTCACTTTTACTTTCGGAAAAATATTCCGCTCGATTATTCCGTAAGTGAAGGTAACATTTCGTTCCATGTAGATCAATTGTCAAAATTCCGCTTGGTAATATTGAACAAAATTCCGTAACCTATCTACTTTTTAAGTCGATACTGGCCTGTAGGTAATAAAATGTTCTTCAAGAAAAAATACACTGAAACTGAAAAAATCGTAAATTCATGCTTAAAAAACATAAAACGTTGATTTTCTCAAAGGACCTCCTCTTCGATCATCCTATTTTTTTTTAAATCTTAAGTTATGTCCTTAAAGCTAGTGAAAAGTTTAAGATGGTCACTTCATAAATTTTTATTTTTGGTTTTTAAATATTTCTAATTTTTTTGAAAACGTTGAAAATGATAATTTTTGTTATTGAAATACACCAAAAATAGATTTTATGCATCATTAAATAAAATAAAAAGAATAATTATCATTAAATAAAATAAAAAGAATAAATAAACTTTTTTCGTAAGCCTAGTCTTTCTCAAGTTATTGCGAATTTTAATAACGAAAATTTATGTTTTTGCAATTTTTTTGGCTTCTTTTGATTGTTAGTCGTGATGTCCACAACAAAATGTATTTTTCATAATAGAGTATTGAAAAACAGGAAATATTTTCTCGAACACGGTGGCAGTCAGACTTACCCGTTTTTGTTTGGACGCGATGGAAAAGAATCATGTTGATGCTTTTGGATATGTGTATGTTTCGGATAGTTTTGTTTAAGAATACTGCTTCATAAATTTTTTTTTTCAATTTTCATTAAATTAATTACATTTCAGATCATTTGAAAACATTAAATATTTTGGTTTCATCATTAGAATTAAAAAATACCTTAACTGCATTTTGGTTTATTGAAACTGGAATGTAAGAATGATATTTTTGAGTTCCAGGAATTGGTTTTGCTTTGTTAAAAATCGGATCGAATTCCTTTTCGGCCTCTTTGTATTCATCCGTCGAAACATAGCAAAATGTCATTCTTGTTTCATGATCCTCTTTGCGATTATTTGCCCAGTAATAAAGTTGTCTAGCATTCGTTATAGGATGTTCGTGTTGCTTAGCTAAGCTTGCTCTAGTTGCCGTTCTCTTAAGAGTACCTCCGATCGCATAACAAGGACTCTTGCCGTGTGAAGTTGCAAAAAAAAAAATGCCATTCAATTTCAATATTATGCCTATCTTTTAATCCACAGAGGCTAGCAAAAAAAAAATGCTGCTCCGTTTGACTTCACCATCTTCTAGTGTTTCTTTTTTTTTGTTTTTAAAAATTTACTTTGCCTATTTTTGATATAGTCATTAGCTGAACCCGTTGCGAGCGCTGCTACGCTTGCAACAAAATGAATGAAAATTTAATGGAACTGGCACGTTTATAGTTGTTTTTTGGAATGAGTTTTTTTTCTTGACTAAGAAGGGGTTAAAAGTTCTATCAGAACAGGCTTCTTGCCTGAGAAATACACATTTTGTGTTAACTGGATAGTTCTCATGTTTGGTTGAAATTTGTGTTTCATTTGCATGAGCCACCCCCCACCCACCCCTTTCCAGAAGACGGAGGGGTCTCAAACCACCATCCAATAATTGCCTTATAAACCATGCCACATTTGGTTCCATTTGCTTGATTAGTTTTCGAGTTATTAAAAAATGTGTGTTTTATTTGTATGAGGATAGGGGTTTTAAACCATCATAAGAACCTTCCTCAGCCCTAAAAAAGGCCTGCATACAATTTTTTACGCCAATCGGTTCTGTAGTTTCCGAGTCTATAAGGGTCAGACAGACAAATTAATTTTTATATGTATATAGAAATCCTGCCTTTAAAACCCCCATCTGCCAAATGTGGTTTCATTTGCTTGATTAGTTCGAGTTATGCAGAAATTTGTGTTTAATTTGTATTATCTTCCCTCAATAGGGGGAGAGGTCTTGAATTGCCATAGAAACATTTCTTGACTCCAAAAACCTCAACATGCCAAATTTGGTTTCATTTGCTTGATTTGTTCTCGGGTTATGCAGAGGTTCGTGTTTCATTTGTGTGGGAGACCCCTCTTTCAGAGGGCGAAGGGGTCTCAAACTACAATAGAAACATTTCTTGCCTACAAAAACCTCCACATGCCAAATTTGGTTCCAGTAACTTGATAAGTTCTCGAGTTATTCAGACATTTGTGTTTCTTTGTATATGAGCCCTCCTTTCAGAAAGGCGAGGGGTCTCGAGTCACCTTTGGAACATTTCTTGCCTTCAAAAATCTCTATCTGCCAAATGTGGTTCCATTTACTTGATTAGTTCTCGAGTTATGCAGAAATGTGTGTTTCATTTGTATGGAAACCCCATACCTATACTGGGGCAGTTGTCTAAATAACTTCGGTAGGAATGGTAAAAATTACTTTAGGTCTTTACTTCCCAGCTGCATACAAGGCTTTAGATCTGGTGCAAGTAAAACATGCTTGACGTTGAACTGCACACATCGGTTGCAAACAGCGTTGATCTCGGCTATCATAGCCTGGCCTTCCATCGCAACTTGGAACTCAACTGGATCGTCCAGATTACGTAGGGATGAGAAAGCGGAACTTTTATTTTTTCCTGTCTTCTTGCGTCCGAATCGCTCAACATCTGCCATAAAACTCACCGAACTCTGCTCTACCAGCTCAGTCCATCAAATTCCAAGAAATGGCCTCTCATTTCGGTTCCATTCTTCATGCGTAGCCGCGCTAGCTGCTTCCGGATAAGAGTCTGGCTGGCAACCAATTTCTTAGCGAATGTTGCCTCCAAACTTTCCCACATTATCTATTCACGTCGTTGTGTTCTCACGAACGATCTTTAGACAGCCGTCAACGAGGCAGTTTCCCAACAGCGCTTTTCCTTTGCGGTCCTTCTCCGAAAAATTGGACTTCTCAGCTTCCACTTTCGGCATATCTTCCGTTAGCACATCTGAGACTCCTGCCGCTTCCAAGAATAGCTTGACACGGTAGCTTCAGCTTTCGAATCCTCCAGCGTTTCCATGAAGCTGCGGTGTACAGTGAGCCAGGTCCTGCTGCGTGGTGCCCATCACCTATTGAGGGTCGGGAACGGCTCCAAGTAACGCGAACACTCTTAAAATAGCGAAGACGGCATTTCTCTAGCGCCTCATTTAGAAAAGATAGACTGCAGTGCCATCTATGCGGCATGATGTGGAACTAATATGATAATGTCAAAAGACGACGAATGACATCCTGAGAAATTTTGCCGAAGACGAAAACTCTCTATGACTACTAACAATAAACCACCTACCCCATATCCCCTCTCCCACCCACCGCAACCCACTGTCCCCCCACTCCATTTCCCACCACATATAATATCTATATAATTAATATATAAAATTTTTATTTCTTTTATTTTTTTTTTCTTCTTTTTATGTAATTACTTGTTTTTTTACGTCGTTTTATGAAGTATTTCGGTTTTTTAACGTCGTTTTTTGAAATACCTTGTTTTTTTACCGCGGTTTTTACGCCGCACCACCACCGCCGTAAAAAAAACTTCACTGTACACCAAAAAACTAGATGCCCTGGCGAACGCTATCCCGCCAGCCTTGCGAGTTTCCCGTGGACCAGGAAAAATGGCTTAAGCGCCACTCCCGAGGGAGACCATCTACCAATGTTGGGGGTTGCCCGACCTTATTGAGACCCTTCAGGGGAGGGTTCTGGCTTTTCCCAAATCTATGGGCGGGAAATAAGCTGGTTGACCAATGAAACGGAATGTTGCTCCAACAAACGGTCGTGCAAATAGGGAAACGTTATCCGTAAAACCGATTCAAGCCGATGAGAAAATTTCATTCGCGGTTGTTATCATCACGGGAAAACCCTTTCCCAAACATCTCGAACAGATTCCCGTTCGATTCGAGATCTGTCCTTTGATTGGATTCAGGGCCAACCTCCCCAGTAAATGACCAAAGTCTGAAAAAGACGATCGAAAACGTGACAAAATCTACCTTCACCTCTCTAGACTTCTCCCATTAGCACATGTGAAAACACTCTTATCATTGGTTACCTATTTATTTAAAGTATCGTCAAAAATAAAGGTTTCGATATCTCCAATTTCATCCTTCATCTATATTTGTGCTTCCATTCAACTACTTTATCGACAAAATTCAAATAGGCCTATCATAACTTTCCCTCACTATCTCACTTGTACTCATTCCTTCGTGTGCTCCTCTATCCTATCTGCGGTGCGACAATGGTGTTCATTTGCTGAGTTCCATAGATGTTGCCGATTACCGACGCATAAGCGGGACGAACGGTAGGGCCGAAATAAACGGTAGCCACGCTAGCGGAAGAACGCGACTAGGGGCGAAATTCACCATGTGCATGGGGAAAATAATGAACATGCTTGTTACTCACGATTTGTCACCGTTTACTTGGGTTGGGGCATCGGTGGTTGTTCGCTGCTGCTGCTCCTAGACACGTGCCAGACACGTGGTCCTACTCCTACGGACTCCGAATTTACTGCTGCTAGATGGTCGTTGCCGTTGTGGTTGTTCTTAACGGCGCCTAGGCGTTGATTGTGGGACTTGCTCGACTGGGTACAGCCGTCAGATCGATGGTCGTCACCAACGATGGTACGGTGGTATCGTGCGCGCCTCGCACGCGGGTGTCACCGGTTCGAATCCAGTCGGAAGATGTTTGACGGATTATTTTTGCAGCATCGGTATGCTGTTATGCTGCTATGCTGAGACTAGAATCGTGTCGTTGTTGCCGCCGGGAATTGAGCTGCCCTCTCCGGCCCACGTGTACCGCCGGGACGAACTTCGCAGCTGGAAAGCGGGGTCGAAAACGGTCGCTGACTCGGGGTGTGGTGTGACGGGCCTCTCGCAACTTGCCACAATCTATCGGGAAAATATCGCGTCGCAAGACAGTTACTAACTACCTGCCCGCAGAATTTGATATGCACACCATTTACCTGTCGCATCCAAAACAAAAGCTCACACCATAAACCGTCACTAATGCACACACTATGCACACTTTAGCTATGCCTACTTCCTTGATTCGCTAACTATGAGGGAAAATGAGGGAAAATCTAAATGAGCAAATGGAAGATTCTTCACGTTTTTGATTTAAAAGTTCACCTGAACTATCACACCACGGCGCGGTAAAGCTCTATTGGACCGATCTCGCCTCTTCCACAAACCAAAACGAAGTGAACGGGTAAGGGCCTCAGATAAATCGCATCTTTTTTCCCCCCCCCCAAAAACCCAAACCCCAAGAAGAATAATTTTAAAGAGGTTTATTAGCCTTTACGCACACCACTTTCCTATTTGTTAGGAGAAAGCATTCCATTTCCCTTGTGGAAACGGTCTATAAACCCAGGGCTGGTAGCAGGTCACTTTTTAGTGACTTGGTCACTATTTTGAGTCTAGTCACTAAAAAGTCACTATTTGCATCCAAAAGTCACTAAAGTCACTATTTTTCAAAAAATGGTCACTAAAGTCACTATTTTCGCACCGCCGATTATTATCTTGAAATCAGTTCCGCATTAATATTTTTCTTCCGAAAACATATGTTTGGTCAAGGGGTGGATCGCTCAGCACACTTTTCTCCTGAGCTATTTTTTTTTTTTTGAGTGTGTCTGCAAGCGTTGGAATGTTCTGGGAGTTCTCGTAATGTGCCGAAGGTGCCGATGTGTTGACAGCCCAAATTGTTATCTTCTACTGAGCCTGGCAACCAGGCAATGCATATTGGCAAGGTTGCTGGTTTCTTATTTCTATAAGCTCAACTGTCAAAAGTGTGCCTCAGTGTGCCACATGTGGTATGGCTTCAAAATCAGAGTGCCGCAGCTATGAAACATATTCGTCTAGTGTGTAAGACATCGTGGCTGGCACACCGTTACAAGCGACTTATCATTGGGTTTGGTACAATTTTCTGGAAGTCGTTTACCATGATGTGCGCACAAGTCTGACTAAAGGCTGCCGCACAATAGCGCGTCCCACGTCACGTTGCGTCAGTTGACAACGCCAGCGTTCCGTACTAAAACACCTTCATGACGCTTATGACGCTTTGAACTCACAATTTAGTGGTTATTATACGTCGGCGTCAGTCACTTATTTTACTTTAAATATGCATGCGATAGTGAGTTTTTCAACTTAATTTTATTTAAATAATTTTAATTGCATTATATTATTTATTTGTAATAATTTACTTGGTTTTATTTCAAGCTACATGCCCCGGTGAACGCTGTCCCGCCTATACCTCCATTGAAATTATCAAATGCAGAGCGCTGGTTGGTCACAGCCCTCAAGATTAGTTTGAATGCAATGCTCTTGGTCCCATATTACATCATTTTTCATTATTTCATTATTTCAATATTATTAAATTTTTCTAATTTATATACATTTAAACTTAGTGAACATCATAATGAATCGAAAGCAGAAAGAATCTTGTAAAACTTTTCTTGCGTCATCGATTTAAATCGTGGCATACAAAACACCCATTCATTTTCATTTATATAGAAATATACATATTTTTTCAAAAACAAAATTCTACGTGCAGAGAACGCGAGGGCCTTAGAAATGGCCGTCTCGGTTGAGCTCGGTTTCTGGTAGGGAGCAAGCGATTTGACGTTTGGCGTATGCCGTTTGACAGATAATCGATCAAATCTTATCGAGTAAAGGCTGACTAAAACTAAATTGGTGCGCCCCTCATGCGCCGCTAGCACGCCTCTAGTGTTGGAAATCAGTGTTGGAAAATCTTTGACAGTGGTTTGTTTATACTTCTATAGAGAACAACTGGTGCAAGTTTGATCAAAGTAGTCGATCGCGTTCAAAAATAACGTCAAATGGAACTCGAAAGAAGAAGAAATATTGTGCACAAACACCTGGAAAATTCCGAGTGGTCCGATTCCAAGTTGGTTAAAGTGCTGAAGATGCCGAAAACAACAAATTGTTGAGTGCTCAAACCTACAAGAAAACAAGGACCTACGAAAAAACTGGAACCAAGGATCGTCAGCTGCGCAGCAAGGTGTTGAGGTGCGTTAAAGCCAACCCCTGGCTTTCGATCCGAGGTGTGGCCAGAAGGTACAAAGCCAACATTCAAACGGTGCGGAACATCTTTACCAGGGAAGAATACAAGCCTCTCAAAGCCAGTAAACATCCAAATCGGCACATGAAGCACAATTCCGTGGCGAAAAAGCGTGCAAGGCTCTTGTACGACCGTGTTTTGACGAAACATAAGGGCTGCACATACGTCAAACCCGATTTTAAGCAGCTTCCCGGTCAAAAGTTTTTACACCACGGCTAGACGTGGGGATGTACAGGGAAGATTCAAGTTCGTGTTTGCCAACAAGTTCGCGAAGCAGGCCTTGATTTGGCAAGCGATTTGCAGTTGTGGCCTGAAAACGGAACCATTCGTCACATCCTCGACGATGACATCCCAAGTTTACTTCGAAGAATGCCTGGAAAAGCATGTATTGCCGTTCATCTGCAAGCATAGGGGCAAAGTCGGGTTTTTGGCCCGATTTGGCCAGCTGCCTCCAGGAAATTTCTTAGACAAATATTCTTTGTTTATGTTTCAGTAGATTTTAAAAATTCATAATTATTTAAGTTTATTCTGACTTTACTTACTGCGGTTAAACCGAATTTTTTTTTGGCAAAGTTGCAAAACTTGTAAGTAAAATTTGATCTCAAAAACTTTGATAAAGTATAAGAGCTGTTTAAAAGCATACTGATACTATTTAAATGCTATTTTCTAAGGTTTCTTCCAGAGAGAAGAACCACTCATAAAGCTTGCTTCAGATAGAATTGGAACAAAAACAATTGCCTGTATTTCAGTTATTTATTATTGAATTGAAGATCTTTTTTTATACAAATGTAGCGTTTTCTTCATACTTTTAAGAAAAAATACGGATAAAATTATTCGTCACGGTTTCGAAGGAATTCTCGAATTTTTCCTGTAACACGGCTCATTAGGCGGCGCACACCTTCTTCGTCCATCGTTTTAGCTATCTTATTCCACCAGGTTTTCATCTAATTGATGTCTTTGACAGCCTTTCCCTTTGCCTTGAGTCTCCTCTTCATGATTGCCCAATATTTCTCAATAGGGCGGAACTGGGGGCTGTTGGGTGGGTTAAGGTTTTTCGGAACAACCTGGACCCCTTTCTCTGCATACCATTCTTGAACGACTTTGCTGTAATGACAGCTTGCCAAATCTGGCCAAAACATTACGGGCTGGTCGTGGGATCGAATGAACGGCAAAATTCGTTTTTGGAGACACTCTTTTTGTTATAGTTCCGACGTCATTGTCTTATTTGTAACGAAAACTTTCGTTTTTTTGCCACAGCTGCAAATGCCCTGCCAAATCATGAATTTTCGTGCAAATTTGTCGGCAAAAACAAATTTAAATTTGGCTGGAACATCCCCCGAGCCGTTGCCAAGTAAAATTTTTGACCTGGGATTTGCCCGAAGTCAGCCTTGACATAGGTTTCATCGTCCATCAGAAGACACCCGTCGAACTTGGTCAGCACCTGGTCGTATAGCTTCCGAGCACGGATTTTGGCCACACTATTCTGTTTTATGGTCCGATTTGGCTGTTTGCTAGCTCGATACGACTTGATTCCTTCCCGGAGTCGAGTTCTCCTCACGGCTTTCTGGCCAAATCACGGTCCGACAGATTGGGATTCCTCTTAATCGTCTTCAAAATCTTACCACGCAGTTTCCGGTCGACAGTTCCACTCCGACGATTGGCTTGAGGCTTCCGAATCGTCGTCAGTGTTTCCTTATACCGTTTGATAACGCGCCATACGGTATTTCTGGGCAATTTCAGCTGTTTAGCTAGCCTAGATGCAGACCAATTGCAGGAGGTCGTCGAGAAAGAAAAGTCGCTTGATTATAGGCTTCTTTATTAGAAAATCTAAAAAGTGACATTGCGCCGCCGTATTACTCAGTTTTGCAAACGAAGGGTGTTCACTTTGTTCATTTTTACTGTACTTATACAACATACATATGTATAAAAGATTAAAAAAATGCAAAAATTTAGAAATTTCTTTTTAGTCACTATTTGGTCACTATTTTTATTATTTTAGTCACTAAAGTCACTATTATTTTTCCATAAATCCGCTACCAGCCCTGAATAAACCTGATCCCACCCGAAGATTTACAAAAGCAAGGGGGGTCAACGATACTTGAACCTAGGTCGTTAGCCGTGACTCGCACATGGTAAAGTCCGTTTGGCTGACGATTTACGGTCGGCGTAAGAATTCAACAAGGAACTCATTTTTCTTATTGTATGCGGAGTGGAGCAAATGAATATAAGAACTCTAAACGAATGGTGCTCAAAATAAATGAACTATTTACAAGGGGTAGTTCAATCGGTATTTCAACATCTCTGTAATATGTACAATTTTATTAAATCAAATAAAATCTAAATTCAAATTCGTTCATTCACATCATTCCTCACTAAATTTTTGAAAATTTGATTGGTCATTGGATTCTACAATTCAAGACCAATCAAATTTTCGAAGGATATCTGATTTTACTTCGATCGATATTCTGGGTTTCCTGGGTCATAAAGGGTGATACGGTCAAAATTTGGTCAAGGGAAAACGCGTGTAAATCGGTGAAATCGTTTATTTAAAAAATCAAATTAAATTTCTTTTTCAAGTTCAATTAGTATAAAATTCAGGAAAAATATTCAGTTAGGCTTCCGCTTTTCCAAATCCGAATTACCGGGCCTTACGCCTGACCCCTGCCATCAGATTTTGTACAGCCACCTTGTCCACCTTCTTCGCCGCAGAAAGCCAGTTTGCCTTGAACTGCTGCTCGTCCTTAGCAGTTTTTTTGGTCTTCTTTAGGTTCCGCTTGACAATAGCCCAGTATTTCTCAATTGGGCGGAGCTCTGGCGTGTTGGGAGGGTTCTTGTCCTTGGGAACCACCTGCACGTTGTTGGCGGCGTACCACTCCATGGCCTTTTTACCGTAATGGCAAGATGCCAAATCCGGCCAAAACAGTACGGAACAACCGTGTTTCTTCAGGAAAGGCAGCAGACGTTTATTCAAACACTCTTTCACGTAAATTTCTTGGTTGACAGTCCCGGAAGCTATGAAAATGCTGCTTTTCAAGCCACAGGTACAGATGGCTTGCCAAACCAGATATTTCTTTGCGAACTTTGACAGTTTCGTGTGCTTGAAAATATCTGCTACCTTTCCCCTTCCTTTTGCCGTATAAAACTCCTGTCCCGGAAGCTGCTTGTAGTCGGCTTTGACGTAGGTTTCGTCGTCCATTACCACGCAGTCAAACTTCGTCAGCATCGTCGTGTACAGCCTCCGGGATCGCGCTTTGGCCGTCGTATTTTGTTTATCATCGCGATTTGGAGTCACTACCTTCTTGTAAGTCGATAGTCCGGCTCGTTTTTTGGCTCGATGCACGGTTGTAGACGATACACCCAGCTTATTTGCGGCATCTCGGAGAGATAGGTTAGGGTTTCGCTTGAAACTACCGGCAACTCTCTTTGTCGTCTCAGCGGCTTCCGGTTTTCGATTTCCCCCCGATCCAGACTTCCTGGCTGTCGACAAACGTTCCCCAAACACTTTAATTACATTTGTAACGGTTGATTTGGCAACTTTTAGCGATTTTGCCAACTTTGCGTGCGAGTAGCTCGGATTTTCGCGATGCGCGAGCAAAATTTTGATACGCTGCTCTTCTTGCTTGGACGGCATTTTGACAACTGAAGAGTGAATTCCAAAATCAAAATAGGAGCAACATTCTACACACACACACCTTCAAAATGAGGGGTGTTCAGGTTTTTTAAATGCAAAATTGAAAGAAATACGTCAAGTTGAAATTGACCAAATTTTGATCGTATCGCCCTTTATGTGTTCATCGTCAATGTATTGACTCTTCCTCAATTTACAAGCTATGATCAATCGATCACGCTTGCTACTGACCATCAGCGTTTTGCAACTCCGGTCTCCAGCGAAAAGCAAAAGTATCATCAAGAGCAAAACAAAATCCAAAAAATTGTTTACAAAAAAAAACTGAACTACAAATGAAATATAATTCAATATCTACAAATATGTTATCTCTCGAAATGCCGATCTTGATCAAACCAATAAACTTTAACATGCATAATTCAGACTGTTGGCAACACTAACCCTCGCAAAGTCTTTAAAATATATACATATATGTATTTATCAAATGATATGAAAATAAATTGAAGGTTTTCGTAAATTACGGGTTTGTACGCGAATTCTGGGAATTACTCGGTTGTTTTTAAGGATTTGTTTTACAGCACACTCATTCCTGCGTAAAAAGCAACCTCAGTATAAACGATTCATAACGTGTAGATTCACGTGTAAATTGGAACGTTTGTATTGGTGATACCTCGCAGCGAGATGTAAATTGGAGTGAAGGTCGATGGAGAATGAGAGTATTAGTTACTGTCATCTGTGTTGAACTGACAGGTGTGTAATTACATTTTTGTTTACATTAGTATCGTTCGCTGTGTCATTTATAGTGCATCAGGAAAGTGAAAACGAAGATATTACTAGAAATTAAAAAGAAACTAATTATGTTGCGATTTCAATTTTAATTAGTATTGTTGTGCAATGCCTCCTACTAGACGGAGTAATATTGGTCGCTGCAGCCGCACAGCTTTTAGCTCAGCAAATTCTCGAATGAGACGTTCAGCATGCAACTCAAAATGATCTGGATCGACAACGAATGGCACTGGCTCGAATGATGTTGAGTTAAGAAGAGAGAGAGAGCAGGTCGAAATACAAGCGATAGAGTTACAAAGAAGCGTAATCGGGAAGAATCAGAAAGATCTGGTAACAATCGTACCCAAAATAACCTCACTAACCGACTACGAAGGTAAGCCTACATTCCGCAAAATCTTCAACGTGCTGCATTTCAATACTATACCCTTTGGTTGATTTCAGTGCGGATATAGCAGTCGCCATTGGATCAATGAGTGAAGTTTGTTCTCATTGTAATGCATTGAAGTTCCCTAATGAAACACCTGGATTGTGTTGTGTAGTAAGTGGCAAAGTTAAATTAACGCCACTAAATCCTCCACCAGGGCCTTTGCGCTCATTGGTGTCTGGGTCAAGAAGTGATTCTAAACATTTTCTGCGGAACATCCAGAGTTATAATGGTTGTTTTCAAATGAAGATTTAAAATACATCATCTAGAAACCATCAGTTTCTTACCTGCTGAAGAAGTTCGCTCAAATGTTGCCTTTGTGTATTTTGCATCTAATCGCGTGTACCGGACAGCATGTCTTCATCAGCTCTCTCTTACGACTAGGCTTGTTGTCAGAAATGTTGAACATTGAGTTAAATTTATTACATATTTAGATAATCTGAAATCGCTATTTATTTCATGTTTCTTCCAGTCATTGGAGGTGATCTATGCTTATGATTATATTGTCCATCATCTGGCACTATCATTTGCAATAAAAAATATGTTTCGGAGCTGTCCAATAGTACACGAAAAGAAAAATCCATATTCATTGTATTAATCAAACCACATAGATTTTTGCCATTGCCATATTTTCATAGTATTCAAGTATCATTTACATAACATTCATTAACCGTGTCATATCCACTTCATAACATAAACTAATACATTTCATATTCATTGCAATATGCTTTTCATCAAGCAACATAATGATTTTATTGCGATTTGGTACATGGGCCCCACTAAGATCGAACTAATGCTAGATCTTTTGTAATGCCATAAGACATTGCTAAAGTAGCATTATTGCATTGGTAATGCATCACTACATTCTTAAGCTCATCTAACGCTCCATTACTTGACAACTGTTGAATTGATGCGATCCCGCATTACCGATGTTGATTTTGGGTTGAATAAGTGCAATAATATAATGCTTGTGGTTACTCGGGGAAGCAGTAGATAAATAAATTTAAAGTGTGCTTGTTATGACTGAATTTTGTGTTTTGAAACAAAATTTGTTCCAAATGAAAATAAGGACTAGAGGCAATTTATGCAATTTATATTAATATCAACATATATTTTTACTGACCATACGCTATTCATATTTTAAGCTTGGTCAGTTTGAGTGAGAGACTTTCGGATTTTCCAAGGCAGCAATACCAGTACCGATAAAGGTTGGTGGCAGAAGCATCACCTCCATCATGCATTATAGCAAATCACGTCTTCTACTGTAATTAAATAAAAGAAAAACATCGTTTTCATGGGAATTAACTAAATGTGCATGTTGTTAATAGAATTATACCTCGAATACATCTTCAGCAAATTAAACTATACTTGACGGACAACGGACGAACCGATCCCAAGCGTCATACTAGATGGAAAAAAAATTAAATATCAATTTTAATCAAAAGTATAAGTTGAACATTATACCTCTGAGTCATAAAGCAAGCCTTATACTTTTTATAACAAAGTCAAATACATGGTATGTGTATAGCTGATACATCATATTTCTTATATGTATAAATTGAATATTGCTTATAATGATAAGTATTCGTCGCTCAGACATAGACATCAATAATTTATCTTAATGAAAATAATATTCAATATTTTTTCAGTGTACTCAACGATAAATAATGCTTCGCTGTTGAGCTGCAGCTATGGCATCCCTGTTGCTTTTGAGAAAGCCTATGTTTCCTCTCTTCTTTGTTAACCATGGATATAGATCATTGCACGATGGCGTCATCAATGCAATTTTGACAGTTCAGGGAGCTTGTTTACGTGGACTTAGAAGAATTTTCGGTAAAATCGGCTTTAGATTTTGTGCTCTAAATTTATAACGATTGAAGTAAAATTTCCGGAAAACAGACACCAGTGCTTATTTTTACATCAATTCCTGAATCTAATCGTAAAGAATCCGGAAAAAGCCCATGAAAAATTTCGCTTGAGCGGTTCAAATTCTAACACCTTGTAAACAAGCTCCCTGAACTGTCCAAAAAGTTAGGTTAATACATTCGGTGCAATGATCTATAGCGCACCGGTAATGTAACGTGCAGCCTGCTGTCTCTTGCATTTGTTTGTTTTTAAACGAAACATCCCGTTTGTCGTCACAGTCGCTTTGGCTAACATTTGCGTGAGAGTAAATGAAATAAGAAATACACATTGCCAATCTAAAGATCAATTACAAACTAAAAGTTTTGTCGTGTACGTCTGTCTCATAACCTGCTATTAGACGAGTTTGTGATCGTAGCAATCGACATGTTTTCGAGAGCGGTGGGTAAAACGAAGGAGCGGGTTGAGGAAATTGGCGTTTGCAGCAAATCGTGAACTGGCCTATTTAATTTCGCCTTCGCACACATGCACAGAATCGCACTCATACAATATTGTTAGTTTATGTACAGATTCAGGAGCTGAAGAAAACATTTTTTACTTTCATTAAATTATTTACTTTAAAGCGAAACGCACCTGAGTTTGATAAGCCCTCCCACTCATGACTTTTTCATGCCCAAATTCTCACTACCCACTTCTCGTTCCTGAAGGTACATATGTTCCAATAGACCAAACGTACATAAGTAGAGGGATTAATGTCCGAATATTGGCAGTTCTAATTATAGGTTATATACAGCTTCATCAAATGTCTCAGGTGCTGACTAAACTGCTTAAAACCCGCCCCGTACCCTATTAATACAACAAATGTATAAAAGATTCAAAAAAATACTAAAATATAGAAATCACTTTTTAGTCACCATTTGGTCACTATTTATTATTTTAGTCACTAAAGTCACTATTATTTATCCATAAATCCGCTACCAGCCCTGCTTCTATTACGTCTGAACTGGTTGAAGTCTTAGTTTGCAATGAACTGTTATGAAAAATAACAATTGGTGGTTACTATGTTAGTAACGGGTAGAACAGTGGGCGATTGCTACTATGTTAACATACCCCCCACCTTCTAACTAGTAAACCCAACACAGAATGGTTAAAGTAGTCATCCTTTTTCAGCTTTACTCTTAAGCAGGTTTCAAAACTACAACTAACAGTATGCGATCGTTGGGCCAGCACTAAATCCACATGCTTTGCCTTAAATGGAACGTTTTTATTACTCAGACAATGATCCATCACTTGTTTGTGTTACCTACAAAGTAATGCGAAATTCTGTTTAAAAAACTTCAAACTTTCGACAATTATTTTGTAGCGCTAAACACATGGAATGAATTGCTGCCAATATGAAACTAATTGTTAAATTCGTGTTTAAATTTCAACGATCATCAATCAAATAACGATTCCACACAATCACCAGTTATAACAGCTGGAAACCACCAGATAGATCTCGACCTTTGTTATCAATCAATCTGATTACAATCCTTCCATATGGACTATTCGTTCGCTCAACCTTTGGTCAATCAATCAACTTAATCACTTAAATTTCCCTATTTCCCCTTTCCTTCCAGGTGTACTTCATCCGCGAGGGCTACCAGGGTATGGTCGACGGCGGAGAACACATCGTGGAAGCCAACTGGGCCTCGGTATCCAGTATTATCCACCGTGGCGGTACGGTGATCGGTTCGGCCCGCTGCATGGACTTCAAGGAACGTGCCGGACGGTTGAAGGCAGCCCAGAATCTGGTCACCCGTGGCATCACCAATCTGGTGGTGATTGGTGGTGACGGTTCGCTAACCGGTGCCAACTTGTTTCGACTGGAATGGACCAGCTTGTTGGATGAGCTGCTGGCAGCGGGTCGGATTACCCAGGACCAGCGAGTGAAGAACAAAGCGCTGCACATTGCTGGCATGGTCGGTTCAATTGATAACGATTTCTGCGGTACGGATATGACCATCGGTACCGATTCGGCCCTGCATCGGATTATCGAGGCTATTGACGCTATCGTTAGTACTGCCTACTCTCACCAGAGGACCTTCATCATGGAGGTCATGGGCAGACACTGTGGGTAAGTTCTGCGGTCCCTAAAATTGTTTCATCTCTGAAGAGCAATCAGCAGACTCAAATTTCGTTGGAAAGATTGGAAATTGTTTAGGTTCAAATTAGAAAATCAGCACCAGCTACTTAAATTGGGCAGGATTTAGGATCGCTCTTACCACCAAAAGCTCGGTTATTAACGGTTAAAAACTCTTTCTTTTCCCTGGTGCGTAGATATCTGGCAGTTGTTGCTGGTGTGATTTCCGAAGCTGATTATGTTTTCATTCCAGAATCGCCTCCACCCCTTGATTGGGAGGTGAAACTTTGCTCCAAACTAGAACAGGCAAGAGTTTTCTAAATGTTAGGTAGCGAGGAATGTTATTTATTTTTCTTAATTGTCTACACCCTTGCCAATCATCATCGTTTTCCGACTTTCACAACTTTCTATATCCTGTGTTTACCAACTATTCGATGTTTGTGCCAATCATCCAAGCAAAACCAACCGAAACTCAGGACGTCTACCCCCGCCCGGTCTTAATTTTATGTTCGACTGTTTTCAATTACTTTCTGTTATTAATGTAACGAAAAATCAAGCAACTTTGTGTGGTACCAAAAGCAACGAAACCAAACCTCCCAAGGACTAATATGCATAAACCGAAATCAAAATTTGAAATTCAATACACCACAACTATGATCAAACTATACCAACAGAAAAAAAAAATCATTCCATCTCCCACTTTTCTCGCAGTTATCTAGCCGTAGTGGCCGGTCTATGCATTGAAGCTGATTACATTTTCATTCCCGAAGATCCACCAAACACTGATTGGCCCGAACGAATGTGCAGTCAATTGAGTCAGGCAAGAATCTCTCTCCAGCACGCTCCTTAATCTCTCATCTTCCGCTCCGCTTAGATCAACGAAATTGCGAACAAAAAAAAAATTAATTACAGCATTAACGCCCGACTTAGATTGCGCTATCATCATCCTGTTTGACTTTTTTTTTCCAAATTTTTGCAACCTCTCATTGAACGGAACGAGTTCACTTTCATATGTCCATCAGCGTCATTATCAGACGACGGCGCGCATTATACTTTTGTTTTTAAGTTTTGAAAAATGACCAAGATGTCGCTTATCTCTTTCCACGAGCCCACTAATCACCCGTAGGCTATTCTGCATTCGAGGAATTCGATTTTGTTCATCATGTCAGTAGAGATTAACGTTTCATACGTAGAGATTTACGTTTCGTTTGCAACCCCGTAAATTTGCATTTATTGGAGTTAAGTCATTTCTTATCAACTCAAAGATTAGTTGTCGTCGTCGTCGAGAGTAAAATGAAAACATGGTTTGTTTTGGTTTAGATCGGCGATGTGACGTTTTCCCTCCTCGGTAGAGTCTGGTGGCGGGGTTTTTGTTTATCTTTTCGTGGGGGTTTAAGTGACGGTATTTTAAACAAAGCTTGCACACGAGCACACTAAGCGTACTTCACGTGATGCACCTACTTCGCTTATCAGCTCTGGAGCGTAGAATGCATGGACCTATAACACAGTTTTGTTTATGGTGTACGAGGGAAAATGTTCAAAAAGAGTATTATCGACTGCAAAAATCGAAGATTCAAATGATTTGATGTTAACAACACGAAATTTCAACGTAAAGTCTGGAACGCGCAAACATTGGTCAACTTCAAATTGGTGTATTTCTGTTAAAAATGCATTTAAAAAAACCAAAGGGTGAGTTATGTCACTGACAGAACTGCAAAGTTGACGTAGGACTGCTTGTTGATGTGAAGAAATGGATGTCATCGAATTAATAAATTTCTATTATGTTTTATTCAGTATAAAGAACCATGAAACCCTGTGTGTGAGGCTTTACTATTGGTTCTCCACGAAAATTTAAAGAAACTGCAGTTCGGCTCGAATTAACTAATTGAAAGACTAGGAAAATTTAAATTAACACTTCACTTGATCATTTTTTCTAAAAAATAAATAAAAAACTGATACACTTTTGTAAGCTACCACTAGTAAACGCGAGCAAATTCCATTAAATTCCACTACAGATAGCTTATCTTTTGACAGATAGGCCTATTTCGTCTGCGATTTACAGACATCTTGAGTGTCGAGTACTCGACGGACGAGTACTCGACCCAGTGGTGATTATCAGAAAATAAGTCAAGTTTAAAAAAATAAATATTGAAAAAAATCTAAGATGAGCCGTACACTAAAAAAAATCATTTAAAAAAATTCAAAGTCGATTTAAAAAAAACACCATTTTTGATTTCGATGAAATTTTGTCTCAAGATAGGTAATTATGTTCCCTACCAACCGTTCATACATCACAAGATGGAAAACAAAGATTTTCTAACAAAAAGTTTTTCATGTCCCATTGATTTTTTTTCTCAGTGTATTTTGTTATCAAAAACTAAACCAGTGAAGATAATACGACTATGTAGTCATCTCAAAATGCAATGAATCTTAATTTGTGATGTGAGACAAAGCGAAGCACGCATATTCACGCAGCAGCACTCAAGAAGTACGACTCAATATACAATATTAGAACACGCATTTCTTACGTGCTACTGTAATTTCTACCAAAACGTTTCTACCCCTTTTCTTACCTAGGAGGAGTTTTTTTTTATTAAACTCATTTGAAAAAAATCGATAAAAAAAAAAGTTTAGCCCTTTTCAAAAGACAGTCTAGAAAAAAATAATAATGAAGAAATTAAGTATGCAAAGTGGCTTATCTAGTCATGGTCTACACACCCAGAAAGATTCGTTGTAATCTGAGAAGGTGCTGCCAACATTTGTTCGAGTTGGCGCGAAAACCTTCGGAAAACTTTCGCAATTTTTTATGGGACATACTGTAGTTGCCTCGTCTAGCGGACGTATCAGCCACATCAGGCGTCGTCTCTTCGATCTCCATCCTCGTGAAGTAAGCAGCGGGGCGAAAAATTCGGAAAAGCGCTTTTTTATCACGAGAGCGGGATAAACACGTCTGAACGTGTCGAATATCCAATAACGAATAATAGCTGCTCGCCATGCCGCCATGGCAACGGGTACCATTACATTACAGGAAGGGGGTATCAACGAAGGCAATGCGAATCAAATTTTACAAAAGAGGACGGGCCTCAGTTGTTACGCCAGACACCAGTGTGGAAATGAAAGCATTAGTTTTCATTAGCGCGACAGAGGTTTCGGAGGTTAAATTCGCACCCGGGAACAACTTGACACTTCTAGTGCATTGTCACTGAAACTCAAAAATTTGGTTCGGTGGTACTGTCAAACGTGTAAAACCGAAAAAAAATCGAGCGTATCTTCTAAAAAGGTCGGAATGCGGATATGACATGCGAAATAATGTGCGTTAAAAACTGTTAATGCAAATTTTGTTACATTTTACGCTTGCAATGAACACGAAACCAGTGGAAACATAAAAAGGTGTTGTACATAAATTACATCACGCACTGAAGGGAGGGAGAGGTATTAAGCGTGACAATCGGTACAAAATTTGGAATTACTTCATATAAAACATGTTTCAAAAGGTAAGAGGGAGCCGATTAGCGTTTCCGAAGGGGAGCGGTCAATCATCAATTGCGCAAGAGTTTCAAGGGATCGTTCAAATATGAAGTCCATTATCTTTGAACATTTGTTAACCGTGTGAATATTTCTGAAAGCGAAATAACGTATGGGAGGCAAAAGTGATTATTAGATTGTTTGCCAAACCATTAATTTAAAGTTCTTTGTGTGGAGCAGATTTTAATTTTTTGTAAAATTTAACGTCATTCATAGATATTATATGTAACAGATTAAGTCATGTCAACGGTTTTTCATTAAATGTTGCAGAGCTCACCATTCGTTCTTTTTCGAACTAGGTATTTATAAACAAGATATACTCGTACCAGTGAAAATCTGGAAAGTTTACTACCAAAAATCGATTTGTCTAGAGAATTATATGAGATACCTTAAGTCGGAGGTATTGCACTGGATTCACAAAGTAATGCGCCATTCATCGCAATATCTCCGACGCCCGTTATCATGCATCAGAATGATTGATTTTCGCTAGTAGGTTTTCCGGATTTCATTATTTTTAAAAGGTTTTACAAAGCTTGTATTATTACATTTATTTTATCTTATTATATATTTCTCTACGGTAAACAATGTTCATGACTG
This sequence comes from Aedes koreicus, assembly GCA_024533555.2. Lineage (NCBI taxonomy): Eukaryota > Metazoa > Arthropoda > Insecta > Diptera > Culicidae > Aedes > Aedes koreicus. Next base: position 226,865 of record JAHHFK020002016.1, on the reverse strand, counting down.
TAAAGGTAAATCGCTATTCACCCCTGAAAAGATTCAATTTAACAAGCTTTTTGCGGAGTGTGTGCGTTGCTTTGCCATATTTTTCAACATATTGTTCCAATTGCAACTTTAGATAAAAATCAATGCACAAATTTATCAAGATGTTGAGATGGTTATTCACTAAATCTTGCTACAAAATGTGCCGTGATAATTGTGTGTGTGTGTGTCTTTAGAATCTATCTCCCACAGACCGGCAGTGCTTTTATGGAAGAAACTTGTCTGCATTTCTTCAGTAATTCATATTTGATCACTATGTGCAAACATTTTTAGCCCTGGAGATTGAAGGTGATAGCTCTATTGAAAATTCAACGACCCATTTCAAGAGTGCCTGTTCATACAGGTACATTCTGAGGTCATCTTCATATACAATAAGCCCCGCATGAAATTTTTCACACATCAAATGGATATGTGAAGAGTTTTCACACTTCCAGAATCAAAAATGGATGTTCTTGATCCTGGCGTGTATATAGTTAAGGTATATTTTTGATCATCAAAACGACCTCACCAATGTTCTTTATCTGATGCTGGAAAGCTCGTCCGGATGCAGGAGCGGGTCACTAATAGCACACAAAAAATGGGAAAAAAACAACCTATCTTAAGAAACACGACCATAACACACTATGAGAGGGATTCCATTCACAACGTCCTACGCAAAGCACTCGGAAAAACTATCATTTCACCATTTATTTTAGTTGAATGAAGGAATATTTTTTAATTTTATTTCCGCGAAAACGACGCAGCAAAAGCAAAACACGTCATTTTTAAAGCACGGCTTGCTGCCATACAAAATGTGCCGTGATAATTGCATGAAAACAAGCGGATGGGCGGTGTAAATTGTCATGACGATCCTGTTTTCCAGCTTCGCATAATACTTGTCAATGTTGAATTTATCAAGTATTCGACATCCCAAATGAGCTGTTGCGAGCATTGTTCACACTTTAGTTTTCCAACTAGTTGTTTCTGAACGTGAGTAGCGGAATACCGCAGCGATTGAGTGAAAAACTCATAATCCGTTTGAAAATTTCCAACCATTTCAGTAGAATTTTCGTCATCACCTGTATTTTCGTTATCGTATCCAACGGTCGATGAGTTCTTCACTGATTCAAGGTAGAACGCAGAATTTTCTTCAGCATGAAGCATGTTCACTTCATCGAAGTTTTGGCAATTAGCATATGAGTAATTCTCGCTGGAACCAGGCCGCCATTGGCACATATCTTTTGATTTCAAATTTTTCATCGCTATTAGTTAGAATATATTGAAACAAGATAAAAAACGCTTTGGTTGAGCCAACTTGATGGACCCCTCGTTTTCTAAGGGACTAAACATGTTGTAAAAAAGTCGATCTTTGGATAATTTCAAGGTAAGTAAACAAGTTATATCACAAAATTTTACATTGAAACATCTTCAAAACTCGTTGCTGTTGTACAGAGGATAAATAAAGCTTTCAATTGATGTTAAAAAAAATGTGGCGGCCATATTGGATTTGGCCGCCATCTTGAATTTTATCAATAATATCGATTTTTCACTATGAGCGCACCGCTCAATCCGAATTCTGAGCAAACCATCTGAAAGCTGAAAAAAAATACATAAGATGCAGTCGAGAAACTAGGTGTGCATTGACATTTACCCGATAAAAAAATATTTTTTCTAAAAAGAGTTTGACGTTTTTTTGCGTGTATTGCGCAATATCAATATGTATCATATTTCTATACGCAACAAAGCATAATTTTGCAATCACTGTTTTTTTTTGTGTTCTGTAGAGTAAAGAACAATCATTTTAAGTAAAAAAAAATTTGCCATCTTCGTTTAAGACGCCATTTTGATTATTAGCAGTTTAGCGTGTTTTTCCTTTTTTTATTTTTCAAATTCCGATATGAGTTAGAATAGTATTAAATACAATATAATTTAGTTGTTTCAAATGAAAATAAATAAAGGGTGATACGGTCAAAATTTGGTCAAGGGAAAACGCGTGTAAATCGGTGAAATCGTTTATTTAAAAAATCAAATTAAATTTCTTTTTCAAGTTCAATTAGTATAAAATTCAGGAAAAATATTCAGTTAGGCTTCCGCTTTTCCAAATCCGAATTGCCGGGCCTTACGCTTGACCCCTGCCATCAGATTTTGTACAGCCACCTTGTCCACCTTCTTCGCCGCAGAAAGCCAGTTTGCCTTGAACTGCTGCTCGTCCTTAGCAGTTTTTTTGGTCTTCTTTAGGTTCCGCTTGACAATAGCCCAGTATTTCTCAATTGGGTGGAGCTCTGGCGTGTTGGGAGGGTTCTTGTCCTTGGGAACCACCTGCACGTTGTTGGCGGCGTACCACTCCATGGCCTTTTTACCGTAATGGCAAGATGCCAAATCCGGCCAAAACAGTACGGAACAACCGTGTTTCTTCAGGAAAGGCAGCAGGCGATTATTCAAACACTCTTTCACGTAAATTTCTTGGTTGACAGTCCCGGAAGCTATGAAAATGCTGCTTTTCAAGCCACAGGTACAGATGGCTTGCCAAACCAGATATTTCTTTGCGAACTTTGATAGTTTCGTGTGCTTGAAAATATCTGCTACCTTTCCCCTTCCTTTTGCCGTATAAAACTCCTGTCCCGGAAGCTGCTTGTAGTCGGCTTTGACGTAGGTTTCGTCGTCCATTAATACGCAGTCAAACTTCGTCAGCATCGTCGTGTACAGCCCTAGGGATCGCGCTTTGGCCGTCGTATTTTGTTTATCATCGCGATTTGTAGTCACTACCTTCTTGTAAGTCGATAGTCCGGCTCGTTTTTTGGCTCGATGCACGGTTGTAGACGATACACCCAGCTTATTTGCGGCATCTCGGAGAGATAGGTTAGGGTTTCGCTTGAAACTACCGGCAACTCTCTTTGTCGTCTCAGCGGCTTCCGGTTTTCGATTTCCCCCCGATCCAGACTTCCTGGCTGTCGACAAACGTTCCCCAAACACTTTAATTACATTTGTAACGGTTGATTTGGCAACTTTTAGCGATTTTGCCAACTTTGCGTGCGAGTAGCTCGGATTTTCGCGATGCGCGAGCAAAATTTTGATACGCTGCTCTTCTTGCTTGGACGGCATTTTGACAACTGAAGAGTGAATTCCAAAATCAAAATAGGAGCAACATTCTACACACACACACCTTCAAAATGAGGGGTGTTCAGGTTTTTTAAATGCAAAATTGAAAGAAATACGTCAAGTTGATATTGACCAAATTTTGACCGTATCGCCCTTTATAATGAAATCGTTTTTAGATTCCTAAAGTTCATATTCATGTTTTAAATCTAAGGTTGTGGAATTTTATCTCAGAGCTCTTCGAAAAATTTTTAGATATCATTATGTACTCGTTTTGTGGCAAAAAATAATGGTAGTTTTGAGTCCCTTGGATGGTTTGAACATTCTCCATTCGAATTTGCAGTTTAGCCAACGATGTAGTAATAGAGCTGTCCCACGTAACTGAAAGACATTGTTTGTCCTTGTTGCTCTACAGCCCATGCATAGAATGAGGAAGCATCTGTTATCAGCTTGTCTCTATCTGGCGTTAAGCTGTATTTGTGCGCAGCACGTTTAAGTGTTCCCGCCACTCCATCACATGGACATTTTCCGTGAGAACTGGCGTGAAAATTCCATTCTACATCCATTTGAAAATCTTTCTTCATAAATGTGATGTTGGTGAAGTTATATTTGTTCTTGTACTGACTCCCAGCTCCATCGGTGAACACGTGGGTCTTTGTTATCTGCGTAAGATTGATCTTCATGAACTCAAACAGCTTAACAAAACAGCAGTGAACCAAAACATAGTTATGCTCAAGAACAGGTGAAATAATAATTAATGTTTTATGAAGAATCTCTCCTTCGATTCTATAATAAATCACGAATGGATGAATTGTAATCATCTGCCTTGCGAAATGGTGCGATTGTATCTCGTTCTGAATGGTTACTTTGTAGTTTTCTGAAAAGTCTGCGTAAACGATAGCTTCATTTGACTTCAGATTGGACTTCAGCTCAAATAGATAGTCTTTTTGTGCCTAAGAATATAAACATAAAATGAGTATTAATGGGTCATTTTTTTGTCAGTTGTGTACCTTTGTGATGAAGAAATGTGGCAAGAAGCCGTTGAGCAGATTGCTGAAGTTATCTACAAACTCTTCAGGTGCGCTTGTCGTGTTATCAACAAGTTGATAGTGGTTTTCTATCGGAATCCAATTTTTAAACTTGATGATTTCTAGAGGAAATTTTTCAATTTCATCCAGTAATTTTCTACTAAAATCACTCAAGTCAGGACATTCTGTGCATTCCAAAAAGTAGCATTGAGGAGAAGGGTTTTTACATACTAAATATTCCTGAATCAGCTCGCTCAAGCAGCTGTCTCGTATTATCGGTAAGGCTTTCACCGCACGCAATGACAATTCAATATTTTCATGCCTCATGCATACGCACACTGTATGCGTACCGGAGCTTCCGGTAAGTATGCATTCCGAAGGTCGCAGCTTAGCGAACGTAGAAAATCCGATTTTCAAATTTGGGAAAAGTTCTTTAAAGTTTGCAAAAATTTCGTTTAGTGACCCAAGAAGCAAACGTTTTTGCCTACTTTCTCGACCGGCGGGTGTCTTTACACTGATTTTATCCCGAATACCTGGCATTAACGTACTACAGTCCAAATAGTACTGTTTTGCCTCTTCCTGAGCGACCTTTTCCAATTCTGTTACCGATGTACCCGCATCTGGAAGTTTAAGAATTCCCTTCGAAGCACGAACTTGTTGAGCCTTTTCGACGAACCATTTACCTGCAGAATTGTGGAAGATTAGCTTCCGCATGTTGATGACATTTACCATACTTACTGCATCCTGTTTCATCCATCATTTTCTGCCTGCTCCACGAAGGAGTGAGCAATGTTAAAATTTGGAATTTGACCGGTTTTGAAGCGATCTTACAATTGTCAAGCATATCTTTGACAACTGGCACGTTAGTATCGTCATAGTACACTTCGCAATCAACCTTCAAAATTTGTTTTATTGCAATCACGGCTTGTTTGAGCATTTCGCAGCGGAAGGTTTCCCGTCGCAGCTCTCTTCTGTTGACATTCCGGATCCCAATTCGGGATAGAATTTCCGTCATGTTTTGGAAATCATGCTCACTAATGTTTCCAACCTCTTCAACGTAAACCTCATCTCCGTTTTCAACAACTTCCATCGGCTGAAAAGTACGGTTTGACTGCTGACGGGTCACTTGCAAGCGGCATGTCGTACATATTTTCTCATGAAGTTCCGGAACGGTCGTGGATCCAATAGATTCTAAAAAATTCACGATTTTTTGTGTTACACTTGTCAGTTTCGAAGATTTTCTCCAGCTTTTATGATCAGCTTTGGCAAACGGGTTGCAACAAAATTCCTTTTTGGGTACCCGTACAGTACGGTTCTTCGCCATTTTCAAGAACTTTGAACTAATCGGATGTACAAAACAAACAAACTTCCGCTATCGTAAACGAGTCTTCTTCTTCTATTTGGTTCGAAACATCAAATTGTCATGGTGAGCCAGTGAATGAAACTATATTCCCTGTTGCGCATTGACAGCCATGAATAGAATCATTTTTTCCTCGGAATTTTCATACTTATGCACCGAATTGATTGTTAAAATTAAATTGTTAAATTGTTAAAATGATTGTTCTTTACTCTACAGAACACAAAAAAAAACAGTGATTGCAAAATTATGCTTTGTTGCGTATAGAAATATGATACATATTGATATTGCGCAATACACGCAAAAAAACGTCAAACTCTTTTTAGAAAAAATATTTTTTTATCGGGTAAATGTCAATGCACACCTAGTTTCTCGACTGCATCTTATGTATTTTTTTCTCAGCTTTCAGATGGTGTGCTCAGAATTCGGATTGAGCGGTGCGCTCATAGTGAAAAATCGATATTATTGATAAAATTCAAGATGGCGGCCAAATCCAATATGGCCGCCACATTTTTTTTTAACATCAATTGAAAGCTTTATTTATCCTCTATACAACAGCAACGAGTTTTGAAGATGTTTCAATGTAAAATTTTGTGATATAACATGTTTACTTACCTTGAAATTATCCAAAAATCGACATTTTTACAACATGTTTAGTCCCTTAGAAAACGAGGGGTCCATCAATTTGACTCAACCAAAGCGTTTTTTATCTTGTTTCAATATATTCTAACTAATAGCGATGAAAAATTTGAAATCAGAAGATATGTGCCAATGGCGGCCTGGTTCCAGCGAGAATTACTCATATGCCGATAAAGTGACATTGTTATTCACAATCAACCTTTTGTGTGCTGCTGTAAACTGCACAGTGGTTGGATTGTTGTTGTTGCCCACTTTTGCCCTGATAGCAGCAAAAAATGTTTACAGGTGATCCTGGCTGAATCTGTAGCAGGGTATTTCACTTAGTTCCTGGAATTCTTCAACATATCTCCTATACATGTAATTGAAACTCAGTATCAATTCTGTGCAATGTTCAACTCCCTCTCTCCCTCACGTAACAAGATAGTAAATACATGTATGAATTTTGACATCCTCTTCCTCTCAACGCAAATGTAAATCTTTTTCTTGAAGTTCCTCAGTAAAATAAGCAATAACAAAAATCATTGTTTAAACTGTTTCTATGGCCAATCAATAACCTTCAATTATTCTTAGATTCATTGGATACAATACACCGCGCGAATGTCGTAGTGTTCACAAAATGCAACGCAGTGTAAAACTTTCGAAACGCTCGGAGGAAAGCCGCGTGAAATATTTATTTCAATATTTAAATTACTTGTAACTGAAATTATATCATGAATATAAAAATAGACTCTTTGGATATGCTACACTTGCTTGTTGTTTTGCAACCACTCATGACGCAACAAAAACATGCTTCTCCGAATAGAAAAATCGGTGCCCAGGGACGACCCCAATGCTTACGTTCCGGGGCGACATCTACGATTTGCGAGTTGTTTCACGAAACTAAGTTAATCTGTCATGTTGTGGGGGGGTTGCAGGCAACAGAAAAACGGCCCTTGTCAGGGTCTCAAGACCCCATCCAAAGAGAGTTGAGATATGGACACACTTGCTTCTGAAACTGCAAACAAATTGGAGTAAGAAAAAATTGCCAGAAAAAAAAGAGCTCACATTTGATAACTACCGCCAACAAACCAAATCAATTACCGCCAACAACCCCACAATGTACCTACACACCCCGAAAAATTTGTGTAAATTTCTTTAAAATTTCATGCACATAAATGAACCGCCCCAAAACTAACAAATTTACATTATAAATCGTGTAAACTTCTGGGAAATTCCATACATTGTCAATAATGTTGTATGCAAAAGCGCGTCTTTGATAGAACTATTTCATGCTAGTTGCTGCTTCGTGTGGAATGAAATACAATCTTACATGCTCTGATATTTACATCACAATGAAAGTTCAGATTTTTTTTGCTGTGTACACACTACCAAAATGTCATGTAAATTTCTGTCCCCCGAGACCGACACATGCAACTGTCCTTCATCACATAAGAATGAGTTGAAAGAGATGCGATAAAAAATTCAATCAAACACATCTTTCATCGAATTGCCTATGTGTCAGTTTGAACATAGAACAAATTACAACGAACAGCTTAACCTGACACCCAGTGAACCAGTTTGGACATTTCCGTTTTCTGAAAAGTTCCACAGGCTTGAGCGGGAATCGAGCCCTCACTTCATGGCAATCGCTTGAACGACGGGTGACGCCGCTAACCACTTGACCACAAAGATAACGATTGATTTGGCCATTTTCTCCGGGACGCGGCTTTTTAAGCAACGCCATGTTGAGCCGGTGCGTGGTAATGATGCGCTCAAGGGAAATTTCAATCAAACAACTCTTTAGTTGGCAACTTGATTTGGTCGTCCTGAAAAGGACGGATTTAAGTTGTTTACGGAGGGAACATGTTTTGCGATTGAAATTTTCTTCTCAGTCTTCTTGGGCTGCAGGACGTTTGGCAGGACACTACTCCGTGAAATGGTCACACTGGAGAAAAGTTTGTTCAGCTCCTCGTCGTTGCGGATGGCCAGCTGCAGGTGACGTGTGATAATTCTGGTCTTCTTGTTTTCACGGGCGGCGTTTTTTAACAACGTGCTCGGCGAACACGTCCGTCGCATACGGATGCATTGAGAACTGAGGGTTGATCGGTCGTCCCCACATGTTTCATAATTGCTGGCACGGTAACTGTGGCTGGCATGGTTGCTACATTATTTTTCGTTCTCATCTTTAATTTTTTTCCAAATATAATCTTTTTTATCTGTGTTTAACTCAATAAAATCTTGGCAAAAATCATTGCATCAAATTTTGTGTTGTAAAATTAGAATGCAAACTTTTCAACTGCCTGAATGCTAAGGGATTTTCATTTTATTATTGCTATTGAGTTGAAGGCAAAATAAAACATTTATATACTCATTAAAACATATTCATTTTGATTAGTCGATACAAAACGGTCTTTTCTATAGGCTTAAGTGCAATTATCAGTTTACCTACATCACACACAGTAAAACGGATCTTCTTTCTACAGCAAATTAGATGAACAAGAATTAGTAGAAAGTTCGCAATGAACATTCTTAGGAAAAGACAGCTTCCCATCTGCTCGTTTGAAAACACAGCAGTTTTGTCCAACAAGTTTCCAAGTCTTCCGATTCTTTCATCTCGATGACCATGAAGATGATTGCTGTCCTCAGCTCACGAAAATCATGTTCGATGGCCTGTTCCTCGCCGTTTTCAAAGAAGTTTGGATATGGTTTAGTAATCGAGTTCAAAATGTGCAGTTTCTTGGGGTCAACGCTCGATGCGGTAGTCAGAACTGGATCGTTCAGATCAAAGCGCTTAATGGTCTGTTTGATCAACTTGGTATAGAAAGCACAACAAATGAAGTAAAAAGCCTCATTCCTGGTATCATCGAAAGTTCCGGATCTAAGCTTTTCGTCTGCTGCCATTCCGATATGTATTTACAACTTCTTACGAAGAGGTTTATCGAAATCTGAAACCCTCAACACCGTCAGATGTTTTGGGTAATCATCCTCACAAATATTTTCAAGGAGAACCATTAGCGAGACTTCTGCTAATTGCACATGTTCGGGACTTTCGAAGCTTCTGACTGGAAGATACGATTCGCTTTGTTGATAAGGGGTAATACGTAGCTCAAAAAGTGAAGAAGTGGTTCGTGTCATCGGTTGTCATTAATATGACAACAATCAAACGGAACGAAAAAAACAACACGAGCTCCGAAAATCGTTCCAAATTCCTTTTGACAACTGACTGCAACGATCTGGTGGCAGATGGATGCCGAGCTTTCATAGGCGTTGTATCATCTGGAATTCCTTGGATCGTATCGGATCGGATCATTGGTACAATGGCAGCCTTTCGCATGCGTATCTTGGACAAAGAGCCAGAACATTATTAACAGTATTTTTGTAGAAATCCCTGCAGGAAATTCTACCGAAATTTGTTAAACAATCTCTTGCGACATTTTGAAACAAAAATCTCTCAAGCGGAATACTTGAAGACATTATTGAAGAAAGTTTTGAAGAACTTTATTTAAAAAACACTTGCAGATATCCTAGATATAATTTGAATAATAATTCTACAAAAGCCTATTGCGGAATTTTTAAAATTGAGAATTATATCTCATATTGTTGAATTCGTGCAAAAAATTCTTCTTGGGTTTCTCCAACAGGTCAGGATTTTCTTGAAGCATTACTTCAGGAATTAACTTATATTGTTTTTGTAGTTCTTTCAGATGTCCTCGAGAAATTTCTTTAAAATCACAAAACTTCACAAGTTCAGGGATTCCTCCAAAAATGTAATCACAAGAAAGTTTTAAAAATCTGCCGAAGCATTGCCAGAATCCATGGAGGAATGCCGGCAAACTCCTGGAGAATACCTATCGAAACGCCAGAAGGAATATCTTAAGGAATGTCATAGAATCTAAGAGAAATTTTATAAAGTTTTCTTCAAAAAAAATTTTAAAATAATTCATGGAGAAATCATTAGAGGGATGGATCGCTCAGCACACCTTTCTGCTATACTATTCTCTTTGAGTGTGTCTACAAGCGTTGCAATGTTCTGGTAGCTCCCGAAATGTGCCAAAGGTGCCGATGTATTGCCAGCCCAAATAGTTATTTTCTGCTGAGCCTGGCAACCAGGCAATGCATATTAGCAAGGTTGCTGGTTTCTTATTTCTGCAAGTTCAACTGTCAAAAGTGTTCCCCAGTGTGCGACACATGTGGTATGGATTGAAAATTGAAGTGCCGCAGTTGTGAAACATATTCGTCAGACATCGTGGCTGGCACACTGTTCTCAGCGACTTACCCTTGGGGCACATGCATAAACTGGCTTTCAGACTGTCATTTGTCACTGTAGTATCAGTGTAAATTGTTTTATTTTGCTTCATGGGCCCAAAACCCGCACACTGAAAGTAGAACTGGTAAGAGTAGGAAAATGTAATCATTTTATAAATTTAAAGTTTTTGTGTTGACAAGCAATTGCCAAAAATCTTAAAAATCTTGGTTTATCTCAAAAATCTTTAATCTTTACATACATATATCTGTATGGAAAAAATGAAAAAAATCTATGTCAATCTAGATAAATCTGCGCATGTAGCAACCCTGGTGGCAGTATGAACCAAACAGAGCGTGGCGCAAATATGATGTCATTTTCGACCAATAGCTTTGTGCGTTTAGACGTTTTTCTTTTAGGTACTTTTTAATTAGTTTTAACAAATGTAATGAATTACATTACCTTTCGAATGAACTACTTATCGTAAAATTTCTGTGGGCCAGAGAGGAAATATTATCGTTCAAAATCTCTAAACCTGCGTAACGCTTTCGATTTCAGAAATTTTATAACGGCGCCCCTATTCAGGAATACACTCCCGTTTCATTTTACTCAATTTTTGAGTGCAATTGTATACCATCTCTTTTTCTCTCACGGAAATGTTACTCAATTTGCGTAAAAAGTGGATCAACTCAATTTTATGAGTCGATCCACTTTTTACGAAAATTGAGTACCATTTCCGTGAGAGAAAAAGAGATGGTATACAATTGCACTCAAAAATTGAGTAAAATAAAACGGGAGTGCAGAAAAGAGAGACGTACGTAAGTCCTACGTCAAAACCTGAAATGCTGCATTTGGAAGTTGAGTGTATATACAATAGTTGCTATGATGAAACTCATCACCGTGTGATCTGCAGTTTTCAAAATAGCGTCCTAGCAAGAGAAACAGCGTGTCAAAAATTTGCTCACGCAGCAAGAGAATCCGACGTTCTCGCACGCCAAGTTGGCAAAATTGCTGGATGTGGCTAAATCGACCGTGACAAACGTTTTAAAAGTGTTCGGGGAGCGTCTGTCGACCGCCAGGAAGTCTGGACACGGCGGCAGTCGTAATCCGGACGTGACAGCGACGACGCAAAAAAGTGGCGGCGAAATATAAGCGGAATCCTAACCTCACCATCCGGGACGTCGCTGGCAAGCTCAACCTCAATTGACCTTATGTGACCAAAATTTCATGTTGATAAGATTTATACATTTGAAATTTTGATAACATATGTCAAAAAAGTCGTTTTTGGACATACCAATTCCAAAAATACGTACTTTTGTGAAAAATTTAGGTAGCATAAGAAAAATTTAAGCACAGCTTAAAAAAGTATAGGAAATAGTGTGGACAAAATTTGAACTGTTTCCATAAAGTGGTTTGGACCACAGCTGGCGTCAAAGTTGACGCACCAACATGAGTATTTCTCTTTTTCACACAGTATTGACCTTGCTGAAATATCGGTGCAAAAAAAAGCCAAAATACATAAAAGAAATAAAAGTCATTTTTGATTTACACTCACTTTTTTATTCAAAAATATTTTGTTACATTCGGTTTTTTCTAATGTATCCAAATAGTCGACAAAAGTGGGAACGAATTGGAAATCAGATAAAGGACTTTTTTTCGGTGAATCGCTTAGTAAATCTGAATCTAGGTTCGATTGTTCGTATCTTGACAGTCAAGTGAACTGAATCGAGCATAGGTGAAATCGGAATGCGCTGTAATTCGACCAGTTTATAGAAGCGTAATGATTTCAAAGTTTCATTAAAATTCGTACATTAAAATTTTATATTTTTTCTAGGAAATTTCTGAGGCAAGTTTTCTTAGTTAATGATACAGAAGATTTTTATAAATTCATAATTCATCACTTATTTAAGTTTATTCTGACTTTGTTTGACTGCTGTTGAACAGAATATTTTTTTTTTTGACAAAGTTGCAAAACTTATTGAAACTTTGATAAAGTATAAGAGCTGTTTATAGGCACGTAATCAACAAGTCTGGTTTGTAGAACTCATTTCTAAAATATTACCAATTCTGGTAATATTTTAGAAATGAGTTCTACAGTTTATCGCTCAACCCACCACCCGTTGCATCCAGTAAAAGTTCCAAGTACATTAAGGTCTTTTTTTACACGGTTTGTTTTCGGCGATAACTCCAGAACGGAACAACTTATCGACCAAATTCGAATCACATTTTTCGTTTTGGGCAAAAAGTAATCATATGGCAGTTTTTCAGATAATTCTCAATTTTTGGTGTTAGTACTTAAAATTTTAAAAACTATATTTTGACCATTGTATGAAAAGGTAACACATGCAAACAAAATCGAAGTGATTTCAAATGTTAATGCATGTGAATTGATCAACTCTATTTAGCCTTTTTTTACGCGGTTTCATAGTAAAAGTGGAACGAATCCCTCGTGTAAAAACCTTAATGTATATTGCGAAAATCGCCAAATTACTCCCGAATCAGGTCAACTATGATCTTCTTCTTGACGAATGGAACTTCTGATAAATTTCGGAATGGAACTTGTTAAAATGCGAAGTGCTGACATCGAGTACAGAGAACAGAATTGAGGAGTGTTGGAACCATTTGTTTACTAAGAAAACGGCTGTAGGTGAGCCTAAATACCCTAAGGTGACTACGATAGTGTAAACAGCTTTAGATGCTTCACATAGGAACGGCTCAAAAAAGAAATTGAGAAGCAAGATATGTCAGAAGTAATTCTAGCACAGGCCATGCTAGAAGGCGTTTCGACCTTGCGTAAAGAACAGGCTTCGCAAAAACGAGGTGCGGACCAAGTGCTGGAGGTCGTGGTGAAAAAAAAAAGTCGCTTGATTACGGACTTCTTAACAGCAAAAAATTTAAAAAAGTGATAATGCGCCACAGTTTTACTAATTTTTGCGAACGAGGGTGTTCTTTGTTCATTTTTACTGTTATTGTACAACAAATACATATAAGTTAAAAAAAATACTACAGTTTGGATTTCACTTTTTAGTCACTATTTCGTCACTATTTGGTCACTATTTTTATAATTTTAGTCACTAAACTCACTATTTTTTATCTAAAAATCCGCTACCTGGTAAAATGCCATCACTGATTAAAGCAATATCGTTTAACACCCTAAGAAAGATCCATCCCTGATCTCAATCATGGTGGTTCATTCTGGAAAAAAGATGAGTAGTGAAACTTTTGATTTCCTGCTCAGTAATCAAACATGATCGAAAATAAAATTTGAGCTCGCACCCCACAACCGTAACCTTTCCACCGTCCAGCAAACCCTTTCAACATTAGCAGACAAACCTACTTTCTTAACCAAGTAACCAAAGAAAAAACGTTTATGCCACACAAAAGTGTTATATTTTCGTATGAAATCGTATGTAAACATTGCCACAACTAGCGCATCAAAGCAGTCCGGTCCAGTTCGTCTTTCACCGACTGATTCAATGCCATCTGCAATCAGTAAAAAAAAAATAGGTTAAAAGGGCCAACATTCAAATGTAAACATCAATTTTCTAATTTTGGAAATTGTTTTAGGTGCATCACATGCTGTAAACAATGTGTTCTGAAATCCCATAACATACCGTCTACAACTGGGTATCGCTTCATAATAGCCACATGACTCTGCAAAATCGGGAAACGTCGCAACTCCCCTGTCTAAACCAAATTTTGCACGCACACAAACCCAACAGATTGGCTTCTAGAGTTGTCTTCGCTGTTGATAGTGCAGTAACGGATATGCAATATTTCGTTTTGTTTGATTTATATTAATACAATCTAGTGTTAAGCAAAACTTGCACATCACACCAGCTTCAATCACACCCACACACACATTCTGCCAGTATACCAGCATTCAAACCATCATTAGATCACACTCAATCAGAAATGTCCTCAGCGTCCAATGAGTACAGACTAATTGGAAAAGCTTTTGGTGCTAGCAACAACGCGATGTCAATCCAAGAAACCCTGTTTGTGCGATAATAATCAATTGGCATGAAAGTGTCTCACCCTGTCACACCTGTCTACCGCAATTTCCAAAGAATAGTAAACCAATGAACTCCCCGTGAGTCTCCAATTCGCCCCGCCCCGATTCCGACCACCGACTCACGGGGGATTCACTGAGCCGGCAACGAATGAAAGAACTGTTTGGTGTTTCCTTGATTTTACCGTTACTCATACATGATCCTCGATATAATTTCCCAACCCCCCCTTGCGCATCTATTTTATGTGTTCACACTCATCGAATCACGTTCATTTGTTACCTTTTTGTAGTTACTTGGCCATCATGGCCTCATTAGCTAGTGAAGCGGACTATGTGTTCATACCGGAAGATCCAGCCCCGAACAATTGGCCAGAAAAATTGTGTAAAAAAATACAACAGGTACGCAGTTCCGTTCTCCGCCGGGATGACGCTTTCTTTTTCGTTGGTTTATACTATTTTCCTTTTGTATTTAGTTATCATTATGTATTATTTATGTTTCTGTATTATTACTTTTTCGGTTATTTACGTTCATTGGTTAAGGTGGAAAAAAAACGATGATTTTTTTTTGTATAAATTTTCCCTCGCCTAACTCTGGTTCGAATTCTTATCTGGACCATCCCCGGGTTGTATGGTAGTACAAAATGCACAGATCTGGGCTTTCCCAACAACGAATCACATCTGTTCTGTGTCCTTGGTTGAGGAACAATCGGCTGTAATCATAATCAACCTGGTTGTTGGTGGCGAAAACACAAAAACGCGTGCGCAGTTTATTGGCATTTAGATATAGACGGTAGCCTAACAGTGTACAAATTCGTAAGTTATGGCAAATCAACTCATTTGAGCACAAACCATGATCGATCATCTCCCGCACTGTGGTCATCTCAAGGAAGATCGTGGAAGGTAATGGCGTACCGAACCGTTTAGCTGCTTTTCGTGTGTTCTTGCAAGTAAATTAATACATTATTTTTTTATATACATTGATGCGACAGTTATCCACGGATGAAAGAAAATAGATAATACTTTTTTTTGGTTTTGTATTTACGAGACATTTAGCCTGAAACTGGTTCATTTCCCCCACAGAGACGAATTGAACACTAAATATCGAGCCCATAACAAATGTGCCAAAACCAACGAGTTTACTTCCCGTCCGAAAGATGACGTGATCAGAGATTTTTCGACTTTGAAAGTCCCAACGGTGCCGTCTGGAATTCATACCAGACCGACTGGGGTGAGAGGCACCGCCTTACGTTGCTTTCTACAATATAAGCACCGTTTAAATTATCGGAAAGACTTCTTGCTAGGTTGAGTAACGACAGTGGAATGACAAATTTTATTTGACATCTGACTATCATGGCATACTTCAATTCATCAGGATTACTTCGGTCCTAACCAGAGATCGAAATTCTCACTCAGCTGGGTGAAAACCATGCTCTCTCTCAAGCAGGTTGTCGATGAGTAGCGAACCGTTCAAATTTTCATCTCTCCTTTTTCGCCGATAATTCATTATCCTCTCTCTAGCATATGCGAAAATATCTCTCTCCAAAATTCAACGAAAATATTTTCTCATGTCACATTTTTCACTGAAAAGATCGTATACGAGGAGCAAAAACCGAAAACAAGGCCAAGCCGGTGCACACTGGTACCGCCATAAACCATAAATGAAAAACTGGTGCATGGACCATAAATGATAAATGAAGACTGCTGCATTTCAGGTCTCAAAAAGTAAGTGAAAAATAATTATCGGCATCTAGGATTCACCGAAAAAGAAACGATTTATCAGCTACTCATGCTCTCCGAAAATTATAAATCACCGTTGCTTTTCTCGCGAAAACTGCTGTGAGCGTATAATAGTTTCTCGCTTCTCACATTCTCATCTGTTTCTCCAAGCGGGTGAAAAAGCACATTTCTCTTCTCAAGTAGGCGAAAATTTCGGTCTCTGGTCCTAACCCTCCTCCCTAATTCCCAATGCCTATTTGTTGCTCATGATCTTCGAATTCAGCTGCGCCAATGCAATGGTTTGGTAAAACCGTCGGCTGCTTGTTGCTTGGTGTTCACGTACTTCTAGTTGATCAATCTCTTGTCCTGCGAATCGTGAACGAGGTGGTATCGAATATCTACGTGCTTAGTACGATTGTACGATCAGTTTTTGGCAACGCAGATTGCAGGTTGATTGTCGCACAGGATATCTATTTCTTGCTTGCTGTAAATATACTCCAGCAAACCTTACCACCATAACGCCTCTTGGGTGGTCCGGGACATCGTCATGTATTCGGCTTCACAGGAAGACAGTACAACTATCGGTTGATGATTTACGTTCCAGGAGATTGCGCCGCCTTGCATCGTGTAGACGAAGCCCTTGGTAGGTTTCCGGGTATCAACGGTATAGCGTAAACGATTACCAGCTGTTCCGTTTGACCGCCTCCCAGTTCTTGCGTCCTGGATTGATGCTATACTGGCTAACGACATCGGACTGACGTTGTCGGGTCTCGAAACCTGGGACAGGTACATTAAGCTTCGCACGGTTTCTTTGTAGGGTACATCCTTCATCTCGTTTTCTTCTTTCGTTTTTGGGCATATTGACTTCTCCAACCTCAAGTTTGCTTCGAACGGCGTAGCCACGGCATGACAGTTCGCCATTTGAAACTTGTCCAGCATCGATTCAATGTAGCTTTCTCGGTCCAGTTACCAAGATCATCAAGATCTTTCATCTGGAATCGGCTGTTCAGGACCCTCTACAGCTTCTTGTCGTTGATAAAAATGAGCAAGTCGTCGACGTAAACAGTCATAAACAGCATCTTCTCGCCTTCAATCCGGTAGTAAAGACAAGCACCTTTGAACGCTCTAGTCCAAACTCTCGAAGGGCTGCATCCAACTGCTGGTTCCATTCTCAACGGGATTATTTTAAACCGTACAACGCTTTCTTTAGTCTAAATACCTTCTTTGAGTTCACGCCGAAACCTTATATACATATATCACCTATATCGGGCTGGGCCATATATATATATCACCTCGTATTCCTTGTAAAAAGGCAGATATATCGCCCATCTGGTCAATCTCCAAATCGTGCTTAGCAGCCATCGCCATTAGATAACGAATCATTGAATACCTCACCACTGTAGTGTAAACTTCCTTAAAATCGATGCCTGGTCTCTGGGAACATCTCTTGATAACCAAGTGGGCCTTGTACCGCTCGATCTGTCCAATATCGACGCCTCGTTAAGATTTAAAAGCCCACTTAGGCCGGATGGGCTTTCGACCCTTCGGTAACTCTTCGAGCACCCAGATGTAGTTCCTCTCCAGGGGGCCGATCTCCTCTTTCATAGCTTCGATCCATTGGTCTCGGTTCGATCGCCTGTTGCTGAAATCTCATCTTTGCTGACGACCTCAAAATCTACATTCGCGTGAATTCGCTACTAGAAGTCACAGGAAGATTTAAAGACAGTACAAAGGTGAAGCGAAGTGAACTATATGCTCTTGAATCCGAAATCCTCTTGAAAGTGTCTCCTTTTGTAGTCTCCTATTATCTTCGGGTATTCTTTAGCTGGAACTCCTCTGCAAAGGGACAACCAAGTAAAGGACCTTGGTGTGATACTCGACGATAAACTCACGTACAAACCTCACATGTCCTACACCATAACGAAAGCTTCCCGAAATCTCGTCATTTTTCGTGTGTGTATAAAGAATTTCGAGACGTGTACTGCCTTAAGTCGCTGTACTGTTCGTTCGTGAGGTCCACCTTGGAATATGCTTCCTCGGTCTGGAACCCTCAATTCTAAAATGGCGTCTAGCGTATTGAGTCAATTCAACGACGTTTCATCCGATACGCTCTTCGTAGACTGCCTTGACGGGACCTTTTCAGCCTTCCGAGTTACGAGAGTCGCTACCTTATGATTCATTTGGACACTCTTCAAATTCGTCGTGAAGCCGCGAAGGCACTTATCGTCGCAGATTTGCTATCTGATCGAAGAGACTGTCCGCCACTGCTCGCCGATATTCCACTCCAGGCTCTTAGCCGTATCTTACGAAAAACCTCCCTCCTTAGAGTTTCACACAGAGGAACCCCTCTACGGGACGAACTCTGGAATGATTGCTTTGCAACGTGCCTTCAATTGTGTGTCGTCTGTTTTCGATGTCGCGAAACTATACAATAAGACAGTTTTTGTTAGCGTCCAGATAGTTTGTTATTATCATTTGGACACCAAATTGGTCTAATTAAATCGAATAAATAAACTCGCTATTGGATGAGCTGCTTTCAGATGACTCCAACAGTGCGATTGCTACTCCCAAAGCTGGAACATCAGTCGGGACCACCAGCTCGCGCGGGCTACGTTCTGGTACCCTCGCTGGTACTTCTGCGATCCACTCGGTAGTCTCAAACTTCACAAAGTCAACTGGATCTTTCTGGGTTCTGAATTCGCTGCGCTCCTCATTGACAATGACGACGACTAAAGACGATGTTGTCTCTCTGCGGGTCATATACCCGGAAGCCCTTCGTATCTTCAGCGTAGCCCATGAAACTACATTTGAAAGACTTGGCATCCAGTTTCCTACGCTTGTGCTTCGCCCTAGAAGCACACTTGTTTCGAAACGGTTAAAGTGACTGCTTTGTGACTCAACAAAGTCACAATCAAGTTGCTTTGACCATTTTTGAACATTGTGTGCTGCTTCGGCGGTTGGTGTACCATCGCTGTACACCTCCAGGTAGGTCCATGCATCTTCGGATGAGACTTCTTCGTTCAGCGCTCGTGTCTGGCTGCGGTTGATTAGGTAAACCGCCGTGTTGTCTGCCTCAGCCCAGAACTCGCACTCTATCCAATATGCGGCGGTTCATCCGCTCGGCAATACCACTATGCTCGGGACTGTAGGGACACGTCTTCTGGTTTCGCACCCCGTTACGTACCATACTCTGTTTGAACCTTGAATTGACATACTCACGTCCGTTATCGCGGCGTATGATTTACAGCTTCTGGCCCGTTTGGCACTCTGCCATAGTCTTGAACTCCTCGTATGCTTCCAGTGATTGATCTTTGGTCTCCGGCGTGTAAATGAACACGTTTCCTGTCGCATCATCGATGAAGGCCATGAAATATCTGCTCCCGCCAATCGAGGGAACTTCGAAAGGTACGCACAGGTTCGTGTGCACAAACTCCAGCTTGTCCTTGGCTCGACTCTCGCTACCAGGGTATGAATCAAGTGAGTTCTTACCTTGGATACACGCCACGCATTGGTGCTCCTGAACTGGATTCCATCTGCCACATGTTGGAGTTTCTTCAAGCCTTGCTTGCTCAGGTGCCCCAAACGCTTGTGCCAGATCGTCATATCGGTGACCGTGTAGGCATTGTTCTCCACTAGTCCGTTCTGCGAACTTGACATCCTTCTTTCGTGAACGGCACACCCCTCGGCGCAAATGTTGCCGCCAGGTCCGGGACTTCCAGAACATCCTGCGTGAAAACGTCACCTTCGACGTACTTCAGATTGACCGTTCCTTTCGCTTTCGAACGCATGGTCCCGTTGTTCGCTGTTTCGATTTGAAACGCCGTTTCTTGCTTGTTATTGAAACTCATTCCCACACGCGCCATGTGGGTGGTTGATCCGGAGTCGAAATACCATTTTTCACATCGCACGACATTTGCGGCGCCTCGATGTTCCGGCCTTTTTCGGACAATTTGCAGCATAATGACTGACATTGTTACCGTTGAAGCAGAAATTGTGCGTGGCCTTGCTCGTTTGTGCTTGTCGCTGTAAAACGCTTCCTCGTCGCTGCTGTTTTTCGGTCCCTGATACGGCTTGACGTCCTGCAGAATCTTGGAGTTGACTGCGTCGGCTGACAAATCGACAAAGATTTTCATTAGGGCCTAACTGACAAACGTAAACAATTGCTTCTTCATTTTCCCCCCCCCAAAGCGACCCCCCTAAACCCCCCCCTCTACAGGAGAGAAGAAAACCCCCCCCTCCCAATTGCCCCGGGGGGGTTTGTTGGGGGGGTTTTCAAAAAAAGAAAATTCGTGGAAAAAGCCATTGTTTACGTTTGTTAGTTAGGCCCTAATGAAAAATCTTTGTCGAAATGCCCATCACCATGGAAGCGTAATACGTCGGCAGTCCCATCAATAGCAACGATGCCAACCACTCGTTGCTAACAGCAAAATTCATCCCCGCCAGTTTGTGGCTCGTTGAAAACCATGACACGTACGCCTCCGTTGTTTGATGAATCGAAGTGAGCTGCTGCAGCAAACTGATTCGCCGGTTCAAGCTGTCATCTTGGAAAGCCTTCTTCAGTTTGTCCCGAACCTCTTTTGCGTCCTTCGTGGCCAGCACCAAACTGTAGGTGGTCTTCTCCAAATTGAGACAGATGGTGGCCAACGCCCTGAGCTTCGTGTCTTCATGCATGACCTCACCTTCTCGTGGCGCCACCGCGTTCCACGTACCTTCCCGGATGAGGGTCATCTTCATCGAGAACGCCCACGTTTCGTAATTCTCTATTTTCTCCACCGGCAGGGCTGCAGTGCTTTCAACCGTCCGCCCGACTGGGCGATCCAAAGCCGCATTACTTGATGCCGATCCCGCTACGCTTCCAGCAGCTC
The DNA here is from genome assembly GCA_024533555.2 of Aedes koreicus. NCBI lineage: Eukaryota > Metazoa > Arthropoda > Insecta > Diptera > Culicidae > Aedes > Aedes koreicus. The sequence continues at coordinate 205,915 of JAHHFK020002016.1, read as the reverse complement.
CTGGTCCTGTTCTCATCTTCCGAGAAAATCTTCCTGAAAAAACGTACTGCTTGTAAAATCTTCGATTAAAATTAGAACCAACTAACACACCACAAACAAAGTTTTTTTTTTTTTGATATTTTTTTCTTCCCACCCCCCCCCCCCCAAAAAACCACAAACAAAAAAAAAAACCAAAAAAAAACACAAAAAAAAAATTATTTAAAAAAAAAATGTTTTTTTGCCGCTAATTCCACCCCCCCCCAAAAAGGACACCCCCCTTTTTTAAATTTTTGGAAAAAGTTTTTTTTGGATCGATTGCTTCTCCGAAACCAGTTTGCCTAATAATGATCGGTTGAATGTATTTTGAAAGAAATTGTTCATGTACTCCAGAGAAAATATACATTTGGGTTAGAAGTGTTGCCAAACAGGCTGTTTTTGCATTTTAAAAATTAAATTGCTTTTTTACGAGAAAATGAAAAAAAAGATTAGTAATTTCCATTTAATTCCAACTACCTTTATTGCTTATCCTGACAGATACGCGTATTTCGTCAACAATGTGCAGACTTCTTCAATGTCTTGTACCAATACTCGACTTGTTTTTTTTTTTTGTCAAATGAGTATTAATTAATTTGAAAAATGTCAATACCATCCTGTAACTCACACTTTTTTTACGTAGAAATTAAAAAAAAACCTCAAAGCATTCGGATTAACAGCATTTTGCAACAAACCAGTCCCTGTTTATCAGTTTTGTTGTTGTTGTTAATATTGATTATCTGAGAGTAGGCTTTTCGTCTCAACCCAATTTTCCAGACGGAAGAGGATCATTTTCTCCAACAACTTTCGAATGCAGGATAACATCGCGATGGGTCGATAGGAGTTGTGGTCGGACGCGGGTTTGCCAGGTTTTTGAATGGCGATAACTCTCACCCTTCTCCAATCACCCGGTACAATGTTTAGTTCCAGAAACTGATTAAACAAGTGTAACATGCGCCTCTTAGCGACGTCTGGAAGGTTCTTAAGCAAGTTGAACTTGATTTTATCAGCCCCTGAAGCCGTATTGCCACGCGAAAGCAGTGCGAGAGAAAGTTCTACTATTGTAAAGGGTTGGCTGATCTCATCTATCGAACTTGTGGTTTCGCGAGGAATCATCCGTGCCGGCACAGAATCTGGACAAACTTTTCGCGTGAACTTGAGAATCCATTGGTCCGAGTACTCCTCGCTTTCGTTGTTCGTAGTTCGGTTACGCAATATTTGCGCGGTGTGGAATTTTCGCCAGTATCTGTGTTCTTGCCTTGATGAGGCTCTTAAGTTCGCGTTTGAGAGCCGTGTACCTTTCGAAGTGCTCAGGTGTTCCACGTCTACGAAAAACTTTGAACGCGTCGGAATTTCTACGGTAAACCTCGGTGCCGTCGTTACGGCTGTACTGAACTTTGTCCAATCGATATTATGGGTTAGATCATACGCGACGGTAATGGATTCCGATGGATTCAATCGAAATTTTTATGGGCAAGTGATCACTACCGTGGGAATCCTGAATCATACCCCATGTGTAATCCAACGATAATTAATTCGAGTAAAGCGTGAGGTATAATCTACTGAGGATGGACCAGCCAAACGTGTTACTTCTTCATGGTTAAGAACTGTCATATAGAAGTTGTCACCGAGGTCATGTATCAAATAAGAACGGTTGTCATCGTACAGATCTCCCAGTCTGTACCGTGAGAGTTAACCATGATCAACTGCGGAGCATGAAGAACCGAACAAATACCTGAAAGCTGTTTTTGGTTAACAGAGGCTCTAGGAAGGGATATACACATAAGCAATGCGAAGGCTTTTATTACTAATAACAGCCTGACATGCGATAACTTCAATGCCTGGAATTTGAAGAAAATTCACTCCATAGAAGGAGTAGCAGCTTTTGATTCGCAAAAGTACTCCTCCTCCACGCGAATCCTCACGATCAAGACGAATAATATTGTAAGAGCCATGTTTCACAATGAGCGATTGCATCAGAACCAGTTATGTGAGCTAAACAATTGAAAAATTCCAGTTTAGGAATAAGATTTTTAAAGCAGAACAGTGTTCAAATCCCCGACCTCATTTGGATAGTTATCCATCGAATGAGGGGGCACTTTAATTTCAATTGCTTCAAAAAAGTCTCCACAGACCCACAACCCACCTTTTCCTTATTTTCCCTTTATTCCATTAAATATACCTTGGAATGCGCCTAACCAACCCCCCAAACCCACCACCCCACACCTACCCCCCCCCCAATTAAAAAGGGGCTTCTGTTCACAAAATCGGGTTAACAATGGGTTTTGATGTCCCTGAAAGAGAAGGAAAGTGCTGGGAGTAGTTAGTACTATGAAAACCAGAAGGAATTGAATTTTCTTTGCTTCCTCCTTTCCTTGAATTGGGCAAGCTGATTGGGGGCTTCTGTTCAGCTTCTTTTCGTGGACGGATACGTGTTCACTTCCGTAAAGCACCTGCCGGAAAAGTGAATGATGTTCCTTCTTTAGCCAAGTCAGATTCAGACTCGTCATCTGACAGAGGAACAAAAGGCTTTGGGTGATGATGCTTTTTTCACCATTTCTGCGAACGACTGCCTGGAAGGTTGTTTTAGTGCACGTTATAATTTTTTCCTGCGTTGTTTGTTTGCCGAGAACGACGAGAGAGCATGAGGAGGAGTTCTATTGTAGAGAAAAAACGCACCTTGGTGTATTGTCTGCCTCAGGCGCCATCCTCATGTTTCTGCCCGAAATAGGAACAGTGTGGGAGGTCGTATGTCCCAACTACCTGAATTTTTGGTAGATCATGACCTGATGAACAACCGCACAGGTTGTCGAATTTTTCCCAACTCGAAGTATTGAGAGATGAACCAGAGATGGTCACACGAAACGAGTCTGAAGGGGTAAATTTCACCCAAACTGATCAATACTGTGCTTAGCCTTTGCTTATCCAGTATCTTAACTGGAGATACGCAGATGGTTCTAAAAACGACCAATCGCCAGCTTCTGCTTGATCTCGGCGGTAAAAGTCGCTTATGTGATCACTCCTTCAATTTCAATGTCCCGAGCTGGGATGTATTATTATTCATTGCAATTCCTTTTTAATGGTGTCGGCTCGCAAGGCCCACAACCAACCCCACTATCTCGCAGGAGGACCATCGTGATGCTGCTGTTTAACAGTCCCAAGCACCACCAGGACTTTCGGCTTTTGTATTTAGAGTCCTGGGCGCACTAACAAGACGGTGATTCAGCCGCTCCTAACATGGAGCACAGACGCTGTTTTGAGCCGCCCCTAACCGACGCTCAAATGGGTGAGGGCCTGGACGTTTGCCATTATTCTTAAAAAGCGGAGTGGCTCGCTTTTGTCAGGGCTGCTTTCGGATATTTGAGGGTTTTTGGAAGAAACTCAACAGAGTCCAACAACTGCTCAGTCTCCCCACATCCTAAACAGTCACCGCCGCTCGTTCGGGGCTACTTATTCGTGTATTCAGTAGCGGTCCATCATATCTGATGGAACCCCACCATCCGCGACCCATGGACCCGCCGGGTTGCTTGTAGCTCAACCCCGTAGCGAGTCTTCACCTACTCTACGGTCTTCCCGGCCCCGAGCTGGAATATTCACTATAAACTCAAGTGTAAACCTCACCTTGATAAATTCCGCCACGGCCAAGGATCGCTTTGTCAGATTATCGGTTATCTGGTATACATCTGGTATACATTTCAGCCCATGGACAGGCTGAACCAGCTGAATAGGCTCGCGATCAAGGAACTTTATGAGACTCATCATCGTTGGGTGGCTGCGATGAATTTTACGACATCATACATATTTCGAATGTGGGAGCCTGAGGCACCCTACCACTAATCTTATTATACAAGCTTACAGACACAATACTTACACAGAATTAAAGCTAAACACAAAAACACAAAAAAAAATTTCTTTGCGAGAGAAAGCGGAACACAATCACTTATCACTGCTGTTACCGGGCGACGCACGTGTGTTGACGTCAAACTCCTACGCAAGGAGTGCAACGCAACGAAGGTGGAGCGGTCAGCCAAACATACGCTGGTAGTAGGCCGATTGAGCAGATGAACTTCTTGATAGGCTGCTAGTGTGCGTGATCACGCAGAGATATTGCGTAAAATGGCTTGTCGATTACCAATTATAATCAATCACTGTTTGCTACGAACACCGTGGAAAAAAAACTAAGAATTTACAAGAAATTGCGAAAAATAAATCCTAATTAACGGAGCGGAAGCAAACAAATTGTTCTGTGTGTTTGTGCACAGGGCACTAAAATACCCAATGGGTATAAGATCGCAAGACAAATCGATTTTAGTTTGACTGATTTTCCCGATGAAGGCAACTAGAATATATTGGTGTATCATAGTTTGGTTTGCAATTTGTGGCACCCAAATCGGATCCCCCTCGGAGAAGTTTTCTCGAAAACTCTCTTCTTTTTTTGCATGGTTAGGACATCGAAGAACGTCAAATACCATAAAAATGAGTTGAAAGCTGACATTAAGCTAATTGCGAAGGAAGAAAACACTGATGGATGCAAACGTTTTAGACAAATGGAGAACACACGAAAAGCTGTTAGGTAAAGAAGGTACCAAGCTATGAGCTAGCTCCGATGGACAGGACACATAAGAAACACATCATCCTTTTCTACAACTCAAATCATGCTTCCATATTTAAGCAATTAGCGAGCTGTCTATTATTTATAACTGCAAGATTGTTTAGAAAAATGATGAAAGTGTTGCATGCTTCATTGGCATGAGTGGATAAGAGGTGTCCGAATTTAATTTTCTGTCCAACTATCACTTTTGACTTATCCGGATGCATTCGTGAAAACTGTCGCCTTTCATTATTCATCAAAAAATGCCACCCAAAATTCAACCATCTTGATAAACCCTCCCTCGCTGATATCACCATCCATCTGACAATCGCTTCGTTTGATTTGAATTTTGAATCATTTAGAATTATTATTACTAGCTTATAGTTACATCATTTTGTACATACAGATCTTCATCACTAACACTCTCTCTATAATCTCAAACATTCCCAACATATGCTTGGGCTCTCATATCCAACAACGGCCAATCACCGATAAAAGCTAATGTGTTGTTCTATTTCGCTCTTTACCGTGACTCTTCTTTCTAACCCCCCAAAACGCGCACCACAGGAACGTTCCGCAGGTCAAAGATTGAACATCATCATCGTTTCGGAGGGGGCCATCGATCGCGAAGGTCAACCGATTACGGCCGAGAAAGTCAAACAGGTGGTGGTCGACAAGCTGCACCAGGATACCAGGATTACGGTTCTTGGTCACGTGCAGCGCGGTGGCAATCCCAGTTCGTTCGACCGTATTCTGGTAAGAGGCATTCTGTTTTTATCTATAACATTCAACCAACATCTAATCCGCAGGGTTGCCGCATGGGTGCCGAGGCCGTGTTGGCTCTGATGGAAGCTACCGACACCACGGAACCGTGCGTCGTCTCGCTGGACGGTAACCAGGCCGTGCGTGTCCCGCTGATGGAGTGCGTAGAGCGTACGAAGGCCGTCGCCCAAGCCATGGCCGACAAGAACTGGGAGATGGCCGTTGAGCTACGTGGTCGTTCGTTTGCCCGGAACTTGGAGACGTACAAGATGTTGACTCGCCTGAAGCCACCGAAGGAGGCGTTCGATGCCCAAGGTCGTGGCATCGGAGGTTACACGATGGCTGTGATGCACATCGGTGCTCCGGCTTGCGGTATGAATGCAGCCGTTCGATCTTTCGTCCGGAATTGCATCTACCGCGGTGACTCGGTAATGGGCATCCATGACGGTATTGAAGGATTGATTACAGGCAATATCAAGAATATGGATTGGTCAGATGTGACTGGATGGGTCGGTCAGGGCGGTGCCTTTTTAGGTACCAAGCGTACTCTCCCGGAGGGTAAATTCAAAGAAGTTGCAGCTCGTTTGAAGGAGTTCAAAATCCAAGCTCTGTTGATTATCGGTGGCTTTGAGGCTTACCACGCTGCAGGTCAGCTGGCGGATCAACGCGATAACTTCAAGGAGTTCTGTATCCCGATTGTGGTCATTCCGTCGACCATTTCCAACAATGTTCCTGGAACGGAGTTCTCTCTAGGTGCTGATACCGGTCTGAATGAGATTACCGAAATTTGCGATCGTATCCGTCAGTCGGCTCAGGGCACCAAGCGTCGTGTTTTTGTCATCGAAACCATGGGTGGCTACTGTGGTTATTTGGCCACGCTTGCTGGTCTCTCCGGTGGTGCCGATGCTGCCTACATCTACGAGGAGAAATTCTCCATCAAGGATCTTCAGCAGGATGTCTACCACATGGCATCGAAGATGAGTGACGGCGTCCAGCGAGGTTTGATTTTGCGCAATGAAAAGGCTTCGGACAACTACAACACCGAATTCATCTTCCGTTTGTACTCGGAGGAAGGCAAAGGACTGTTCTCGACCAGGATGAATGTGCTGGGTATGTTTGAAATTTATTCTTAGATAGCAAGGAAATTCATGATTCTTTCACCGTAGGTCACATGCAACAGGGTGGCTCGCCGACTCCATTCGATCGCAAATGGGCAAAAAGGGCGCCCAGGGGGGTGGTGTGTTTGTTGAGGCACTAAAAGGCAAACCCCGCCCCGAATGCCCCCGCATGGGAACAGGCCCGGAATCCGCCCGCCCCCTAGGGTTGGGCCCCCGTGACACACAAACTCCCCCCCCAAAGGCCCGATCCCGGGGACGAACCTCCGGTGAGTATTGAGTGTGATAACATATTGGATTGACATACTATAAAATTAATTTTGTTATATCTGTATTCTCCGTACGTGGAGTAGCGATTATGATGTAGAAGGAGATGTCCGCTCATCACCATGAGGCACCAAGAGTGGACAGTAATGTTTGCTAGTATGAAAGATATGAAGAGAGAAAGTGTTGAAAGTTCCGTCAGTGTACAGTAGGTTGAAAATTGAATAGAAGTATTGAAAATTGAGCGAAAGGGCATGGGTAAAGTAGTACTCCAACCAAGGACGTTATCATTGCCTAACATCCCACTGCGCGGTAGATCAAGGCACGGACGAATCCGCCACCTCAATAGGCAATAATAACGCGTTGGATCTCGCTCATGTACCACTGATAGCTTGTGATAGTTTCTAGCGGTAGTTTGTACACACTCCGATTTGTTGCATACATGGGAGAGGAACTCTTTGGGTTTATTTTTGTACACAACTTCTGATTTTTTTTCTTCTCTCTCCTCCTCTACTTCCCCCCCCCACACCACCCGCCGCCGCCGAGAGGTTGTTCTCCCCCCCCCCCCCTAATGCCCCCCCCCCCATATTATATACTCTACACACCACAAAATAAACCCCCCACAACAGAACTACCACCCATTTTTTCCCCACTTTTTCCTTCCTACCAAAAATCACTGCCCATTCTTGGGGCCTCATGGTGTTGAGCGGACATCTCCTTCTACATCATATTACATTGAGTTTTTATCGAAATCTCCAAAGAGATTTTGGCAGACAGACACTACAATTTTCATTTTGGATAATTTTTTGAAAAGCGCATAATATTTTGAAGACGATTGTGGTAACATCGTGAAACTGATTTTTCCATTTGAAATAAGCCAAGGTTCGATACAAAGTCCAAGAATTCAAATCGTTTTCGTAGAAAACCATATCCGTGACGGAAACAACAAATTTACAATGTATTTAAAACTATATCAGATTACTCTGTAACGATCAATGTATTCGAGAAAAGGAGATGAAATCGATAGTTAAGTAATCAATGAAGCTGGTTTAGCTTGTTTTCACCGTGAAACACCGAAACCGGCAAAATCATCATGTATATGCAACAATACCATGTACAGGGTGTCCGAATATTATCCGTACAACAAAACGGTGTTGAAACTATCTTTTATTGTTGGATTAAATAATCAATATGTATTGTTTGTTATAGCAATATGTTTGCCAATTACAAGTTTTATTTGTTCATTTAAAAATCGACGCCTCGTGCTGAGGAGCACGCCTTCAAGCGTTTCGGGAAGTTATCCACGATGGCCGCGAGTTCTTCGACAGATATTTGTTCCAAAACCTTTGAAAGAGAAGATTTTAGATGTTCTAGTGATTTATTTGGTGTACTGCAGGCTCTTGACTCCAAGATGGACCATACCGAATAGTCCTTCGGATTCAAATCCGGTGAGTTAGAAGACCATCTTTCATCTTTCGTTAAAAAGCTTGGGAAAATGCGTTCGCAAGGATTAATAGTCTTTTTTGCTCCATGAGCCGGCGCCCAGTCTTGTTGAAAAATCCATTCATTTTTGCCGAAATGCTGCGATGCCCAAGACGCTACTGTGTGTTCCGCAGAGGCAAAGGAACGAGCGATTGTCTTGCGCTGCTATCAACAGCTGGCCTATGCTCAAAATGAGCAAATGGGCTCAGTTTTCATGGACATTAAGGGGGCTTTTGATTCAGTTTGTGTAGACGTCCTTTCAGACAAACTCCACGAGTGTGGCCTTTCACCATTATTAAACAACTATTTGTACAATTTGTTGTCTGAGAAACATATGAGCTTTTCTCATGGGTCTTCGACAACTTCACGAATAAGCTACAAGGGTCTCCCCCAGGGCTCTTGTTTAAGCCCCCTTTTTTATAATTTTTATGTCAGAGACATCGATAGCTGCCTCATGGAAAATTGCACGCTAAGACAGCTTGCGGATGACGCCGTTGTTTCAATTGTAGGACCAGAGGCGAACAATCTGCAGGGACCGTTGCAGGATACCCTAGACAATTTGTCTACCTGGGCTGTAAAGCTGGGTATCGAATTCTCCCCGAATAAAGTTCATGCGTACTAAAGGGTGTCCACGATGAAATTGCCACACTATGAAATTGCTCTAACTTTTTAACCGTTGGGTAGAATTTAATGAAAATTTGGGTGGATTTAGTTCATAGTGCATTATTTACATCCTGCAAGTTTTAAAGTCCTGTGATCAAAACTCGCGGAAATGGAGTCGAAAGAACAGCTCGTGCGTGATAAAGTCTTGCGCATTCATCACGAGAACAAGGATCTCTCGCATCGTTCCATCGCTAAAACGTTGGGAATCGCGAATTCCACGGTGTCGCGAGTGATTAAGCGGTTCGAGGAACGGTTGACCACCGATTGGAAGCCCAGAAGTGAAGGAAAAAGTATTCCGTACAACACCAAAAATCACAACCGCATAGTTGGGGCCTTCAACCGAAATCCGAACGCCTCCGTTCGGGATGTGGCTAAGAAGCTGCACCTAAGCCGAAGTTTTGTCCAGAAGGCCAAAACTAAGGCTGGGCTTCGAACGTTCAAGGTACAAAAGGCCCCTAATCGCGACGAGAAGCAGAACAAGTCCGCCAAAATCCGTGCCAGGAAGTTGTACCTCAACATGCTGACGAAAGTTGAATGCTGCATCATGGACGACGAAACATATGTGAAGGCCGACTTCAAACAGATCCCCGGCAACCTGTTTTTCACGGCCAAGGATAAGTTCAGCGTTCCGGAGCATGTCCGCACTCAGAAGATGTCGAAATTTGCGAAGAAATTCCTGGTTTGGCAAGCCATCTGCACGTGCGGGAAGCGGAGTGCACCTTTCGTGACCCAGGACACGATGAACGGACAGGTGTACATAAAAAAGTGCCTCCAGAAGCAGCTGCTTCCTCTCCCGAAGGCCCACAACGTCCCAACAATCTTCTGGCCGGATTTGGCCTCATGCCACTACTCCAAGGACGTGCTGAAGTGGTATGCGGACAATAAGGTCAATTTCGTGCCGAAAATGTTCAACCCTCCCAACACTCCGGAGCTCCGTCCCATCGAGAAGTACTGGGCGATTATGAAGCAGCACCTTCTTAAACGACCTAAGGTAGTGAAGACAGTCGAGGAACTGAAGAAAGTATGGGTTTACATGCAAAAAACGGTTGATTCACAGGTTGTGCAGAATCTTATGGCCGGGGTTAAGGCCAAGGTGCGGACATTTGCGTATGGACTGTAAATAAAATACGAATAAAATGGTAAAATGAAGTTTAATAGTTATTTCTCAATCCCTGAAAATTTGATGGCAATCGGATGAAAACTCGAATTTTGCGAATCAATTTTGTGTGTGGCAATTTCATCGTAGACACCCTTTAAACTATTAACATAACATTCACTTGAAACCATTAAATCGAGGGTTGGATTTTAGCCGGGATTTTATCAAGGTAATGTGTCGTCTAATGTCCAATCACTACTCGTTAGGCTCTCATTTCTATCGAATAGGTCTCTCAGACACCAATCAATGCGGATGTGGTGCAGGTTATCAGGACATCAACCACGTTGTCTGGCATTGCCTCGATTACGAAATTGCCAGATCTGATCTTTGCGTATCCCTACGGGCCCGAGGGAAACCAGAGAAGGAAGATATCAGAGACGTGCTGGGTAAGCTGGACTTGGACTTTATGGGGCTAATTTACAAGTTCTTGAAACAAATAGATGTATTCGTTTGATCCTCTTTTAGCTGTCGCTTTAACATGTCCACCTCGTCCCCTCCCCCGTAATACCGCTTCTATTGTATTGTTACAGCTTAACGCAATGCAACATCTTCGCCAGACCAACAGCAACAATATCGCATTGCCATCTGCTGTTGAAAGCCAACGTTAAGATTCCTACTTCCCTATTCCTACCCGAATCATCCATTCCCCCACCCAGCCCCGACCTCTTCGTTTTTCCCCAACCAAACCAAATAAAAAATAATTATTATTTTAAAAAAAAAAAAAAAAATAGGCCTCCTCTTCCCTATTATGGCCCCCCCCCACCTTTAAAAAAAAAAAATAAATAAAAAAAAAAAAAATTGTGAAAGAAAAAGTTTCTTATAATACCCCGCTTTACTCTTCCCCCCCTTTCCATGGAGATCAAAGGGGGTTTGCCGGAATAAGTTATTCCAGCCCAAACCATGACAGAAGCGGAATGATGACTCCTTGAAATCCCAGACAACCAAAATGCACGCATATTGAAAGTTGTTTTTCTGATATACAAACGTATATGCCAGCAAACAAATCGTATAGAATGCAAAAATATGGCTTGTGCGTGTAAAAGTGGAGGCCATATACGTGCAAATTATATTGTTTTCTCAAACGAGTTGATTTGACATCATATGCGATTTAATCTACAATAACAAATTCGATTTAAAAAATCTAACGATGTGAATCCTATTTGGTTTGTGACACAGTACGATGGATAAATGACACATCGTATATAAGTCAAAAATTTGCACTCTGTACGATTTTTCTTAAACTTAAACTTAAAATGTAGGAATTTACGATACTATCTGAACATTGTTATACGACTTCTGGTTGTCTGGGACCCCCACTTTTTTAAAAAAGGGAGGGAGGGCCCCCCCTTTTTTTGGTTTTTTATAGTGCTCCTGTTTTAAAAATTTTTTTTCAGCGGAGAACTCTCCCGCCGACGCCCCCCCAAAAGGCGTCAGGAAATTTTTTTTTCCCCCCCCTTTTTTTTTTCGGGGTCCTTTAAAAAAGATTTTTTTCCCAATTTTTATAAAAAAAGCTTCAAAACGTCCGGAAAAATTGCCTCCAACGGAAAATTAAAAATTTTCAGTGATTGCGCCAACGTTCGGATGGAAATCGAAGAATTTCGCTTGATTCGTCGCCGGATAATCTCGCGCATTTGTAGAGTCCGAACGGTGCGCTCTTTTCCTTATTGTATCGTTTTATTGCGTCACTCACTGTAGATTTTGCCATATTCAGGGTCTTTGCAATCACTAAAAAATTTTTGCTTTTCGAAAAAGTTCAATTACACCTGCGCGCAACTCATTCGGCTTCATTTTGAATTAGAAATCACAACTGTGCCAAACTTACTGCGTATAAAGACAATGGGTCAAGATGTTAAACCATGTAGGTATGCTTAGTTTAATCCGCTTGGTTTTGTTGAGGCATGCCGACAAAATATGTATGGATAATTTGCAGACACCCTATAATCCACACTCACAGCACTAAAATCGAGCCCTCGATTGGCAGAATAATCCCAATAGATGGGGTCGAAGAGCCCGCCCTCGTTCCGGGAAATGTTTCAATAGGGAGGAGGCAGTTTCATGCTCCCTATCCAAATCGTTTTACTTGGGTGCCCTGATGGTCCCACCCTTTCCCCGTTATTTAATGGATATTTAGAACATTTTGTCGTGGTCATTTGATTGCTTACCTTGTGTTAAAAGTTTTGCTGAAAGTAACATTGATTAAGGCTATATACCGTTCTTCATTTAATAATTAAATTCTACTCTGATGTAGCGTCACAACAGATAACAATTACCTGTTTTTCTCCGTTTTTAAGAGCACTTACCACTTCTCAAGTGTCTAAAAACCCTTTGCGGGATCCACCCGGTCTACATCCAGACTCCTTCGCGATCGCAGGGTGGTTATCCTGGTGTTTCTTTTTTCGAAGAGCCTAAATCAGTTATGCAGACCTAGTCCCACGACGTACTTGACACGTGGTATTGTTCGCGGTTACGGGCTAGGGAAGAAAACAGGAGAAAGGAGAGAAGGCATTAGTACCGTGATGTACCCTTATTCCGTTCGCCTAAGCGCCTGATTTAGAAAATGGGAGAATCTGCTTTTGTAAACAAACATTTAAATCGACTATTTCTCACGAATTTCTTAAACTCAAACCACTATCGGATAAAAGAAGGCTTCCTCTAGCCAAGTTTGGTCTTAATTTTTTTTTTTTAAACAATGAAATGTTTGTTTGCGTGTGTGGCTGGCATATAATTTCAGATCCTGGATACATAGAGAGAGCTGTGAAGCTTTTTTTTCATTCGTTGCACAATGATTGTGATTTTTCAAGTTACATTTCTTCTCGAAAGTGTTTTTACATATGATTTTCATTGTATTGCATTTGTGCGCGAATACTAATTGCATTCGTGCTGTTTTATTGCTCCCAGCAACTGATGCAATTCGTGGTTCATTAACTTCCTCTACGTTCCGTCTTCCATCTGCACTCTACCACACCAAGGGCGCAATGTCCATGTTTCGCGGCCGTAGAGAACTACCGGTCTAATTAATGTCTTGTAGATGGTCAACTTTGTGGTTCGGCGAACATTGTTCGATCTTAGCGTCCTTTGGAGTCCAAAGTAGGCACGATTGCCAGCCATAATACGCCTTTGTATCTCTCGCTATCTCTCTGCTGGTGTCGTTATCGGCGTCACCAATGAGCCCAGATACATGAATTCGTCTACCGCCTCGTCTTCTCGTGAGCCTCTTCTCTTCGTGAATTTTGTTTTACAACGCATTAAACACAAGTCCAATCCTACCAGCTTCAGCCTTAATGTACGTTTCCGCCATCGTCTCAGTTATTCCAACGTCCGTCGTCGGCGAAGCCAAAAAGTGGGACAGACTTCCTGAATATCGTGCCACTCGTGTCTACCCCAGCTCTTAGAAACACACCCTCCAATGCAATGTTAAGAAGCAAACACGATAATCAATCACCTTGCAGTAACCATCTCCGATATTCGAAGGGACTCGAGAGTGTCCCTCAGATTCGGACGCCACACATCATGCGATCCATCGTTGCTTTGACCGAACGCATCAGTTTTTTCTGGGAATCCATATTCGTGCATGATCTGCCATAGCCGGACTCGATCGATTGTGTCATAAGCTGAATTGAAATCGATTAAAAGATGATGTGTGGGCACATTATACTCGCAACATTTCTGCAGCTCTTGTCGAATCGCGAAAATCTGGTGCGTAGTAGCGCGGGCACCCATGAATCCCGCTTGGTACACTCAGCGGAACAAAAATAGCACCACCATGTTTTTTCGTGATATTTTTAAAATATTCATTCGTTTAACGCTAATTTCACCTTACGGTGTATCAGTATTCTACTACATGTCTGTCTGATTAGTTGTTCTGGAAATTTTGGGGACTATTCACATTTAAGCTGAGAAATTCATAAAAAAACATGCAAAACATAAATAGCACCACCCTGGTTAAAAATCACCTTGGCTCTTATTTGACAGGTATTTGTTTTGATTTGCATTCAAACCGATTGGAGGTTAAGTTTTTTTTTTCAAATTGTAGTGAGATCGGATTTTTTTTCCCCTGTAATTTTACGGCAATGGGTCGATCCAAGCATCTGACGTACGAGGAAATGGTAAAAATCAGGGCCTACCACGATGCCGGCCTCTCGAATCGTAAAATCGGTCGAAAACTCTTTCGATCACACACGGTTATCGGAAGCTTCTTGAAAACTGGCGATAAGAGTGGCCGCATCGAGAAACGCGGAAAGAAAAGTAAGCTTTCAGCTAAGGATAAACAGAGAATATGTAGAATTGCAACGAACAGCGTCACAAATCCGTGCAGAATTGGAGTTTCCGGTGACTACACGTCGTGTACAACAGATTTTGTCCAGCAGCGAGAACTTAGAGTGGTGTAAGGGACTCGGAAAACCCAACCTTACAGAACGGCACAAGTTGAATCGGTTCAATTTTTCTAAGAAGTACATTTCCTGGACCGATGAATGGAAAAAGTTCAACTTAGACGGACCAGACGGGTGGCAGTACTAATGGCACGATTTGCGCAAGGACCCAGATGTTAAAATTAGCAGGAACTTTGGTGGTGGTACCCTGATGGTTTGGGGAGCATTTTCCTTCCAAGGCAAGCTTCCATTGGCGTGGATTTCAACAAAGATGAAATCAGAAAATTACATAGAAACGCTGGAGATAAGTTTGATTGAACACGGCGAGTCATTGATGGGTCCAGATTTGGTTTTCCAACAAGATAATGCTGCAATCCACAACTCAAAACAGACTAAAACGTGGTTTTCCGATAAAAATATCGAGGTTCTCGAGTGGCCAGCTTGCTCTCCGAATCTAAACCCCATAGAAAGCTTTGGTCGGTACTTGCCCGCTGCGTTTACGAAAATGGGAAGCAATTCAACAACGTAAATATGCTGAAAACCCGAGTTCGAGCATGCTGGGAGCAGATTGAGCAGGATACACTTGAAAAATTGGTTTTGTCCACGAAATCGCGTCTGATTGAAGTTATTCGTAACAACGGTTCCTACACACATTACTAAGTTCACATCTTCATGTTGTTTCCTAAGAAATGAAGTCTGATTTTAATTAAAAGCTAAGGTGGTGTTATTTTTATTTGGCACTATTTTTTCCGTTTTCTTGTTCTGTTATATGAATGTCTTGAAAAGTGGAATTATTTATACCTTGGTTTGATTTCTTTTTCTTCACAGAACATGATATAAAAAATGATTTTGATGAAAATCAATTACTGATCATTAAATGTGGAAAAAACGTGGTGGTGCTATTTTGGTTTCGCCCCACGAACTCCTTTGCAATTGGTGACAGGCGGCGGCATAAAATTTGGGAGAGCATAAAATTTGGGTTCATCTCTCGTTATAGTCACTAAAATACCTTTTGGGTATTTTCGTAACATGTCCGGGGGTGAGATTCGAACGCGTGACTTTGGCGTGAGAGGTTTTGATGTTAACCACTATGCCAGGTCGACCCCATCCGTGCTCATTTGATTGCTTACCTTGTGTTAAAAGTTTTGCTGAAAGTAACATCGGTTAAGGCTCTATAGCGTTCTTCATTTAATAATAAAATCTTACTCTGATGTAGGGTCACAACAGATAACAATTACCTGTTTTTCACAGTTTTTTGAGAGCACTTACCATTTTTCAAATGTCTGAAAACCCTTTGCGGGATCCACCCAGTCTACATCCAGACTTCTTCACGATGGCGGGGTGGTTAGTTATTCTGGTATTTCTGCTTTCAAAGAGCCTACATCAGTGATGCAGACCTAGTCTCTCGACGTACGTGACACGTGGTATTGCTCGCGGTTACGGGCTACGGAAGAAAACACGAGAAAAGAGAGAAGGCATTAACGGGTGTTCAATAAAAAATGAGAATGATTTCAGTACCTTCCTGTAATAAGCAAAGAGCGTAAATTTCTCCAAGAGAATTGCTCTCTGGACTCCCTAGAAATAGATGGCATGTTTCTTTTCGCTCGGGTGCTGTCAGTTCAATCGAAGATGGCGTCGAAACAGCAAGCACTTCGCGAGCGTGTTGTACGGTTTTACGAAACGCATGGTCATCGTGGAAAAAAGTTAAAAAAAAAAATCCTCAGCGATGAGTGGAAGGCCGTTACCAGCCGTCTGGCGAAGATAATGACGAAGAAGAAGAAGGAAGCGTTGAACAGCTTTGTTCGACAACAAGGACAGAACGAGTTTGTGTGATGCCGGCCGAAAATATCACTGCTCCCATACCTTGATTCGCCGAACCCTCAAGATGGAGGACATCATCTGTCGGAAGAAGACTCGGTCGTCCGAGTACACGGACGAGCAGATAGCGACCGTAAAATCGCAAAGCCGGTGGATGACGAAGTACTACCGCGGGACCACGAAAGTTACTTTCCGCTCTTGAAGACCCACATTCCAGGAAATTACAGCTACTAAAGACTGTATTCGATGAAATTTGGACACACGCAATTGTTCGTAACTTTTTAGCGTGTGGGTAAAAATTATTGAAATTTTAACTGAAGGTATTTCATTGTGTTGTGTCAATTGTGTAATGAGTTTCGTGAAAATCGGTCGAGTGATTTCAGTGATGGCTTCGAATGAAGAAATAGTGCGCCAACAAATTTTGGGCACTCACTTCGAAAACCCAAACGCTTCTCATCGATGGATCGGAAAACAGCTCGGAATCGCACATTCAACCGTATCTCATGTGATCAAAACGTTCAAGGACCGTAAGACAACCAAGCGGAAAAATGGTAGTGGCAAAAAACGTGGCACATCAAATCCGGAGAAGGCCAGGATGGTATTGAACCAATTTAAGCGTTATCCCAACATTTCGATCAGGGATGTTGCGAAAAAGGCGAAAGTTTCAGTTTGTTTTGTGTAGAAAACAATGAAACGTTCTGGATTACATGTGTACAAGGTCCAAAAGGCACCGAACCGGAGCGATAAACAGAACTCGGTGGCCAAAACTCGTGCAAGAAAACTGTACAGGGAGTGGCTCACAAAACCGTTCTGCATTGTGATGGACGATGAGACCTACATTAAAGCCGACACCAAACAAATGCCAGGAAAGGAACACTACGTCGCCACCTCTCAGTTGGCCGTTCCGGAGAGTGTACGGAAGACGAAACTGTCGAAATTCGCCAAAAAATTCCTTGTCTGGCAAGCGATCTGCGGATGTGGCAAAATGAGTCAGCCCTTCATCACCTCTGGGACCCAACGGACAAATCTACAAGGACGAATGCCTCCAAAAACGACTTCTGCCCTTCTTGAGATCTCACGATAGCCCAACACTGTTTTGGCCGGATTTGGCAGCTTGCCACTATGCCCGGCCCATCTTAGACTGGTACAAAGATAATAATGTAGTTTTTGTACCAAAAGACGTCAGCCCTCCAAACCCTCCGGAACTTCGCCCAATTGAAAAATTTTGGGCAATCATGAAGGCAAAGCTCGTTAAAACTCCAAAACTGATAGAAAATGAACTTAAACTAAAGAAAGTGTGGTTAAAAGTAAGTAAGCAAGTCGGTCCTATCATTGCCCAAAATTTGATGAAAGGGGTCAGGGCAAAGGTGCGGGCATTTGAGTTGGGAGAAGAGGTTCAATAAACCAATGATGTCAAAACTTAACCATTTAGTAGTACTTTATTTCCAGAAAGTTTGAAAAGAATCGGGCTCAAGGAAAAATTTTGGTGACCTATTTTGTGTGTCCAAATTTCATCGAATACAGTCTTTATTCCAGCGACAAGTCGGCCACACCCCCCGAAGTAAAATATAAGTTTAAGCATAAATTTGAAAAAAAAAAAAAGTTTTGCTGTACATCGCCATATCGGACAGAGGGATTTCAAAGCCGTGATTCAAGCCGAGCGGTCTGGCCATCAATCAACAAGTGTACCAAGAGGAGTGTCTTGAGAAAATTCTTCTGCCATTCTTAAAGGAGCATCATGCGGATGGGAAGTACGTCTTCTGGCCGGACAAGGCGTCTTCCCATTACGCCAAGAAGACGCTGGAGTATCTTGAGCAGAAAAAGATACCGTACGTGCCGAAAGAAAGGAACCCGACCAACTTGCCCCAGTGCCGTCCCATTGAGGATATTTTCGGCTCCCTCAGTGCCCTAGTGTACAAAAATAATTGGCGGGCCAAGGATACGAAGCTGTTGACGACGAGGATCCCGAATTTTATCCGGAAGATGGACGTCAGTGCCGTTCAGCGCTCTTGTGAGAGCATCGTGACTAAGTTGCGTCGTACGGCTGACCAGGGCCCCTTCTCCAATATTCATTGACGTTTTTTTTGAAGAATAAACATTATGTTTGTAATAAAAAATACTGAATTCGATGAAATTTTTTTTTTTTTTTACTATATCACTGAAAAGATTCTCATTTTTTATTGAACACCCGTTAGTAATTGGTAACATTCAAAGCGCGATATGTGCGATATTCATGGTTATATTCTCACAACGACCTCAGAATGGTTCGACGGATGCATATGACAAATCATTCCCGATGACTTCCCAAGCGTATACTCAATTCCATCACGTTTATTTATAGAAGACAAGAGACATTTTACTTTTTGTGCCACATTTGAGAATATCAGGACAATGATCCTCCATCGTATTTTCAAGTGATCATTACAAGCTGTTCATTTGGTTCATGCACTTTTGAAAGTTGATGTGGCAGCCCGTTCACACTTGAAATCTGCCACGACCTTCTGAACCGAAGAGCATGCATTATGTAAGAGCCCGCCTTCTATCCACAAACTTTTGGCAACGAGGAATTGGCATTCCCACTCTCCCATGCAATTCGCTTCATTCGGGTGCCCTAACGGACCCTCCTATACTCCGATTATATGAATGTGTGTGTCTTCCGTATGGTCATAATGAAACATGTAAAATGACATCGAAAAAACGATAGAATACAGTACTCTTACCATAACTTATCAGTGATCACCACTAATGAATATTATACGGAAGAATAACATCTGCTGACATGTCAAAACATCTTGTCGCCGTTCGCATATTGGACATGTTATGAGATGTCGCATTTCCGCATCATCAGTAGACTTAAATGATGCTTACCACATCAACCCAACACTGCATACGTACCAAATACTCGATCTTATGACCTATTCTAACCACTTTCTTCCATCAATCTCTTCTCCCGAAAATCCAGGCAGCGCATCCCGAAGCAGCAGTGGTGGTTGAAGCTCCGCCCACTGTTGAGAATTCTGGCCAAGCACGATTCTACCTACGAAGAGGAAGGCCTGTACATCACTGTCGACGAGGAAATGTCCACCGATTCCCCGGTCGCCTAAGTCAACAGCGAGGGCTGGACAGTATAGTATAGGAATAAAACAAAGTAAAAACAAACAGTTGTTAGAGTAATGCGAAAGGAAAAAAAAAATGCATGGTATTAGACTGCCTTCGGCACATCCATATCTCCTTCCCCGCCTCCATTCAATGAACCCAAAGAAAAATACCTCATCGGATAAAACGTGGAGAGATGAAAGGAATAAACCACACCGAAATTGTTATCAGTGTGCGGTGAACCATCTTAAAAAAAATGCTGGATGGATCCAAAACCAAACAAAACATGAGGTTATGTTTATGTTGCAGAATTTTAACCTTAGTTCAGAATGCCAGTTTAGTGATTTTAAATTGTAAGCAGTCCTGCAACTTGTTATCATGACATGAAATCATCCAGACCTGCGAAGACCGCTAATCTCATTGATATAATTCTTAAAATTGGTTGTTTTAACTCAATTTGAAATTTAGGAAATCACAAAACTGAAAAGTGAATGGAAAATTATTTATTCGATCGCCTATTGCGTTGTTTTCTTTTATCTTCAAGAGTAAGTATTATTTAATTTTTCTTTTCCTAGGTATCACCAAGTGAACTCAATTAACAAGTATAGTAGATCAGATTAAAGAAACAAAAGAACTATATTTTACTGTTAAAAAAATAAAGCTTTATATTTGAACAAAGTGAAGCTACATACACGAGTAGAACAATTAATACATAATTAATTATAATTGTTTGTGCAACATAAATAAATCGACATAAGGAATGTTACAATGTCTTGACAAGCAGAAAGTTGAATATAAAAATAAATCTTCTCAATCAGAAAGAATCACAACAGGAAGAGAATTCACCTAGCAGTAGCCGTTTTGATTCCGCCACCGTTGTCACTCTTCGTTGATCGTACAAAGTGAAATGCTCGTCGGTTGAGCCCGCCATTTCTTATTGACCTTTTTCGCCGGTGGGCTTGCCGGCACCAGGCAGTCCACTATCCTCTCTTTCGCCTTCTCGGCAAACTCGTGCTCCCATTTGCTGTTCCTCAACCGGACCCGACTGCCGGAAATGTTCCACCCGGGCCGGGCGCAGTACCAGTGTTCCACATCCGCCTCGATGATCAGCGATACAGCCGCGTACAGTTCATCTTCCATCATGAAGGCGTCCGCGTTCGATGATTCAATGTACCAGTGGAAGGCTTGTAACAGCATCGGTCCACCGTCCTTTTTCAGCTGGTTCGAAAGGACTGTGTTGTACTGTTTTTGGGAAAAGGGAGATTTAGTTGCATCCAGATTACAAAAACTGCAAACCGGTCCTTACCCAAGTATAGTGTTTATAAGCGTCGACGCTCATCGAAAGCCTTTGATCCTTTTTCAACAGTCGGTCCTTTTTCAGCTCGTACAAACTAATAGTACAAACATTGTCCAATTCGATTGACGGTTGCGATCTGCCAATAACAAAAACAACATTCGATTAAACCAATTCGATCATCACATACGAAACCAAACATTCACATTTTATCATTGTAGGTCAGGTAGACGACATCCACTCGAGGGATGACGCGGTGATCCCCGCGGGCCATGAATGAGTCACTATGCTCCATCGGTCGCATATCTTCTGGAAATGTATAACTTAGGAAACACGGGGACAGAAAACACTTAGAAGACGAACGACACGAAAGTATGGACCAGATAAGTCCCTATTGAAATGGTGATAAAAGGATGACTGCCAAACAGAGAGGCCCCCGGGTGTGTTTTTATACTGCCACTAATGCAAATCACAAACAGTACCTAATGGGTAACGGCCAGCCGAACGAGAATGGTGAATGCGAGAACGATAACGCATGGTGGACGGGTAACATTTTGCCTAACTTTCTGCTACCTACAGAACAATAGAGATAAAGAAGCTTCGATGACGAACAGGTCTAGATCTGTTGGTACCAGTTCAGTCTGATCTCTGATCATTCGAGTGGCTTGTTTGAATGCAAATATAATGATTGCATCAAATATCTGTTAATATTTTTCAATTATACTATCATGCACACTGGGCATTTCAGTATGTTAAGGGAAATCTTGATTAATACTAAAGGAGTCCATGAACAAAATTATCCGAGTTCTCGCATTGGCAACCAGTCAAATGATGGATACGCCTGCTAGTCAGATAGGCCAGATTTTTGCAAGTAGTTTCGTAGACTTTCAAAAATTAACGCATTTATACGGATGATCCTTCGTTGTAATAAATTGATTACATTTTTTTTTAATTCGCTTAAGTGAATTTATAAAGCATGGCTTCAAAAGTCTAATTATGCTTGAAAGTCTAATTTAAATCGATGTTTTTGGACATCGTTGGGCGTTGTTCTGAATCAGATGCAATTAAATTGCTTAATTTTGAAAAATCACTCTTTGGCGATGCCGCCAATATCATTGACTCTAGAAAATTAGTTGAAAATAGCTATGCTTGTTAGGATTAGTTCACATTTACGGGTTAATTCAAACTTGAATTCTAGCTGCAGAATCCATCTCCTTTCTAAATCGCAATATGCAAATGATACGCAAATTTGTGCGCCTTTGTATAGAAAGTACGCCGGCTTTGTCTGTAATTTTTTCGCGATTCTCTATATCCCCTTACTGTTTTGCTATAGTCGCCCAGGCAGACCGGTTACCAGTTCTTTTGTAGCAAATATATAAAGTTTAGTCACATGCAATAAAGGTTTTTTGTACTGAGTCAAATAAAATCGGTTTTTCGCTAAGTATTCACGTCGTTTAGTGATCTGTGTTAATTGGTTCCGAAAATACGCCCGTGATTCGACCCCGTTCAGAACATTTTGGTGCCGTGACCAGGATCACGAGTGTCTGGATAACGCCCACATTGATCAGCCACGACGACGCTGAGACTTAACCCCATCACCCATCGGAAGAGTTCCCACAGGATTGCAGTACCGTACAAAATATACAAGGCCTGTTTTTGGACAGGTACATGTGAGTATCTGTCCATTCCTCCCCATCCCCATTGTATGGTGCTTCTTGGGTCATTTTTTGGATCAATTCCAGACCGTTTTCAATTGTTGCTGTTTGCTGGCACGTGGTTGCTGCTGCTGTGTCGGATCCTTCCCACTCCGGAACCGGTTTCCTACGATACGAAGCACTGGCAAGGCGCTGTGATAGTGACTCCATCCATAGGTCCATATTGAATTTGATTGCCATACCATCCACATTGGCATACCCGTCGAGTCGCACTTTAGCCGACCTTGAGCGTCAAAGTGACCCACATCCGTGAATCGAGGTTGCGTTGGAGATTCCAGTCTAATTAAATAAACAAGGCCTGTCTTTGGACGGGCACAGGTGAGTGTCTGTCCAAGTTTTCCCAATTTCCATTGCGGTACTTCCTGGGCCCTTTCGATCATTCTAGTTGCTCGTTGGAATTCGTTCAGCCTACAAGATGGCGGAAAAGAAGGTGAAGCAGAAGGAACTAAAGCGACTAAACTGCATCAACTCCATCTCTCGCATCGAAGATTTCCTGGATAACTACGACCCCGAACGAGACTTGCAAGAGTTAGCGATACGTTTGCATCGACTGGACAAGCTGATGGAGAGCTTCGAGGATATTCAAGGTGAATATGAAACGTTTGATGAGTCGGATGAGTTCGTGAAAAGCAATTTGAGCATTAGGGAAAAAATAGAAGAGAAGTACTATCGGATTAAAGGTGGTTTAACCTCGAGCGATTCCACGAACAAGTGGGAAATTTTTCCAGTTTTTATTTTTTGATTTGCATGAAACTTTGCATACAAGTTTTTGGGGAAGAAAAACGCCGTTTTGCATACTTGGTTCGCCATTTTGAATCTAGCCTTACTTATGAGAAGGGCCTATGAAAAATGCACATGATATCTTCAAAAAATTGTATCTCGGAAACGGTTTGTCCGATTTGCGAAATGCGCTGAAATCGTCGAAGGTGTACGAAGAAATCTTTTTAAATTAGAAGCTAAAACAGAAAAAGCAAACGAGTTTGATGAAGTCATAGAAAATATGAATATTAAATTTTTAAATTCAGCCACAAGGCAAGAAAAACTATCAATTTTATCATTGTTACCAAAATCATGGTCAGTACAAAAAATTGAAGACGAATTTAAAACCAGTAGAAATATGGCATCAGATGCAAGAAAGGAAAGAGATAATGTAAATGTAATGTAATGTAATGAAAATGTCAATTTAATTCTACATAGCTTAGAAAAATACAATGTCTTGAATGATATAAAAACATTAACGAATAGATTACTTTGCGAAAATAAGACAACTCATTGCCATCTACGAAGATGTAAAAACTGCCCAGATACCTCAGTTTTCGAAGACATTTTATCGAAACAACTGGAAGAAAACTTTGTTGAAAAGCTTTCATTCGAACAATGGGTTACCACTGACAGATGTGATTTAAAAACTATTGTAAAGCAAACCGATGAGTTTGTTTCATTTTTCAGCTCAAAATTAGAAAGTTTGATTCCGCATGATTTTGTAAAAACCGAACAATCCAATTTTTTGAAAACTACAAAACAAAACTTGCAAGATGGTGAATTTTTAGCTATTTGTGACTTTTCTGAAAATTACAGCTTCATTTTGCAGGATGAAGTTCAATCACACACCATTGGAACGTGCAACAGGCCACAATCCATCCTTTCGTAATATGTTATACTGAAAATATGCAAATTAAACATTTTAGCTTCATTATAATTTCTGAAGAACTAAGACATGATTCAGTCGCTGTTAATTTGTTTATTGATAAAATGATAAACTTTTTACAAATTGATCAAAATAAAAACATAAAAAAAAATTATTTTATGTCAGATGGTGCTGCTTCACAGTATAAAAACCGAAAAAACTTTTCTAGCCTTTGTAAATTTAAGTCAAAGTATGGTATTGACGCTGAATAGCATTTCTTCGCAACATCGCACGGAAAAGGTCCATGCGATGCTATTGGAGGTACGATAAAACGCATGGCTACCAGAGCAAGTTTAGCCAAAGAACGCGAACACCCGATAAAGACTGCAAGAGAGTTATTTAATTGGGCAAACAAACGAAAAGAAGAAGAACTTACAAAGTTGTCATTTTGTTATTCTACTACAGAAGAATACGAAAATATGTCTGCAGCTAAATAATCAATATAATAATGCAAAAACAATTCAAGGAACTCAAAAATTCCACTCATTTCTTCCTCTATCAGAAAATACAATAAAGGCAAAGCTTTATTCAAACTGTCCTGACAATGATGCCAAAATATTCGATATTGTTAAGAAAGTTGTGTAAACAATAATTTTATAAAAATACAGGAATAAAAATAAACTGATGATATCCAACATATAATGTTATTTTTTATTGCGCACAATCACCATCCCTGAAAAATAAGCTTAATTCGCTCTTTTGAATCTTGCTAATTGAGGAGCTTGCATTTGCAGTTCTCAAAAAGGTGTATCTCGAAATCGAGTTGTCTCATCGGTTTGATGTCTGTGGCGATGTTCGGCAATAGAGAGAAAATATGCACAGTATAAACACATCCAGTTTAAATGGATTAAACTGTTAGGCGATATGCAAGAGTTGAATGCACATTTTCAACACAATACACCAAAAATAACTGGAAGAAATCATTGTTCCTGATAGTGGGATTTTGTAACTTGTTTTTCAAAATACTTTTAAGGCAGAGAATTTCACTCGAATCTTTAAGCTGTCAGTGTCATTTTAACTCAAAATTTTCCAATCTTTCCGAAAAAAATACTTTTGAAACTGGAAAAATACGGAGTACATCCGAAAAGGGCCAAAACTTATTAAGTTATCAAAAAAAATCAATATTAAATCAGTAATATCTTCTAAACGGTGCATCTTAGAAAAATGTTACCGAAGTACTTTTTGCTTGCAAATTTGATGTTCTTTCATAAAACTAGGGTGACAAACTTTTTTTGACTTTTCTTAATAGCTTTTTTTTAAATTGTAATTTTTTAAAAAAATTTTTTTTTCATTGTTACCTATTTTTCTCCAGAACAACCCACTGTGCACTAGATAGCATTTTCAGTCAGCTATAACATAAGAATAATTAAAAAATTATTGACATGTAACTTCTAAGGGAAAATCTATATTTTAGTTCAAAACACAAAAACCAAACTTTTTTTTTACCGTGCATATTTTTTCCATATAGCACCAACAATTGTCTAAAACTTCGCCGAAGACATCAAACCAATCGGACAAACCGTTTCCGAGATACAATTTTTTGAAGATATCATGTGCATTTTTCATAGGCCCTTCTCATAAGTAAGGCTAGATTCAAAATGGCGAACCAAGTATGCAAAACGGCGTTTTTCTTCTCCAAAAACTTGTATGCAAGGTTTCATGCAAATAAAACGAAAGGATGAGTTATGTCAGTGACATAACTGCAAAGTTGACGTAGGACTGCTTATTGATGTGAAGAAATTGATGTCATCGGATTGATGAATTTCCACTATATTTTATTCAGTCTAAGGAACCATGAAACCCTGTGCTGTTGGTGTGTGAGGCTCCGGTTCTTCTTCCGCTATTGGTTCTTCACGAAAATTTATAGAAACTGCAGTTCGGCTCGACTTGACTGTTAATGATATTTTGTTTGTTAAATCAGCGCCAACATTAGATTCGCCCTAATTTGCTTTTGTAAAAAATGGCTTTCGTAGTCATTTGCTCTTGAACAAAAGGTCACAAATACAAATTAAGCCGTCTTTAAGGAAGAGGAGCCTTATCTCTATCCGCAGATATATTCAATTTGAAGGAATTGTATTCAACTTCCGATAAATGAGCAGACAAAGTGTTTGTTTACAAAAGCAGATTCGCCCTAATCAAATGTTGGCGCTAAAATGTCCAACGTGCTTGTAAGTGTGAAATGGATCCTGTGTTTACGGAGGGAACATGGTTCGCGATTGAAATGTTCTTATCAGTTTTCTTGGCTGCAGGACAGCCTGAGTGTTTGGCGGCACGTGATACTACGATAAAAATAGGCATTTACACCGTTTCTAACTCGAGATTGTACAGACTGAAGATTGAACATATACCCAAAAGTTGAAAAGGTGGTAAAATATGCAATTGCAGTTTATATACTATCATATCATGAGAAATCCGCATGATTCAGAGAAGGCAATTTCGCCCATTTTGATTCACAAAGCGTTTTATGGTACAAATGAAGCCATGCAAATGTGTGCAAGCGACTGGCAAGCAAAAATAGCTCGAAACAAATTTATCGCTGTAGGCTCCTTATTCAATCATCACCAACATACACCAACAATATACAATATGGATGAGTGGATATCACAAAATGCCGCAACGCTATTGGCCACTGTTGTATTGCCGCCGTCAAGTGTTCTATTTTTGTTCTCATTGATCATCGACAAAGCGTTTTATGAAATAAACAATGCCATGCAAGTTTGTTAACGACAGGTTGCACATAGCTTGGTGGAAAATATGTCCATTTGCTTCATTGCTGCACCCTGAATTCCTCGCCAAGTGAACTAACTGTTGGGTTTCTATTCCCACATTCTTACCTTGTCAAAGTGGCTAATTGGTTGCCATCAAGAGCCGCCGCGCTAGCGGTCCTGGTCTGTATCTCGATCTTGATGTGCACATTTTATTTTTGTGAGCCATCTGACTTTCGAACACTCATATCTTACTCATCAACTAAATATCACTGCGAACAATCTCACGCACACGTTCAATTTTTCATTGCGAATTGCTGATGCTGTTTTGCCCACAACTAATGTTACATTTTTCATCCAAGTTACGATCAATAGCAAGAACAGTCTAACAATCTTACTTTTTTAGTTTGGGTGTAGAGCGAATTACGAAGTACTTAACCTAACACCAAGTGGACCAGTTTGGACATTTTCGTTTTGCAAAAAGTTCCACTGGCTGGAGCGGGAATCGAACCCTCAACTTCATGACAACAACCGCTTGAACGACGGGCGACGCCGCTAACCACTTGACCACGAAGATGATGTGGGCGATTGATTTGGCCATTTTCTCCGGGACGCGGCAGTTTAAGCAACGCCATGTTGAGCCGGTGCGTGGTAATGAACATTTCGATGAGCTCAAGAGAAATTTCAATCAAACATACTCTTTAATCGGTAAATTGATTTGGTCGTCCTGAAAAGGACAGATTCTAGTTGTATACGGAGGGATGATTTACGTCAGCGTCAACGTCGAGCATCTTCCGCTTGTCTCTTCTAGCGGACGTGCCAGCCACATCAGGCGGCGTCTTCTCGATCTCCAGCAGCAGGGCGAAAAACTCGGAAAAGCGCTTTTTTATCACGAGAGCGGGATACACACGTCTGAACGTGTCGATGATCCAATAATGAATGATTACTATTCTTCTTATTTTTCTTCTTCTTTATTGTTTTAACGGGAATGCCAGGCCTGTTTTATATACATGACAAGAAGGGGGTTCTCAACGAAGGCAATGCAAATCAAATTTTACAAAAGGGGACGGGCCTCAGTTGTTACGCCAGACAGCAGCGCGGAAATAAAATCATTAGTTTTCATTAGAGCGACAGGGGTTTCGGAGGTTAAAATCGCATCTTTTCTACTCAGGCAACAGAAAATCGGCCCTTGTCAGGGCCTCAGAACCCTATCCCAAGAGAGTTGAGATTTAGACACACTTGCTTCTGAAACTGCAAAACAATAGTAACAATACAAACAATAGTTTGTAAATATTGGCCAGAAAAATTATAACTCACATTTTAAAACTATCTGCAACTAACCTAATCTATTATCTTCGGCTGACATCCCGTGTATCCAGAAATTCCAGTATATTCGGTCTTCTTTAAGAGGTGATGCGCTCCGGTTGATTGAGTCTCTGACAATCACCGCGGCAAACTACAGAGTGGCATGGCAATCCCTGTTGGATAGATATTCCAACAAATATTTGTTGAGGAAGAAACATTTGCAAGCAATAACGTTTCAACCAAAAACGCTTGCTAAGTCCGCTTGCAAACTTTATGTCGTTGTTGAGGAATTCCAACGACATGTTAAATTGTTCTGGAACAATTGGGTGAACCAACAATGCATTGGAGTAGCTTGCTCGTTCAACTGCTTAGCTCAAGGGTCGATGAGCAAAGCCTCAAGCATTGGGAAGAGTTCGTATCTGCCGGTAATGATCCTACATACACCAACCTGATCGATTTCTTATCCAAGAAAATACGTACACTGGAATCCCTATCGATCACTGCAAATTAATTCGCACCATCACCCCAAACTAAGAACAATCCCCCGTCAAAGTATTCAAAGGCGTCCCAAGGTCCTCTATTGTCTCGCGTCAATAGCTATGCTGCAACAGAAAACTACCTACCTGCTTGTCATGCCTGCAGCGAACAACATCTGCTGGTAAATTGTCCCGTTTTCGAGAAAATGTCGCTGAAGGATAGGCAAACCGTCGTGAATGCCAAGAAAATATGCAGTAACTGTTTCCGAGGAGATCACTTCGTCCGTAAATGTCCCTCCAGGTTTACTTGTCGTGTCTGCCATAAGCGCCATCACTCCTTGCTGCATCTTGGATTCGATTCATTTCCGACTGACAACGGAAACTTCAACCAAGGTCAAGGTCAACCATCACGTTCAACCGCCAATGTAGCACGATGCGAAGGCCAGACGGTCTCTACATCAACTGAAAAACCCATCACCTCAAACTCGGTATCGGACGTGAATGTGTTTTTATCTACAGTCGTTCTTATCATTGTGGATGGATACGGAAGAGAGCATTTAGCGCGAGCATTATTGGATTCGGGTTCTCAGTGCTGCTGGATGAGTGAACGCCTCTGCCAACGATTGCGATTGGTTCGCCACCGAGTGAACCAAGCTATCTTCTGAGTCGGCGAATCGCAGATTCGGGCGGTTGCCTCGGGTTCAACCGAAATTCGATCACGATTCGATGAATTCTCGGTTCCTTTAGATTGTTTGGTCATACGAAACATTACCACTGATCTGCCTGCGGTCACAATCATAAAGCACAATTGGTCCGTTCCCGAGGACATTGACCTCGCGGACCCTGACTATAACGTGTCCAGAAGAATAGATTTGATTATAGGCGCTGAACACTCCTACACCTTCCTAAAGGGTGGCCGGATAAATCTAGGCGAATCGTCACCAACTCTAGTGGAAAGCGTGTTCGGATGGCTGGTGTCGGGAAAAACATCGTATGTCTTAAATTCTCACCCTCCGCTTTGTCATATTTCTACTCTGGAATCGCTTGACAGGAATATTGAGAAATTTTGGCAAATTGAGGAGGTTAACACAAAGGTCCGTTCCCCTACGGAGGAGTACTGTGAGGATTTCTTCAAGAAGACAGTATCCAGGGATCACACTGGTCGACATATAGTCAAATACCCCAAGAAGGAAGGATTTTCCCAAATGATAGGCGATTCTTACTCCAATGCCCTGCACTCCCCGTCTGTGGCGCTTACTCCAATGCCCTGCGACGATTGGAAGGTCTGGAAAGGAAGCTGGATCGGAATGAGGTCCTTAAAGAAAGATACCACGAGTTCATGGCAGAATTCGTCAACCTTGTACATATGCGTGAAATCCCCCCCGGCAAAGAACTACCCCCTACAGTGTGCTTCCCCTCCCCCATCACCCAGTAGTGAAGGAATCGAGTACGACCACAAAGGTTCGTGGCGTATTCGATGCATCGGCGAAAACCAGCTCTGGATATTCCCTGAATGATGCACTTTTGGTCGGCCCCGTTATCCAGGACGAGCTGTACATCATTGTTCTTCGGTTCCGCAAACACAAGATAAAACTCAACACAATCCTCCCAATCACCCTTTTTGTAGTCTTGCTCGCAGATATCGAAAAGATGTATCGCATGATTAGTATGCATCCTGATGAACTGTTCCTCCAATGCGTACTCTTTCGTTGCGGTAAAGATCACCCTATCTCCAAATACGTTCTCACCACAGTAACGTATGGATTGGCACCATCATCGTTTTTGGCTACACGAACGCTTCACCAGCTTGCTGAAGACGAATGAGAATCATTCTCCCGCGCTGCAGAGGCCCTAATGCAAGATTTTTATTTGGACGACTTCATTCGAGGAGAGAATACCATCGAATCGGCGATCAAATTACGACAAGAGATGACGGAGCTACTCAATCGTGGAGGGTTTCGGCTGAGAAAATGGTGTTCCAATTTCCAAGAGGTCCTAGAAGGAGTTCACGAGATGGATTTAGCCACTCAATCAAAGCGAACGTTCGATCCCGATGAGACGATAAAAACTTTGGGACTCAGTTGGGAGCCGTTGACCGATCAGTTCCGATTCGATATTAATGTGAAAATGAAGGATGGGGTCGTGACAAAGCGCAAAATTTAAGTGATGAAAGTAATAACCGTTTTTGAATTTGTTGACGCTTAAAGGGCGATACGGTCAAAATTTGGTCAATATCAACTTGACGTATTTCTTTCAATTTTGCATTTAAAAAACCTGAACACCCCTCATTTTGAAGGTGTGTGTGTGTGTAGAATGTTGCTCCTATTTTGATTTTGGAATTCACTCTTCAGTTGTCAAAATGCCGTCCAAGCAAGAAGAGCAGCGTATCAAAATTTTGCTCGCGCATCGCGAAAATCCGAGCTACTCGCACGCAAAGTTGGCAAAATCGCTAAAAGTTGCCAAATCAACCGTTACAAATGTAATTAAAGTGTTTGGGGAACGTTTGTCGACAGCCAGGAAGTCTGGATCGGGGGGAAATCGAAAACCGGAAGCCGCTGAGACGACAAAGAGAGTTGCCGGTAGTTTCAAGCGAAACCCTAACCTATCTCTCCGAGATGCCGCAAATAAGCTGGGTGTATCGTCTACAACCGTGCATCGAGCCAAAAAACGAGCCGGACTATCGACTTACAAGAAGGTAGTGACTCCAAATCGCGATGATAAACAAAATACGACGGCCAAAGCGCGATCCCGGAGGCTGTACACGACGATGCTGACGAAGTTTGACTGCGTGGTAATGGACGACGAAACCTACGTCAAAGCCGACTACAAGCAGCTTCCGGGACAGGAGTTTTATACGGCAAAAGTTATTTTCATGAATTTCAATGCGGTACCTTATGAAACAGATTTTCTGGATGAAATCATAACGTAAGCTTTTCATAAGGCATTGGAAAAGAAATCAAAACAATGTAGAACATAATTCATATGGGTGCCTTATGAATTTTTTAAATTAAGAAATCAGACACCTATAAGTCCGCATTATGAATTTTAGTAGGCACGCTTATGGAAAACAAAAAGCATAATTATAACATTTATATATTTTTGCATGAAATTGAAAACGTATTTTTATGGAATACAATAGGGCAAATGACGGATTCGGCAGGACTTATCGTTTGTCTTAGCCTATTATCGTCAGGGGGGGGGTAAATGACGTCGTTTTTGTATGAAGGTACATCATGTTCCAGAGCAACGTTTTGCAAAAATATAGCTCTCTACGACTTTATTTACCCCCTGACGATAATAGGCTAAGATAAACGATGCTCTATGTAGTTTTTAAAATATTAAACTAGATCTCAATGCATTTTTAAAAGATCGCTGCCGATTTTTTGAACAATAGGAGATCAAAGGCGGCCCTCTGTGATGAGTGGCGGAACTAGCATGTTGAAGCAGATTTCAAATTTCTCCATGGTGCGCAATGGGGGGTTTCATTAAAATGCTTGTAATAAATTATCCAATCCTTTAAATTAAATTTGGTTTCCACAACAGGGGTCAAAAGCTAAAGTCTATCAATTTAAGCAAAAATTCATAAAAAAACAAAAAAAAATGTTTGCTTTAATTGATAGATTTTAACTTTTTAACCTCCGGTGTGCAAACCAAATTTAATTAAAATGATTGGATAATTTACTACAAGAATTTTAATGAAACTCCCCCATTGCTCATTATGGAGAAATTTTAAATCTGTTTCAACATACGAGTTCCGCCACTCACCACAGAGGGCCGCCTTTGATCTCCTATTGTTCAAAAAATCGGCAGCGATCTTTTAAAAATGCATTGAGATCTAGTTTAATATTTTAAAAACTACATAGGACATCGTTTATCTTAGCCTATTATCGTCAGGGGGTAAATAAAGTCGTAGAGAGCTATATTTTTGCAAAACGTTGCTCTGGAACATGATGTACCTTCATACAAAAACGACGTCATTTACCCCCCTGACGATAATAGGCTAAGACAAACGATAAGTCCTGCCGAATCCGTCATTTGCCCTATTGTATTCCATAAAAATACGTTTTCAATTTCATGCAAAAATATATAAATGTTATAATTATGCTTTTTGTTTTCCATAAGCGTGCCTACTAAAATTCATAATGCGGACTTATAGGTGTCTGATTTCTTAATTTAAAAATTCATAAGGCACCCATATGAATTATGTTCTACATTGTTTTGATTTCTTTTCCAATGCCTTATGAAAAGCTTACGTTATGATTTCATCCAGAAAATCTGTTTCATAAGGTACCGCATTGAAATTCATGAAAATAACTTGTGACTGAACTTCATAAGGGGTTTTATTGAATTTCTTATGTGCATTTGCCTCAGTGTACGAAAATGATTCCCCCCTTTTTTACAGCCAACCAAGAAAAATTCTCCGAACTGATCGGATTTGACAAGCGTGTCATATCAAAGCTCCACCAGAATCCAACCAATACAGAAACTAGAGGACATCAACGATTCCACCGGACGATTGTTGCTGCCGTAGGCGTAACCAATATTGCCATCAACTCCCCGGCGGCGGATATTTAAACGGAAATCACATTCGACTCCCATCGATTGAATGTGTTCGTTATTAGGGCAATTATAAGGGACAATTAGATAATTGGACACAAAATAAGCACATGTATATTGACCAAGACAAAGATTCATCCATATTGTTTTTACGTTACGGACGAAGAGACGCTAGGATGATTACTTGTCTAGATTGATACGAGAGTAACAATCATCAACTTCACCAATAATCGTCATCAATGATGTCTCTTGCCCAAAAGACAACGGTTACGCGGAAATCAACTGTAGATGGACTTCATGACGACAGGCAGACACTGGCTTTTTGCGTCCAAAGATATTAACGTAGTGATGGGTGTTCGGGTTGAGATAGTTTCAGCTTGGTTCATAAACAAAACTAGGGTTGTACAGAAACTAAGCAAGGAATTAAAACACTACCTGAAAACCCTAACGAGATAGATTTGAAAATTAGGCAACGGGTATGAACCTAAGTTAAAAAATTAGGAAAGTAATTTCACCAGTATTCGACTAGCGAGTATTGGAATCTCACCCGGACGGGCCAGGAAGCATTAAAGTGAACATAACTTTGGACTCCCATGATTAGGAACTACGGTACTGAAACTTCCAAGGAACAGTAGCAGTCCACAAGTACTAGTCGTTCACTTGGGTTGAAATACAGTGAGCAATTCGCAGGAACCGCAGGACAGTTCTTCGAAGGATTGTAACATAATTTTGAAAACTACTAGTATCAACGAATAGAATGAATTGTATTGTCTTGATTATTGACCCTTTAGTGATAAATGAATGTTTTCTATTCAATTGTCCATTATATCAAAGGATTTTTTTGGAAAAATACCGTATGACTAATAACCTTATGCTAAGCGACGTACTTAATGGATTTTTGCCAATTATGGTAGCCTTAGTTTTGGAATAAATTTCTTCCAAATGATCGATATGATAGTTTCCAAGCTTAGTTTTAATACATACATTAAATTTTCCTCTTCGAAAAATTGCACATTTCGTAAAATGGTACTTTCTAATTGAAAATATTCCAAGATATGATTAATTCCGAGAAGGAATTATACCAGCCAATCTTCCAAGAAATCGTTTTCCGGTGACTGATTTTCAGGGTATTGTCAGAGATCAATATAACATGGCATTCTGAACCTCGAATCGTAATCGTGAATCGCAACGGCAGTGATGAGGGAACACTCCGGTGTTGATTATTATGCTTTTCACAGAGAAAAGGAAAACGATCGCTTGATCGCATCCTAATTTAGGTTCGAGGCTTGAAGCCATGGCCATATATCACCATTTGATTCCGTTCAAGAACATGTTGAGAGTTTGAGTCTGTGATGCCAGCGCGAACCATTTCGCATGAAACAAAAACCAAATGGTAGGCATCGAGGTCGCAAGTAACCGTCTTTGGTGAGAGAGATAATTAATCACCTTTTGGGAATTGTCCAATGATGCGATGAACGGTCGGAATAACAAAGACAGCTTGATGCTCTCCAAATCAGTAGCAATCAACTGATCAACGGCTTGGTTCATTTCCTCTCACTACACGATCCATAAATCGAACCCTGAAAATAATGCTCCATCAGAACGTACTAAGGCAAAATCTTAAAAACCAATCTCCACAGAAAATATACCACCGAGTCTCACCTTTGAACCATCGACAAATTCCATCGATGAGGAATCGATAAGCAGAAAACTATCCTTGAGCAATTATGGAGAGTGTGAGCTGTTTAGTGGAATACCTGTAACTAGAAAATAAGAAGAATGATTAGTAATTTCCATTTAATTCCAACTACTTTTATTGCTTATCTTGACAGATACGCGTATTTCGTCTACAATGTGCAGACTTCTTCAGTGTCGTGTACTAATACTCGACTGAAAGAAAACCTTCGCCACCTGCCGTATTTATCCTATTTTCTAAATACAAACACTGTAGGTACAAGTGTTTGTATTTAGAAAATAGGATAAATACGGCAGGTGGCGAAGGTTTTCTTTCAGTCGAGTATTAGTACACGACACTGAAGAAGTCTGCACATTGTAGACGAAATACGCGTATCTGTCAAGATAAGCAATAAAAGTAGTTGGAATTAAATGGAAATTACTAATCATTCTTCTTATTTTCTAGATCCTTGAGCAACTTAAATGTTTTCCCGGGCTAATGAAAAGGACAGGACGGCTTTGACAGAAAAACACGATTCTTTTTTGACGTAGACTGCGTCTTACGGGAAGGGTAGGGTGTCATTTGAAAATCTAGAAATAAGCGACCGTCACGAAATATTGTTACAAATTAAACGCTAATAACTTAATAAATGCTCGATAGATTTTCAAGACTTTTACATCAATCGGTTGTAAATTTTCCCGCGTATCAATTCAATAATCAAAAAATTTCCGTTAACAATTTCAAGCTATTGAAAATAACCAAAACCTAAGGTGATGTCTTATAATGCCGATTTTTCAGAGTAAATTTACTAAATGCACTGTACTTTACTGTCACAGATTTCAAATTTAAGCAAGGGAGGGCTCATATGCAGCACTGAACGATATAAAACGGGTACGCCTTCGCAAATTAACTCAGTAGTGTTGCAGTACTGGAGCTGTGCGGAGCAACGAGCCATTATGGATTGGCAGCTGGCAATGGAGGCAACCCCGATGGCATGAAACCTGCAGTGTGGAGCGGCAAGCTGCCAACGTAGCCAACGTAGCCAACGTAGCAGGTGGTGCAACATGCCACAGAAGGTGCACTGGCAACCAATCAGTGGTGAGCTAGTCGATTGCTCTGAGACTGTTGCTAGCAAGCCCTTGGCTAGGCAGCCATTGTATATGCAGTGGTGTGCTAGGCAGTCGGTTGACAAAGCCGGTGATGATTTGTAGCCAGCCGGTGAGCACCACCACAAAGAGCTACATAAGGTGCTTGATTGTGTGTGATATTCTTGGTAGCCATCTTTATCTGAAGCGCAACGTGCACGGCAGAAATAACCTGCTTCGTGAAAAGACCGAGCAGGACTAATTTAAATCCGTCCTTTTCAGGACGACCAATCTAAATCTGAGAGAGTTGGTTTAATTTGAATTTATGTAAAAACTAACCAAATGGCAGACAGCGGTGGCTAAAACAATTTTAATTTTCTCTCCGTTGCATACCTTGAGCATTGTGCACAATTTACAAATGGCTGCCGTCATGAAAAATTGAATTGTCAATTGAAAATCGAAGAATAATCGACCGTCACAAAATATCGTTACAAATTAAACGCTCATAACTTCATAAATACTCGATAGATTTTCAAAATTGTTACATCAATCGAATGGAAATTTTTCCGCATATCAATTCAATTATCTAAAATTATCCGTTAACAATTTAAAACAAATGAAAGTAACGAAAATGAATGGTGATGTCTTATAATTTGGTTTTTCATGCTGGATTTCATAAATTCACAGTACTTTCCTATCACAGATTTCAAATGTGAGCAAGGGAGGTCTCATATTCAGCACTGAACGACATAAAAGAAAATTGTCTCATTCGTGTCGCAGTACAGGAGCTGTGCGGAGCAACGAGCCAGTATTCATTGGCAGCTGGCGATGGCATGTACCCTGGAGGGTGCTTTATTCGGCAGAGCGGAGCGGCAAGGCGCCAACTTTGGAATTGGCTGCTGGCGGTGGGAACCGTTGCTGGGCAGCCATTAATTATGCAGTGGTGTACTAGGCAGTCAGCTACCAGCCTGTGTTGTGCTTGTGTGTGTGATCTTGTTGGTAGCCATCTTTGGTAAGGCGCAACGTGAAACGGCTGAAATAACCTGCTTCTTCAAAAGACCGAGAAGGTTTTAATTACTATGCGGACAGTTTAAAATCCGTCCTTTTCAGGACGACTAATTCAATTTTGAAAGAGTTTGTTTGATTGGCATTTATTCAACAATACTATCCAAGTTCTTACCAATTCACAGCCAGCGGTGGCTAAAACAATTTAAGTTCCCTCTTCGTTGTATACCTTGAGCATATTGTGTACATTGTTCAACTGGCTGTCGTCACGGAACATTGAAACACCGGAAGCTAATAACTCGATCGTATTTTGATTGATTTATTTGTGAGATTTTTGCTCAAATCAACTAGAGGTTTATACGATTGCCATTTTATTTACTCAAGTGTTTAAAATTTTACAAACAAAAGAAGTATTTTATTTCGCGGAAAATTTTAAAGAATGTTGCGTTCCGGCAAGTATCAAGAAATTTTTTACGTTTGATTTTCGCTTTGATTTTCGAAATGGATATTCCGAAGTAACATTCTCGGCATACTCCAGTTAGTACAGTTATGAATAGTTATTCTGTTGTTTTAACGATTCGCGTTAGATAGAGTTTTACTTCTAGGAAGAAATAAATTTTGAGAAACTGTGAAGGTGAGAATGAGTACGATGTCTAATCGTTTTGATGCCAAACGTTTGCGCAAATTTCGGAAATTGAACATATGGAAAATCCTCCGACCATGTACCGATGCCGAATGAACTCGTGATTATCAGGCAAAACTTAAACGTTGCCAACTACTGGTTGAGATGCTGGATTTTGACAACTACTGGTTTATAATGCATACTAACATACAGCGTCCTCCTGCCCGGTCTGGTCTAGAAATGTTTCGTTAAGGAAAAACTATTTGCGTTGCAATATAGTTTGAAATAAACATTTAATTTTCTGCATTATCTAATGCGTATAAAGGAAATGCTAGATTTGACTTGAATTCATGGAATATTTCATTAAAATGTAAACCTGATATCACTGAAATCAGGTCTGTTGTATGAAAGATTGCAAACAATTTCTTTTTTTAAGCTTGTTTTATGTGCTTGTAATTATGAATTTTGCGCGTCTGCTAAAATTCATTATTATTTTTTCTGTGAATGTTCCGCTACGAAACTAACGAAACTAATCAAACGGTTTAACGTAGTCTACGTCAACCGGTCGTGTGTTAAACACAACCCCACTGATTTTTTGTTTAATAATGTTGCTGCCCCCCCCACCACAAAAAAAACACCACCGCAAAAAGTCAACCAAAACACCCACTTTTGGGATTTGTTTTCGTGGGGGCCCCCCCAACCCGGGGGGAAACCGGAAAAAAATCAAAATATAAAAATAGAAAGTTACAAAATTTTTGCCCCCCGGGGTTCTATTTTTTCTTTTATACCAAAATCTGATTTAAATTTTTGCATCTTCCAAGAAAACTGATCCATATGATGCATGTTTTGGATCACTTTTTGGCTGGATCTATTTTCTGTACTAGTGCTGGCAACAATGCTATAGGAAAAAAAAAAAAGAATCGGGTTTATATCTGTTAAAGCTGTCAGTCCTTCTTATCTGTTCGGGAATACTTTTGAGCTGGTCATGGATACATATCAGTTTTACTAAGAATAAGTAACTTATAAACTGTTTATTTTCGCATAAATTGCTACATCTTTTCTTTTCATCTGTCCTGGAAAACTTTCTCGAAGGAGCGCAGCACTCGAGTCCTCAGGTAACAGAAAGTGCATTTCCAGTGCAAGTTTCTTTATACGTTAGTAAGTATTGAGATTTTTTCGGATTAATTCTCGTTCGTAGAAAAAGCATCAGCATAAAAACTAAATTATTGCAGCGAGGATATGAGCAAGGTATTGAGATGTGAGGATGTTGTCTTTCGGCTCAAACCGAATGGATGTCCCCGCAAGTTTAGAAAGCCAGCAACGGTTAAGTTTGTTCAAATTAATTTCCAGATCTGCGTCGCCAGCACTATCTTCGTTTGCAGTGTCACGTTCACCAACACCGTCGAAGTCGGTGCCACAGTCTTATGCGAGAACTCCGACGACACAGCAACAATAACAACAACAGTGTGATAAATATCCATCATCATATCCAGCAATGTCAACAGTAGCAAATCTTCAAATCTGACACAGCAAAGTCTACCATGTACGTCTTCGGAAAGCTTACCACCTCCTCATGCATATCTGCTTGATAGCACAACTGTAAATTCACTTATTCCAGGAAACGTAGCGGGAACATTAAAAGCAGGCATAAGTTCCAGTGTTCTTCGACGCGCTCAACAAAACCTACCAAATCAACAACCTTCTCCTTCGAAATCGAACCGAAATAGGATATCGTCGCCGCATCATCAAAGCATATACGCACAACCAAAGCAACTAACCAGTATGTCGAGCTTCTGTACTGCAAAGCAGAGCACTGAATTTCTGGCACAACGAAGCTCAAGAATTGCACCAAATAAATTACAATCACCAGCATCACTACATCACTATCAACCGCAACTGTCCTTTACGCCAGCGCCATCAAGTGAATCGACATATCATAGAAGTAGCCCGTCGGATCAACGGTCATCTTATAGCCAGCAATCAACAACAGCAGCAATCATCACATGGAATCTATTTATTGTCCCATCAAGCATCCGCTCTCAACAGTCACCAGCGCCGGGCTAGCAGAGCAAAGACTTTCCGGGGAGGAATCTCATCAATAGTAGGCACTGTCTTATCCTCGTATACATCTAGAATCGTTAATAAATCAGATCGAGCGTGGTGCAACTTTTAAACGCAATTGAACGATTAGTGATCGAAATGCAATGAAAATTTTCTAAATAAGATCACACCATCTGTAGATTAAATCAAGTCAAATTCCACATATTTAAAATAAAAAAAAGCAGAAATCATGTGTACTCATCAAATCAGCACCGCAGATTAATGATTCCTTAACAATCCGAAGTAACGGACGATTTTCTAATACGAACAAACATTTTGTTCAACGGAACAAAAGAAATCATCGAGATTTGAATTCCAGGTATATAATTTATTAATTTATTTTGGCAAGTCGAAAGCAAGAGAATCGTTGGAATAAAATTGAATGGGATAAGAGAATTCTTGAAAGAACTAATTCTTCGTTTTTATGCAGCAAAACAGTCACCAATAATAAATAATGTTCTTCTCTAGACATTTGACCAAGATCGTTGACGTAGCACCTGATTTTGATAGAATCGATACTTGGCAGCTGCAACCGGTGCCTTATGTTTGCTTTGCAGATGATCCAGTATCTTCACTTCCTGATTGCTTTCTGGTTGCTTCAATTGTTTCTTTTTTTTTATACATTCACCTGTTGTTATATAACCCAGAAATTCTACAGTTATGTGTAGAAACTCTTATTTGTCTAGCTAGACTTTGAGATCAGGTTCACGCAGAGTTTTCAAATCAGTTGCCAAATTATCAGGGTTTTCTTTAAGTGTTCTACTTACAACGATAACATAGCTATAGAACTGGGATACTGGGACATTTCAATATCGGCCACTTTGTCGTCGCTGAACATCGCGCCAAGATAAGATCAAGATGTCTTGCTCTTTTTCTCGATCACTTCGTCGACGTGTCCGACGGCTCCTCCTCTGCCTGGCAAATTCTGTCCGGATTTTCATGCTGCCGTTTGAAACCCTCTGCGGTGGGGACCAACAATTATCAACAGCTTGAGTTTTTATAAAACTCACTTTTAGCATCAGTCATCGCATTGACCTGGGGTGACATTTTGCAGCTCGAAACGAAAGACTTTTTGTACGAATGCTTGTGAGAAAAAGTTCTTCGTTTCGAGTTCAACAATGCGACCCCTGATCTCGAACATACTCTCGCCTCCGCTCGATGATCATACTGGAAAACTTGGACTTCGTTGCGATGGTTCTCCATTGCTACAATCTGGGGCAACTTCTCGTTTTTAATAGCACTGTGGAGCATTCTTGTTCAGCTCAACTACTTCTCAGGCAAATATGATTGTTGTCTCCAGCCCAGTTAAAGAATGCTTTCGTTTCACCATCGAAATATGTATGTCCATCTCATTGGATCTTCGTGGCGATAGAATTTTTGTAAACCAACCGGTCGAAGATACCGCACCGATACCGTCCATTAGATATTGCACCGAACCTTCCGTTAGATAAAGTCCAGCGAAAAGATGATTGGAAACTGCAAGTGCCAGATAAATTCTCAAATCAACGGCTCTGGGTCCGATGTGTGTGGGTAATGAGGCGATTCTTACCGTCACCCATTACTAGCACCACCGGTGAAAGCTCCTCGAAAAGTTTAATCAGCCAAGTGTATCAGTTTATCAGTCATTGTTTGGACTATTGGGCATATAACGCAAGTTTACTAAAGAGGTACCATCGCTATCCTTCGTCGAGTTGACTTCATGGTCGAACCAGGTTAGTACAAATGTTTGTTGTTTTCCCCCCCCCGCAGCAAAAAAAAAAAACCGCCACAAAACCACCAACCTTTTTAAAACCATTTTTTTTTTTTTTTTCTCCCTACAAAAAAAAAAAAAAAAAACCCCCGGGTACCCCCCCTCCGCCCCCACAAAAAAAAAAAAAAAAAACCCCCCGGGGGTCCCCCCCCTTTTTTCCCCTCTTTTTCTCCTTCCCCCTCTTGAAAGGATTAATGCAGGAAGGGCCCCTTTTTTTGTACCGATCAATTGGCGGGTTACTCCCCAAAAAAAAAATATTAAAAAAAAAAAATTATTTTAAAAAAAATCCTCGACAACTTATTCAAACAGGCATAGCTGATTTTGTAAACAAAGAGGGGAAGTAAGATTCAAAAATTAACTTCTGACTGATTCCACGCCAAATCGGTCGGTCACCAAACTCAACTATCTTCGATTTTGATGAAACTTGGTACACGTCTTCGGTATGTTGAAAAAAAAAAAATCCACTGGTGTTAAGATTATTTGGATTCAAGAGTAACTTTTGAGATGGGTGTATGTTTTTTTTCCAACATTTTACTTGAAAAATCGTAGTTCAAAAACCATTACATTTAGAGAAAAACTTTATATGGGGGAGTTGTAGAGAACTAAAAAGGCTTTGTAAAAAAAATGTACACTGAAAAAAAAAAATTTTTTTCATAAAGAAAAATCGAAAATAAATACTAAAAATCAAATATAAAAAAAAACATATTTTTAATATTTTTCAAATTTGTTTTGTGGAAATTTGAGAAAAAAAGACACGTTTTGAAAAAAACTCTAGGATGGACGCTCTTATAATAAAAAAGTTTTCCGAAGAGCGAACTTTGGTGCATATTTCAAATTTTGGTTATTCATTATTATAAATGAAAATTAATTATACAATATGATTTTGGAGATCATTAAAAACAATAATGATGGTAATGATAAATCACCTGAACGCAACCGTTTTCGAGATTTTTCGGATTTTATTTCAATAGAATGAAAAAACATAAGAAAATTCGCTCTTTTCTTAAGTTAATCGAGATTTCCACCAGAAATGATAAATTTTCCAAGATCTTCATATTATAACGTTCACATTACTCTAATGTCCTCTTTTCTTTTGATATCAGGATGATAAGAAGACTCATTTGAAAAGAACAAGATAAATAGCACTATTGTTTTAATATTGCAATCAATATATTTATAATTGTTTTATGGCTGTATCGGTCGGGCCGCTCAGAGAATGAAGGGAGCGAATTTGCTAAAGCGATGAAAGTAACAGCGAGATAGATGTCGCAGGGGCGACAAGTGTGAAATGGACAGATGATGAAATTATGCGGAGGGTCATATAGAAGAAGCATATTAATCGAACTGCTGACTATTTTGCCAAGCTCCAACGATGTTAGAGGTCGGGTGTAGTGTGTGAAAACTACACTCCGAACAGTTCGGTGATGTAGCGATGAAAGTAACACATATTGTTTAAGGTAGGTAGACAAATAGCAGCTATAACGTATGTCAGGTATATCTTCTCATAAAAAAACAGCTAATGTACGCTGCCTGTAAACTACCAGAGATGTTTTATACCTGCATTTCCAAAGGTACCACAGCCAATATATATGCTCATACATAGTCGCATTCATCAGTAAAATCTATCTGAGTGACCTGAAAATGGAGTTTAACATGAAGAAGTGTTGTATGCCGTTTCCCACTAAACGGTGCTCAAAAAACCTTCGTAAATTAACCGAACAAAATGTCAAAAAACTCAAGTTTATGGGCAAAACACATTTGGACACTTCTTTGATGATTTGTGATAATTGTCGTTTGCATTTAAATAGAACGGAACAATCCCATGCTGCAATTTCGGAGCCTAGTGAGAAACCATCAATTACTAACATTATGGATCCACAACCATCTACATCACGGCAAGTAGACTTGTATGGTCTCGAGGAAACGCCATCGGCAATATCATTAATGTCAGTGCCATCTGATAGCAGTGTGCAAGATTATTCAAGGCGCCATAATATTGAGCTATTTAACAAGGGCGTAGCTGGAATCAACGTTTCGCCAATATCGGCTAAAAAGTTCCTGAACGTAAATTATGCCCGCAAAAAGTTCAAAGATGTTTCAA
The DNA here is from genome assembly GCA_024533555.2 of Aedes koreicus. Taxonomy (NCBI): domain Eukaryota; kingdom Metazoa; phylum Arthropoda; class Insecta; order Diptera; family Culicidae; genus Aedes; species Aedes koreicus. Next base: position 162,509 of record JAHHFK020002016.1, on the reverse strand, counting down.
ACGGCATTCGGACACACATATTTGGGGATCAAGCGGAGGAGGATGACCTGGAACAATTGAAAGTGAAAGCAGCCGAATATGACGAAATAATCGCGCAGCTAAAGGACCGGTATGCTGATCCAGAAACTTCGAGGGACGATCAAGTAAGGATACTTTCGGTTTTACCACAATCTTGGACAAATCAAAGAGTAATGGCAGAATTTGGAATAACAAACAAGTACATCGTATCACAAGCTAAATTCCTTGCAAAGCACGAAGGTGTTTTAGCTGCCCCTAACGAAAAGCTGGGACACGGTCTGAACCCGGAAATAAAAAACCAAATTTTGCAATTTTACGACAGTGATGAGATTACACGAGCAACCCCTGGTATGAAAGACTGCGTTTCAGTGAGGAGTGAAGGTAAGAGGGTTCATATTCAAAAGCGCCTTTTAGTTTGTTCATTAAGAGAAGCTTTCATTAAATTTCAAGAGATGCATCAAAATGCTGTTGGGTTTAGCTCTTTTGCAGCACTAAGACCAAAGCATTGCAAATTACTTGGCAGCACAGGTTCTCATAACATTTGTGTTTGCACCATTCATGAGAACATTAACTTGATGCTTCATGGTCTTAGAAAATATTCATTCGAGAATGATTATAAATTGTGTTTTGAAGAAATATTATGTAGCTCATCAACTAGAACTAAAAAATGTTACCTCCGTGAATGCGAACGATGTCCAGGCTTTTCAGATTTTGAGAGTAGTTTAACAGACAAATTAGAAAAACGTGGTTTAGTTGAAATATCTTTTGAGCAATGGATTTCAACTGATAGATGTAGTTTAGAGACACTTGTTAAACCAATTGATGAATTTATTGCTTATTTTTGTGAAAAGTTGGAACAATTAGTATCCCACGATTTTGTCAAATCTCAGCAGTCTAGTTTCTTGAGAGATTATAAAAGTTGTCTTAAAGACGGCGCAGTAATAATAATTTGTGATTTTTCTGAAAATTATTCATTTGTTTTTCAAGATGCTGTTCAAAGTAGTTATTGGAGTAATGAGCAAGCCACTATTCACCCTTTTGTCATTTATTACACGGAATCTGGAATACTTAAAAATATCAGTTTCATTGTTATCTCAGAAGTGTTGAAACATGATACGATTGCGGTGCAGGTGTTTATTTCAAAACTAATAAGCTTTTTGCAAACAAAAATTAAAGTAAAGAAAGCTACGTTTATGTCTGACGGGGCAGCATCCCAATATAAAAATAGGAAGAACTTTGCAAGCCTTTGTAAGTTTAAAAAGAAATACAATATTGATGCTGAATGGCATTTTTTCGCAACATCCCACGGTAAGGGACCTTGCGATGCAATTGGTGGTACATTAAAACGAATGGCAAGATATGCAAGCCTTGCTGTACAACATGAACACCCTATAAAAAGTGCATTAGAGTTATTCGAATGGGCGAACCAAAAAAGTGATGATTGTTTAACAAAAATGTCGTTTTGTTATGTATCACATGAAGAGTATGAACAGGGGGTAGCAGAATGGAATGAAATTTACCGACAGACTAAAACGATTGCAGGTACACAAAAGTACCACTCATTCGTTCCAATTTCAGAAAACGAAGTTTTTGTAAAACTGTTTTCGAATGACGAAGAAGGCAGGATTCATAATATATATAAAAGCAATCAATAGTTTATATAATGTTTATGTAATATTATCAATGACCGAGACTAATAAATGGTATATATAAATATAAATCCAACCATAATTCATTATTTTTGTCTTATAACTTTAAGTGAAGCTTTTTCAATCGACGAGCTGTTAAGAGTAAGTAAGAGGCACATACATGTGTTTTAAAAAGGCTAAAAACACAAGAGAAACAATCGTTAGCTATTGTTGTTTTAATATCACGAGTAATTTATGAAAAGGGCGTATTTTTTGAGGTTTTGAAATTTTATTGAAAGAAAATCAGAAATATCTTGAAAACGGTTGCGTTTACGTGGTTTATCATTATAATCATTATTGTTTGTAATGATCTCCAAAACCATATTGTAACATCAAAATTTATTTATAAGAATGAATAACCAAAATTTGAAATATACACCAAAGTTCGCTATTTGAAAAACTTTTTTATTATAAGAGCGTCCATCCTAGAGTTTTTTTTAAAACGTGTCTTTTTTCCTCAAATTTCCATACAACAAATTAAAAAAATATTAAAAATATTTTTTTTTAGATATTTTATTTTTAGTAATTATTTTTGATTTTTCTTGATGAAAAAAAAAAAATTTTTTTTCTGTGTATATTTTTTTAAGAAAGGTTTTTCAGTTCCCTACAATTCCCTTATATAAAGTTTTTCTCTAAATGTAATGGTTTTTGAACTACGATTTTTCAAGTAAAATGTTGGAAAAAACACATACGCCCATCTCAAAAGTTACTCTTGAACCCAAATTATCTTAACACCAGTGGAATTTTTTTTTTCCAACGTACCGAACTCATGTGCCAAGTTTCATCCAAATCAATGATGATCGGGTATGATTTTTGGGATTTCCGGCACATTCTGGATGGAATCCCTCCCCCCCCCCCACCACCCCCCCCAACACAAAACATTTTTTCCTTCTTTCTTTCACAAAAAAAACACCCCCCCCTTAATTATACCCCCCCCCCCCTCTTCTCTTCCCCCCCCCCAACCACCCCCTATTTCACAAAAACAATTTTTTTTTCCCCCGGCACCCCTTGAGAGCCCCCCCCTAATACGCACTTCCCCCACAATGATCTTTTATATATAAAACGATCATTCGTTTGTGCTTGATTTCTTCCCCCCCCACCAACACCACAACAAAAAAACATCCCCACCCCCCCTTAAAAACCCCCCTAAATCTTCCCCCCCCCCCCCCCAAACCCTTTTTTTCGCCCCCCCACCACCCCCTTTAAACCTTTTTATTCTTACGATGCAAATTGGCGACTACAAGGTTTGAGAAGTAAGTAGATGAAACTTTAACTTTCACTAGCGAATGACTCTCAACGGCCGTGATTGATTTGGGCTGGCACAGCAAGTGCATCTTATGTTCATCAATACTCGGATCTAGATTGCTGATCTGAAATACGACCATTTCCTTCAGATCTACGGTCGATGATTGCATGTTACCGTATGAATAGCCGTAAATGCTTCCGGTACCACTGCTTGTGCTACTGCTGCACTGACATATATTGCTTGAGCTTCCGGAGTTATTAGAGCCGTAGAACGTGTTCTTGCAAGAATCAGATCGACTGTTAGCAAACGTATTGGCTGCACCATTATTGTTGCCATAGTTTACATTAGTGGGCTGCTGAAAGATTAGATTGCTCTGATTAGTTTGATTTTGATACCAATTTGGGTATAGTATGAAATATTGCTTAGAAATTTCTGTACAACTTACCGCAACTGTTAGTGTCTGAAGAACTTGCCGTTGCCACCACTGTTAACGTTGCCCCGAGCATAGTGCGATTTAGCATTCTCCGCGGTCAGATAGCCTCCAAATCTGGAACCGACTTCGTAGACTGATTGAAGCTATAGTTGCTGTTGCTCATGGTCAAATCTGTTGTACGTGAGAAGGCATGTACCGTTATACAATTTAATTTTGTTGATATTTCATAAAAAGTTACAAAACACAATTTGCTTTATGTTCTGGTTTGGAGCGAAATATGAGAATCACAAACTAGACATTTAGATGACGTTTCGTATTTCAGGGTTGCCATTTACTTTTTTGCATATAGATCAATGTAAATAGATCAGCGGTGCTATATTCCTTATTTTGATCTAAAATAAGAAGATCTAAATTTTTTAAACGGTACAATTTTAGATCAAAATATCCATCAGGATTGGAGGTGCCCTGAAAGATGCAAAAATTTAAATCAGATTGTTGTATAAAAGCCAATATAGAACGATGCGGTGCAAGAATTTAGTTCACCGCAGATCTAAATATTTAGATCTATACCAGTTTCCCATCAGGATTGGAGGTGCCCTTAAAATATATCAAAATTTCAATTTTCGATGCAATTTTGTGAAGAAAAATGCAATTCGCATGAGGTCAAAATACGATATTCGGAGGTTTTGGGATTGCAAATGCCAGTATGTGTAATGTCGTGCTTTCCTAGATTGCGAAGCTCAGGTCAATCTTCTGTTTTTATCCATGTATGAAGAGCTTAGAATCCCTTGAAAGTCTGTGAATGTTAATATTTTCGGTGTGGACAACACAAAATAAATCAGACCGGTAGCCCTTTTACGGCCACGAAACATGGACAATGCTCGTAGAGTATCAACGCGTCCTTGGTGTCTGTGAACGGAAGGTGCTGCGATTCGTTTTGAGATTCGAAAGGAGTCGAGAGTATCCCAGAAACTTGAACGACGCACAACACACGATCATTCGTTGCCCTGACAATCGCATCAGTTTATCTGCAAAGTCATATACACATTAGGGCAAAATCTGCCATTGCTGGCCATTGTAGGTCAGCAATAGGTAGGGAGTTTTCGGACACAATAAACTGGGCCAATTGTTTCGATTATTTCACATGCATTTGCTCCAGTTTTATTCAATTTGTTCACTTATGTCTAGCATTTTTTTTTTCGTTTCACTTCACGATGACTTTTTCAATGTTTTGCATATTTTGTTTTGTTTTCTCTCACTGATTATACAATTACAAAAATATAATAAATATATTTGTAGGTTATCTGCTGATCTTTTTCTTTAATGTTAGTTATCTGATTTGCCACCATGTGGTTTCTATCGTTATCATTATCCATATGCATATTTCATTCCCTCCCGGAAGGATATCTGCTTCCGGCTGCTTAATTCTTCTTTGTTGTTTTTTGGATATAGGATTAGGAAGAGAACACATTTCATCAGGTTGGGTATTTACAAAAAAAAAATCTCCCTCCGAAACGATTTCCATCTGAATTGTATATCCATCGAAAATAGGTACCATCCAATGTAAAATGGGATGCGCGAAAGTTATCATTTCCCGTTAGCATTTTCCACCTTCCTTGGTTTACGTTTTGTTAAAATGATATGCAAAAGTACATACTCGTTTCATTTTCACCTGTCCGTTGCTGTCTCAATAGTACGAATACATTCCAGTTAGTTGTTTGTTTGTTTCCGTCGGTGTTTTTGATTACTTGTGAGAAATATTGTTACAATATTACACGTTTTGTAGGATATAAAAAAAACAATACCTGCAGCAGAATAGATTCTCTATTGCATCGTACAGAAAAACTGTGTTCACAAATATATGGATATTTTTTATTCATACGATTTCGATGCGCCGTCTCTATATAAATATATTTATTTATTTTTATGTATATTCATATACGGTTGTATATTGACGATTACAAGTCACGTGTAAAAAAAAACTAATACAAAATCTATTAGTTATGTTTATATACTTTCTGTTTGCGATTTTTGTTTCTCTTCATTCTCACTATGCAATATTTTTACAACAATATAGAGAATATAAAATACATCATCCAGTAGTAGGTGGTTGTTTCTTTATCTTCTGTAGATTTCCACTACTTTTTCAAAAAAAAATAAATTGAAAATTACAACGGAGACTGAAAAAAAATATAAAATGAAAATTTTACTTTGCAAATTGCATTCGCATTGATTGCAAATTCCCTCACCACACACACTAGAGTATTGTTTTCCCCATACATTCAATAACGAATAAAATGATCACATTGGTTGTTGGTTGGTTGGTTGATTGGTTGTATGTGTGTGTTTGCCACGTTTCTTCTGTGTCTGAGCTTCTACACTAGAAGAAAAAAAAAACTACGCTTGAAATTGCCACTAAATCCACATAGAGCTATAACAAACTAAAACGGGTTTAAAGCTATTGTTACTGTATAGTTACTAACGATACGAAACGAAACAAAAAATATCACTAATGCGCTTATGAATTGGTTCTTCTTAGTAGAGAAAAAAAAACCCTAAAATTAAAATTTACTAAACGCGTGGGGCAAAGTTAGATTCTCATTCCTATCGGTATAGATACAAGTAGCCAAGCGAAAAAGCTAAATACTATCTCACTATGAACCGTACGCAATGCTTAAATCTATGTATGTATGTATTTGCAAATGTTTGTGTGTGTGCGAACTTTGTTTTTAGTTTTTCTTCTGCAGATTTATCATACAACCTAGTGGCGAAATTTGGCACAAACAGGATTGAAATGAATTCTCTTTTTCTGTTTGGTGGTTTCACGATTGGCACTTTTTTTCTGTTCTGAAGTTTCGTTTTGCTCCGTCCGTCGGAAGGTGCTTTATTGCAGCGTGCTGTGGGTGGCGGATTTGAGGTTTTGTGGTTCACTCAGCGAAATAAACTTTAGATATTCATAAGATTGCATTATGATTATTTGCTATAGGAAAGCAGTATGAATTTCATAAATCTGCCTTATGAAATATAATGATGTTGAAAAAATAAAAATATGGAGCAACCTGGATTCGAACCTTGACCGTTGAGATTATGGGTATATATCAACACTTGTAAATAGGAAAGCTTAAAGGCGAACAAGAACAACGTCGTGTAAAACAAAATCCATTCATAAGTCAACCGTATCAAATTTAAAGCATCATTCATAAGTTGAACCTTATGAAATTCCTGACATTATTTGGCTGAGTGTTGGATTATACAACCTTGAAATGACCAAAGTGATTAGAAGTAAGTAAAGGGCAAGCTGGTGAGAATCAAACACACAGTTGTTTAACTAAATCTGCTTTCCAAAGGCCTATCCGCAGCCTAAGCCGACTCCATACTACGAACTCCACTTGTAGGACTAGTGCCGGATGAAGCGATGGAACATCTTCGAATGACTAATATTGACGGCAAAAGCTACCGACACCGCCTTGGTTCCTCCTGTCAATTCAACAGCGCCTGAAGCTGACATTCAGCGACAGCTACTGATTTCGCTAATCCCAACATCCCAAGCTATTCCACCAGGTTCAACTTCAAGGCCATTTTCCATATATCAAAAGGGCAAGAACAGATCTTAGTATAAAAAACATGGACTGGCGGGCCCTTGGTACATTGGGACACTTTTGTTGATCGCTTTGAGAACCTACCTTGATCGCTGCAGGTTCTGACTACGAGAGGACGTATTTTACTTTTGCTGTCATTTTCCACACGCAAAAAAAAAAAAAATCGCTGTAGAAACTACCATTTCGAGGGTTAAATTAAGCGCAAACACCAACAATTTTCAGCTGACTATTAATGCGTTTGATTTTACCATGCCTGCGAATAGATCAACCATGGTGCGGTTGATATCAATATGAAGTCTGTCAAATATACCACAAATGTTGAAGGTTTTACCATAAACGTAGTAAATTTGACTGAAATTTCATGGTAGTTTTGAAGATAGGCATAGTCGGGTAAAATGGTAGTTTCTACTACAAGATTTTTTTCTGTGCATGAATTAGGATGAAAATAAATTCGCGTTTTATGGTCATATTAGAGCATCTTCAACGGTGGTCCAAATCGTGGATGGGATCAATTTTTTTAAACCAAACGCAAAAACTTCGCTGCACCGGTGTTGTAAATTTTGTTTTATACCGGATCTATTTTGTATCGTTTTAAATCTGGTATATGTTTAGATCTATTCGTGCAGCAATTCGGAACAAGAAAAATACCATTCCAAAACACTACACGTTGCTTGATAATACCAATTAATGAGTAAAATTTCAGCTTTTGAGCCGAAAAGTGGCTGTGACATATAGTGGCTCGCCTCGGATGCTGCTAATTACCTCAAGTTGCTTCTCGTTTCATTCCTGAATAACGAGTGGTTCTCTTAGTTTTTAACAGCCACTGCATTTTCCGGAAAACGCTGACTAGTTCGTAATGAGGAAGCTCCCGGAATTGTGATTGTTGTGGATTTTACGACTAATTTGGTCGCAAATTCCGATTGTGAATAGTATTTCGATTGCTCGGAAATGGAAACTAATGAAGTCTTGAAGAGCAAACGGTTTATTGATGGATTGGTCATGATTAGAACTCGTAAATAGCTCATACAGAAACATCTGAGAGAAACCTGTTGTATAGAAATTTTCGGCAGATCTTCGGGGATCTGGATATTCAGGCTTATCTTCTGGGGGAGAGGATACATTTAACTATGGCAGTTTTAACAAAGTTTCTGGAGGAAGCCGACGATACCTTGAAGATAGATTTAAAAATCTTCGATTTTTAGCAGAAATCGTTTTCAAATATTATATTATTCAATTGCATATTATACAGCTTTCAGACAATCATATGCAATCATATTCTGAATTACTATGAACCACCGACGTCGACTGGGATTGAACACAGACCCACGGGGGTGCCAAGTAGCAGTCACGCTAACCACCACACCACCGACGCCGGCATGTTGATGTAGTTGGTGTAGTTGATTTTTTGATTCTCATTTTAGTTTGGTAAGAAAAATAATCAAGTAGTAAGAAGCTTCAGTTCTTCTTAAAACTAAAATACCCTGAGCTTCTGGGATGTTCCATGAACTATTGGAAAGTTTCTCGAGCTTCTGGGAAAATTCATGAACTTCTTGGACGCTCCCTTAACTTATGGAAAAATCCTAGGAATGTTTCCTAAACTTTTGAGAATGTGCCAAAAATCTTCTCAGAATTTCTGGGGTGTTTTCTGAATTATGAATATCTGTTGTCTTCAAGGACGTGATCCTCTCCGTTTCGACTGTTGTTTATCCGCTGCCAAATCATAAATCAGCATTATCTAATATCGTTTGAATTAAATGCATGCATTCACACACTCACCTTAAGCCAAACGAAAGAGCAAGAATTCCTCGTCGTCTATTACCGACGCAGTACTGACAGTAAAAATTATTTGGTTAAATCAATCCATGGCAAAAAGTTTGTGAAAAACCTACGATCGCTGAAAAAAAAACTTCTGATCTCTGATGTTGAATAATAGACAGGATGACAGGTGTTGGTGGGTTTAACAACAAGAAATACAACACCGGTGCGGGGAAGGCAAAGTTGGTCTATTTTAGCTGGTTCTATTCAAGTTTTACTGATGCAAATCAAGTATAAAGTTGTTCCAAAAATAGACCACCGCTGAAGATGCCCTTATGAACATTAAATGGTGATGGAACCCAAATTCGTTGCTAGTGTATCGTCACTTATGTGGCCATGCATGTTTTATTGCCATTACGCCTACCGACCCTGTGCCAAACCCGAACGCCGGCACCATACTCCCTGCTCCCTGACGATGGAGCACCCAACCGTGAACCGAACTCAAACACCTCCCTTTCCGTGCAATCCATTAATGCACGATGCTACCACCCTATAGCGACAACCGAATTGTCAATAAGGCTGACAACAACAACCAGGTGCATCAACAGCACCAGCAGCACCAGAAAAACAAAAACAAGCAGACGCAGAGTCAAGCAAACAGCATCTACTTGATGCGTAGCGAGCGAAAGTACGTGACAACCCGAATCAACGGTCACTTATTTTCTTTTTTCTCAAATTCGATAGCGTGAGATTTTATATTATTCCAAGATTTAGATTTATGTCGTTTTCGGTTTTAAGCCTGGGTCAGGTCTGACTCTGACTCGCAATTACCGAACGAAAACGGATCCAGAGTCGAGTCAGTATGATGGTATAAGTGCAAAACATAAACATAAACAAACATAAACATTTTATTTTGACAGTTCATGTTTGTGTGTATTGGTGAACCAAGGTTGGACCTCGAAAAAAGTTGAGAGCGAACCTCATCGATGTTGGGTCGAATCCAGAGCGGATCCATATCCGAATTGAATAAGAAAACGTTTTGACAGCTGTTAGGACGGACCTAGGGCGAACCCAGTTCCGCACTGGCAACAACCGAAAACGACATTAGATACAGTCAAGATTCGATAAGCGCACTTGATTGGGACTTCACTATTCTTTTTCTTTTTTCTACTCTGAGCTATTCCCTGACAGCTCAAGGGGAGGGCTAGTTGCTGTGACTATATGCCCTGTTTCACAAAGAGACGTCATTACAGATTCAGTTTAGTGATCCGGACGTACCGAACTATTTCCGTATAAAGAGCAACCCAGACAACCATAATGCACGTATATGGAAAGTTATTTTCCTGATATACCAACATATATGAAAGCAAAAAAATCATATCGAATTGAAAAATATCGCTTTTACGTGTAAAAGTGGAGGCGATATACGTGCACCCATTGTTCTCTTAAACGAGTTGATTTGACATCGTATGCGGTTTAATCTACAATAACAAATTCGATTTAAAAATTCTTACGATGTGAATCCGATTTAGCTTGTGTTGAAGTACGATGGATAGGGCGAAGCTAACAATGAGAGATTCTCTCCTCTCTCGCTCTCTTTCATTTATTACAGCGCCATTATAAAACTTTCGAGGGATTCTTTAGTACAGATCGAAACACAACAGTGCAGGCTAGCATACTCTACAAATAGAAGAATGAAAAAGGTAAAGCGGAATGGAATATGAATGAAAGAGAAAGTAATCAAAGAGAGTCTCTCAATGTCAGATTCGCCCTAATGAAAAATAACCCTAGAAATGACACATCGTGTATAAGTCGAAAATTGGCACTCTTTACGATTTAACATAAACATAATACGATAAAGGTCACAATTATATGCGATTTAAAATGTAGGAATATATGATACTAATTCAACATTTTTATACGACTTCTTGTTGTCTGGGAATGTCTTCTGTCTTAAACATTTCCTCCAAACTTAAAAATTTACCATCAAAGTTAAAATTACATCTAACGTTGTTGAATCTTGGACAAAACAGACTTGTAGGTTTTGCCGTTTCTGCGACTTCACAAATATCACAATCCGTGTCATTGACGATCTTCATTTTCCCCACTATAGAAATAGGCATTAACCGAGACAACACCCATCTGTCAAAATTGGTTGCAGCAAATCAGTTACATGGCAGTTAATTTAACCGGCAGTTAATTTAAAAGTTCTGCTTTGGTACAACTTTCGAAACCCAGCCTACATCCGAGGCTTGAGGTCAACTACCCGTAGCGATAAGAGACCAACCTATGATGGCTTGGTCCTGAATTTCCATATAGACTGCAGTACGAAATCGATCAACTAATATTTGCCAATCTCCCCACTCACATATCTCTACTTCTGTCAGTATTTTCAGATCACGCCTTCTGGGCATTGAATAAAGGATCACTCAGACTGCAGCGTTTTTCTTTCCCCGCGACAGCGAATAATCGCGGCGAAAAAATCGCCACAATGAGATTACATGGCGGCTTATGGGAGCGCCCAAACAACACATCTCATACTTTTTACTCCAAAAATAGCTCAATGTCAAAACGTTCTGCTAAATCTCCTCTCGTTAGGATGCCTATTCAACGTGTATCAGCAGATCCAGGATCTAGAACCGTCATTACTCATTTTAACATTGGTACTGAGAGGCCAATCTCTTATCCGTCTGAGTGGTTTGTAAAAGAGGGGAATGATAAACCAATCTTAATTATTATGCCAGATAAAGACGTGAACAGGGCTCAGGTTCACTCAACTGTAAGGCAGGATTTTGCCACAGGGACACTTGATCATCGCGTGGTAGTGAAATTTCTACAAATGGAGTTTTCAAGACATCCTGGCTCACCAAATGAGGATTGGGTATCATTCAATAGACAGATATGTAAGCAGGGAGAAGCGATGACTTTATCAAATTTGGTCATTTTCAACGAAATTGAAGAAGTCCTACCATTGAAAGCAGCTGGTGAGTTAATGCAGATGGACGAAATAGTTAAATATGTAATCGCGTTGTGTTCATTACATCGACTAGCTCAAATTAGTCGTACAGAGTATAGAGATCAAGTGACTGAAAATGTGAACAGAGTTCTAGAAACTCTAGGTGGTGATCAATTAGATCTAGGAAACGCCACATTGGAATATCAGAAATGGCTCGCATATTCTCCTCATACCAAGATGATGGCTGTTATAGATATGTTCTTAAATGAGTATCCTAACCATCGATTTGCTCAAGCTAGATTGGGTACAATAATCACGCGATTCAAAGATTGCTCAGCTCTGTTATCCTCAAAGCTGATCATGGACACCTTAGGGTTAAGATTTGATGAATTTGCGGTTTGGATCTGGACGAAACGATGCGCTGATCAATACGAGAGAGTTTTAAGAGGAGGCGAGGAGATGGACAATCCAAGATCATATGCAATGTATTTCATGGAATTGGGGTTATCCGGAAAATCTCCGTATTCCGCATCCGTTAATTTTGACTTGCACTTATTTTAACATACCATCGGTGTCACATCTGGAGTCCAGCGATCACGGAACGCTCGATTTGTGGGAACACCCGAAATAAACAACATCATTAGTAATGCAGGAGTAATCGCTTATGTGCTTAACTTATTTGTAGCATTTGATCAACAATATGTGGAAGGTGGAATCCCGACTGAGGATGATGATGAAGAACTCCCTGCAGTCGCCATGAATGCACCAAAAGACAAAGATGCCGCTGCTTGGCTTGGATTTATAATGCAACAAGGCGGGAAAGTTCCTCATTATATCATGAAGAAAGCAGCAACTCAATGGAATGCTTATCCGGCTTGTCGCGATGATACTATTGGAAAATTCCTTTATGAACGCTCAGTCACATTCTTGGTAGAAGAAGAATAAATTCTGCCGTTTTTACAACCTATTTTATCTAACAAGAAAAAAAAAAAAAAAAAAAAACTAACGCGATGCGTTTTTCAATCGCGTCGGTTGGTGCGCACCCATAAGCCGCCATGTAATCTCATTGCGCGATTTTTTCATTGCGTAAAAAAAAGCTCTCAGAACTTATAATTCCAACCCACTTCAAGCTGCCTTCGATTCAGACTTATTCAGGCGTTTGTCCAGTTCCAACGATTGCGAGATTTCGACCTTAGCCGATGAACCAAGATTGCAATTGGATCAAGCTGGGGGGAAGCGGATGGACAGAGCAACAACCCGCTAGAGCAACCCGAAAGAGATCTGTGGAATCCCCAATGTCTAGTAGTATGGATTGCTAAAGCAGCCACTCCCAGACCCCAATTGGAGTACCACAACTGCCCTATCAAAGACTCGATACATCAGAGCTATCCTTTTCCGACTCCCCAGCTCCAGTCCGTCCGAGATCACATTCCATCAACAAAGACCAGCTCCAGGGCTGCAGGCTAGCAGTAATAGAGCAACACCTGGGGATCAAGCGTAATTAAACTCTGGGCAAGAAGCCGCTTTAGAAATCCTTTCAGTAATGTTGCGAGTGAAGGTGAGTACCTACGAGCAAATAGTTCTGGGCATGGATGAAATCCATTCTGGGGCCAATGCGATTCTCTGCTGGCGAAACTTCAATCTTTTCCAGCCATTTACGAAGGGGTGGTAAGTCTCGGAGCCAATGTAAATTTTACCATAGAGAATCCATAAGCACTTGCCACTGGGTACCCTTCGTTTTCTTCGTTTGAATATTTAGGTTACTTTGAGCCCTAGTCATAAACCGCACAAATGACTTTTTTCGGCTTAGAAATATCTCTCCGACCTCGGTTGCGATTGAACCCAGACCCAGTGGAGTGCCGAGTAGCAATCATGATTGGAATAAGAAAGCTTCGCGGTACTTGTATTCTCTATAAAGCTAATCGAAAGCTTTACAATTAAGACATAACATTTTCTAAAATCACAACTTTTTATTCCACATTAAACTTTCTGAATTAAATTTATTAGATATTATCATGTGATAATTAAGCTGGCGAAAAAGCACACAAGGTTGTCACTTTTCACCATCATTCAAATCCGAATTTGATGATTTCTAGAGTTGCCATTGCGTTTTGAGAAACACAACAAATTCGAATCACAAAAGGCCGAAAACACGAAAGGCTGGGATACGGAAAGTCAGAATTAACAGAAGGCCGAATCACAAAAAGTCGAACGCAAAAGGCCGAATCACATAAATTTTCTGCATTCACTGACTCGGCCATTTTTAGCCTTCGGCCTTTTGTGATAGGCTAGAATATTTTCGGCCTTTCGTGCTTGGGCCTTTTGTGATTCGGTCTTCTGTTAATTCTGACTTTCCGTACTCCAGCCTTGGTTCCATTCTGAAACGTTTGAATCTTAATTTAGTGTTTTCATAAGCTGTGGATTGAGACAATCTTAGGATCCGACAGTGACATTTTCTTAAAACATAATCCAGCAAAGTCACGATTGTTGCTCAATGTTGCATACGAAGGTGTTATCCGAAGCCCTATTATAAAAAACGAATAAAATCTACGAAATTCTGGAACCTCTCACATCAGATGACCAAGACAATCAAAACAAGTAACAAAATTACAATCCCATATTTGTTGCTAGGCAACCGGTATAGAAGCAATGTTCACTCGAATGAATTAGAACGAAGCAGTTTTCCTCCATATTCGGATGGAAAAACAACCAACTCCCACACCTCCATTAATCCGCCACCGCACCTACGCACCTACGTTTCCCCTCCTCATCGCACAATTGGCACTCACATCTTACTATCTAAACCACGGGAAAAGGAACCCCTTTGCTACGTTTCCCCCGTTGCACTTCCCGAGTTTGTGACCGCACTTCCGATCGGCCCGAGCCCACCCAATTCCATCGCCATCGCCACCGGTGGCGGTCCATGGAATCGCGCCCGTTTGATGTCAACACCGCCGTCGCAATTCATCATCGTTGTTGTACCACTGTCATCAGGTTTCCGCTTCAAATTGTTATTGTTGCCCTGGGGCGCTTGATCACTAATCTCGCCATCCTCGCCATCGTCCTCGTCCTCCTCCGTTCCCGCACCCCTATGATGCGGCCCATTCGATCCAGGGCTGTCGCCCTCTCCGTTCGACTCGTTGTCATTCTCGTACGGATTGTCATCACAGCTATCGGTTTCGTTCCCACTCGGTGGGGCTTCCGATCCAGGTCCCCCCGGAAGAACATTGGCCGGATCCTTCACATTTAGCCGAACGGCCAGGCGCTTCAAACTGGACAACGAGTTAGCGCAGTCCGTCGTGTCGATCTCCGTCAGATTCGTTCCGGACCGTTCGATTTCGGTATACGTTCCGAATGGAAGCTTACCCAGACATTCCAGCTTCAGGACGTGCATCTTCGAACGCAGGTGTTTCGCCAGGTGACCATGGATCCGGAAACCGACGTCACAGTCCTTGCAGTAGAATGGGCGCGGATTCGAGTCCGTTGCGATACCGAATGTGGTCGTCATCGAGACTTTGTTCCGATGGGTGGCAGATCTTTCGTGTTTTTGGAACAAACCCTGCGACCGGAAGCTAGTTCCGCAAGGTTCACACCGGAATTTTCGCTCCATGTAGTGAATGTTCATATGAATTTTGAGTTGAGATATTTTGTGGAACTTTTTGTGGCATACGTCGCAAACCGGGCGACCACCATCCTCTTGAAACGGGCTGAGCGATGCGAATTCATTACTAGGGTTCGCTTTGAAACCATCCTCTCCAACGACCACCGTCCGAGCTTTAATTCCTCCTAAATCTCCAGTTGCTGGATTGGCCACCGGTGGAACTACGACCACCGGAGGCACAATGGGCGCTACGATCGGTGTCGGAATCAACTTATTCTCTACCAGCGATTCCTGATCTGAAGCCGTTCCACTTTCACTGTCCTCCCGTTTCCGCATCGTTACCGATTTGGTCAGCTTCAGGTACTCGGAAGCAACGCTTTTGGCACTTTCCTTACTAGAAGCTACCGCGGGTGTTGTTGCCGTCGCCGTTGATTGCTTCAATGCAACCGGTTCGGTCAATTTCAAACTGTTACTCCTGGATCGCATCGGATCTGCCAAAATTGCAGCGGCGGCATCCAGTTTGAGACTTCCGGCCGCCACATCCGCCAGGGTTTCCATTCGCGAGGTATTCGGTGTTTCTGCTACGGCACTTTCCGCCAGTGCTTCTTTCGGTCCAACCGGATCCAACTGAATACGGATTGGTTCGTTCACTATTGGCAGTATTTCGATTCGATTGGCCGGTTCAACGACGGCAGCCTTGGCTAGCAAGTCGTTTTTGCCGTTGAATATCCGATAGGGTTTATCGATAACTTTCGAGGGCATCGGTTTCGATGGAATTGCTTCTACCGGTTTGACTGAGATGACTTCTACAGGCAGCGGAGGCCGGGCCTCCTCCGCTTCATACTGATTGTTGTTGATGCTCTTCATCTGACTAAGCTTCATCTTGCTGTCGCGGAGAGCTCGTTGTTTTATGTACTCCTGGAAGAGGACATTGTCGTCGGGCAGTTCCTTGCCGCCGTTTGAGATCATCGCGTTAGTGAGTGGGATTTTGTCCGTGTTGGAGACTAGCGTCGTTAGGAGATTGGCAGCACCGGTGATCGGAGTGACCACGTCCGATACTCGGACAATCACTTGTGACCGATTTGGAGGTGGGTATTCGGATTGCGGTTGAATTGGCACCGCTCCGCTGGGCGATTGTTGTCCAGGGAATTGTGAATACATCCGGTAGAGGGTTACATCGAGTGGGGGAGGTTCTCTTGCTTTCTTGGTCAGATCGATGGGCATGACTCCGTCATCGTCGTCGTAGGAGGGATTGTACTCCCGTTTCTTTCGACTGATGTTCGGATCCGAGTAGTACTGTTCATGCTTCAAGAGGTTGAATTCAACCTTGGGAGTGTTTCCGAATGTGATCACTCGTCGAGGGGGTTGGCTAGTTGAATCCACTTGAGCCGTCTGCAGAAGCAGCTGCTTTTGGGTGAGTTGTGGCGACTGTTGCGGTGGGAGAGGCGATGGTTGCTGCTGCGGTGGTATCACTAGGCCAGGAGAGATGTTCGCTCCGTAGGGAAGTCTGCCGGAACGATCCAGGTGAAGACTGCTGCTGAATGGCACTGGACTGGGATAGCTCTTGGCTACCTGCGATCCGGTAGGAGGGGTCATCGACAACGACAGAAGACAGTGGGCTGCCTCGTGCTCCGGAAGGCGGCTCTTTGATTCGTCTGAAAAAGGGACAACAGAAGGGATATATTTGGATGCATCATTCACAACCAAAAACCCTCACACTCACCACTATCGTCACTCTCTTCCCCGTCGCTATCCGAACCGCTATCGGAATCACCCGGAATCGTCGACGTCCGCTCGCTAGAAATCGACTGCTGGTCGTTTTCGATGTCGATATCCGCTCCGTCGTCATCCACACTGGTCGGAATGGGATTCAACCCCAGCTCGGTGCATTTCTTGAAATGACTCTTCGATTTCATGTGCTTCGTTAGATTTCCCTTCGTTTTGAAACTGTAAGCGAAGAAAAAGGTTACATAATTACTGATCATCAACATATCCCGATCAAATCACGATGAAACTTACTGAAAACTACAGTGCTGACACGAGTACGGCCGAACGTCGGTATGCGTCCGGATGTGTTTCTTCAGCATCGATGGCTTCTTGCACCGAATGCCGCATTCCTTGCAAACGTATTTGCCTCGGCCGCGACCCCGCACGTACGTGTACTCCTCGGTGCTCTCGAAACCCCCGGACAAGGTCCGTTCCGAGGATTCGCTTCTTGGCGGCATGCTGTCGTTCGAGGTGGCACATTTTTCCGGGTGGTACACGTAGAATGCACCGGACTTCGGCGCCGGCGAGGAAAGCTGCGCGGCTGAATAGCTTGGAAAGTTAGTTTTGACCTCGACCGCGCTCACAATGGATTGGTTTGACGAGCTCGAACTGGACACTGTCAGCGCGAGGGGTTTGGTTGCAATCGAGTAGCGATGGTCCCGTTGCTGACTGCTGTCATATAGAGTCATTACCTGGATCGGTTTGAATCCAAGCGGGTGAGGATCGTTTTCCGGATGAACCTGCCAATTGCTGTACATGGAGAGTTGTTTCTGCGTTTGAACGTAGAACGGTTGTGTTTTGTTGACGGTGCAGTAGAATGGTTTGGTGCTGGATTTAAGCCCGATATTGGTGTACGCATGGCCGTTGAAGTACAGTTCCCGACAGGACTTGGAAGGCCGTGGGGTTTCCGGCGAGATTAACGGCATCGTGTTCTGCGTTGGAGTGATGCCGTGGTGTCTCTTCGGAGTCCACGTTCCCGGTTTCAATGGCAGTGTGTTTGGTCTCAGGAACTTAGGCTTTTGCGCCACCGGTGGAGGAGGCTGCACATCCAGCGGTTTCGATTCGATCGGTTCCGGTTTTACGATCTCGGCGGGAGTGTTTGACTTGATGAGGATTTCCGATTTCGAGATGAGATTTTCAAAATTGAAATATCGAATCTCCTCCTTCTTGACCGGTTCCGTTGGCTCCTTCTTCCGAGGACTGATGTTATCAGCAATTCTGGTGAAGTTGAAACTCTTTTTTGGGACTGGGTTGTATTCTTGCTTGGCAGGTGACCAGATTTCCTTGAACATACCATTTTTTACCGGAGGCACAGCCAGAACCGGTTTCTTGTGGCGGATGACATCGTCCGGATCAAAGGAACTCATCGACTTGTAGACCGGGAGAAACTGAGGCGAGGGTTGTGGTGTTTTGATACTGATTGGACTGGGAGCCATTCGCGGACGGCCCCTCGATTGAGTTTCGTTCGTAGTCATCATAGAATTGGGACCGGGCATTCCCTGCACAAATGGTATCAACTTACCGCCGTGCATGATTTGCGACGCCTGACCCGGTGACACTTGCGGCAGAGTCAATGGATTGTAGGCCGTAATTGGATTAATTGGTGGGAAATGAAAGTGGGTGATAGGTTGCGCGTTGGAAGCACTGCTGATGGTGGTATTGCCTTCGGATAGCGTTTGTCGTTGATTGGGGAAGAAGTTGGGCGTGGTCAGGACTGGCGTCAGGGCCGGCGTTAGCGATGGGGTTATCGTCACTACCAACTTCGGTGTGTTCGGGTTCATCGGAATGGGAGACGTTCTTGGGCTCGCTTTCGATAACTGAACAATCGTTCCACCAGAATGCATGCTGGTTCGATTTCCCATGCTGGATTCATGCATTTCCATGTCCACATCCGGCGAAAATCTCGTCACTGTTCCGCCAGAAGTATACCGATGGGGAGTCATCTGAGGATGTCGTTCCAATACCTCTATTTCTCCACCGTACATCTGATAGTTGGGGTGGTGCAAACGCCGTTGTTCTGTGGGGTGGCTCTCAACCGGCCTTCTCCGCAGCGAGGTTTCTTCATTTGGCACATGGGAGACAACGACGTTCGATTCCGAAGTGGCTTTGCCACTATAACACTCACTTTTACTACTCTGAAAGTCTACTAGTCGGGTGTTACCCAGCAAGGGTCCCGGCGATGGCAGCGGATTTTGTATGACATCAACGATCTTCGCGACGATTGGCGTGACCAGAACTTCCGAAGCCGAACAAGTTGTCGTACTGGTACTTGGCGAACTACTGCTGCAGCTCTCTTTGGATGGTAAAGCTATGTTCTCCGGTTTCGATCGAGGCAATCTAAGCTGCGACTTTGCCAGCTTGGAAAGCGACGAAGGATTTCTCGAAGGAGGATTCAACAGTCCCCGGGCTAGATTTTTCAAGCTTGTTGGATTGAATCTATCGCTGGCCGACCGAGAACGCATAAAATGCGAAGAGGGCGATCCCACTGGACTAAGCGGAGCACTGTCGGGATCGCCGTTTCCTCTACAGTAGCAAATGGTGTGATATTTTAGGATTTCCGCATCCCGAAAGCTGGTGTTGCACGATTTGCAAGTGAACAGGTTTTCGATTTTTTCGTTTTCGGGATTCTGTACCACTCCGAATCCACGGGAGTTCAACAGCAGATCCTTGATGATTGAGCGTTCAGGGTTTTGCGGGTGATCCGTTACGGTAACGGACTGTTGAGATGGCGTAGCAGGCTGACTTGATTGCTGCGGGTAGGTTATGGGAGCAGGCTGCTGCACCGAAGACGACGACGACGATGGGGACTGTTCGCGGCTAAACGGTGCTGCCTCGCTTGGTGACCGTTTTCGCGGAAGTTCTGTCGCTAACTGAGCTTCAGAAGCAGCCGCTGGTTCACTTGGAAGGGGTTTGCTTAAATTTAAAGGTTGCGAATATTGCACTTGTTGCATTGGTTGTGGCAGCTGCTCTTGCTGCTGTTCGTTGGCACTGATAGGGCGTACTATCATTTGTGGCTGGGAAGGTTGTTGCTGTTGTGATTGCTGCATCACAACCGCCACAGGATGGTGATTCTGCACGTAGGGAATCTGAGCGACCATCGCTTTTGGCTTGATCGGTTCACTCGGCGGGTAGGGCGGAAGTTGTTGCTGCTGTTGTTGTTGTAAGATGAGCAACTGCTGCTGTTGCAGCTCCTCGCTGTTTCTCTTCTGAAGCAGTGCATTGGCCAGTTTGGAGCTAGCCGAGTCTTGGCCCGCCGCCGGAGCTGTACTGTTGACCGAGATCCCCCGCGTGATGCCGGTAATTTTGTGATACTTTTTCTGCAGCGGTAGCTCTACTACCTCCACGATGGCTTCGTTGTCGGAGATCAGTTTGGAAATGTGCTGCTCGAGCGATTCCGCATTCTGACCGTTCTGTAAGAAATCGTTTAGTTATTACTCGGATTTGGGAAGGAAGAACTCTGGAGGTTTTACCAGATAGTGGGACGTTGCAGGAGAAGATTGGCTAACGATGGTCATCGTTGCATTACCACTGTTGATGTGGTGTTGTTGTTGTTGATGGTGGAGGTGAAGGCTGTTGTTGGCAACCGTCGTGGCGGCATATCTGCCCGAGGCTAGTTTGCCATCGAATTTGGTGTAGAGGGCAGCGTTGTGGAATTTCGGTTTGTAGGGTTTCTCCACCAGTAGCTGGGGCGAGTGTACGCGGTCGTCCATTGGGGAGCCTCGATTGATCTGTGAGGGCAGAGGGAAATTAATGATCGGAATGAGATGTCGACTGATGAGATGGGACGACTTACGATGTCTGATCCACTGTTGCTCAATTCCTTGTCGTCGATGTCCGATCCGAGGGAACCGTCCTCGTCTAGTGCGGCCCCTATGTCCTCGCCTTGGCTTTTGGAAGCGTGTGCCCGGGATCTGTAACGGGTTGAAATATGAATCAATTGGAGTGGAAGCCTATCTGTTTAATAGTTGACTTAGGGGACTTTTATAACATGATATAACTTTGATGCCATTCACACCATTAACCCTTAAATGCGCAATGTTGCGCTAAAACAACATACGGAAAACGCTTAAAATAAATTAGGGAAGCGGTACCTCCTATCAGCTCAATAAGAAGACCACCACTGGAAATATGTGAATATACACCCAAAACCCAACACTAAGAACACAAGTTATTCACAAATTATTCGCCCACCCACCCTAAATCGTTTACAAACGCACAAAAAATCCCTTTTCGAAAATTTTACTACTATACAAAACAAAAAAGTTACCGCTGCCACTGCTCTATATTTATTAAAATAACAACAAAAACAATACCCCCATCTGTACACATGTTAATCGTACTGATTTTAATCATGAAAAAATATAAACAAGTTAACGCTCTCCACTACTACACCCAAAATTAAATTTCTCGCATGAAGTAGATCATTTGACAGCACTTTAATTGTGTTGGATAGCCTACATATAACCAAGACAAAATGAACGGGTTTGTTTGTTATTCTTCCATGAGAATATTGACAACAAGACTCACCATAACGTTGGGCATAGAATGCTCTATGAATTGAACTAGTGTGCGTGTTGATGTGTATGCTATACAGTATGTGAGCAGTGCCGCCAAATTCAACAGAGATGGAAAAATATTATTAAATGTGGGATTTTATTTCTCGGTAAATATTGAAAAAATCTACAATTAGAAGCATGTTATTATTTATTTAATCTATGGAAAAATAAAATAGTTTAACATTGGGCGATTTGTAGCACTCCCACAAAACAGGTGATATTGATGTCCTGCCAAACCCATTTCATTCGAATAAGAGTCATAATAAAATAGTTTGGCAACATCAAGCGATTACGTCGATTGTAAACACGGTTTACACGCTTAGAAAAAAGAACCCAAAATTAAGTAAAAAAACTCAACGTTGAGTTCTGTCAAGTGAGGTTACCAGTTGGGTGAATTAAAAAAATGATGTAGGTTAAATTCACCCATCTTGTCAGTAATGATAGATGTACTCAAATTAAGGTTTTTTTTTGTGTTCGATTGTTTTTTGACTGGTTTGCTTTTGTCCCGAACTGTAACTGTAGTAAAATTAAGCCAGTTCGTTCATCTGTTTTTTTGTAGTATGTCATAAAAACTTACTGATCGGTCTCATAAAATCAGTTTCAATAATCTTTGCAAAAAATAATGAGGACCACTAATAATTAAAAACTCAAGTCCAAAACAACTCAATTTTAAGTTGCAGCTACTCAACCATCCCGTTCTTTTCAAGAAATAAACGGTTGAGTATTTTTAACTTAATTTTGGTTGAAAATCATAGCACCCGTTGGTGCTGTTGACGATTTTCTTTTTTTGTTCGTCTGGTCGATTGTGGACACCATTTTGCTCTTTGCAGTTCTCAGGTATTCATCTAGGCTCCCCCAGAGGTAAATATTGAGTTTTTCCGTCTCAAGGAAACGATGAATAATAAGCTTTGTATTTCTAGTCATATTTCTTCTTTAGTGATGTGGAGGACGAAGCAACGACAGACGCACGGACCTTATTGAGACGAGAGTTGGGATGATTAAAATGATGTTGCCCCGAAGAAGTCTTCAAGTTGCCGGATGCAAGCGACGAAACGGCGAACGTTTTTCAGAAGGAATGAGGAGCTGTTTTATTGTTTTTTTTTTTTTTTGTATTTAGATATGCCAATAAAAATGATCGATGTAACCGTTTGTTCATGTATTTTATCTTTAATTATGTGTCTATTTATTCCAATTTATTCGATAACTCATAAGGTACATTTTACCCATTGGTACTTGGAATGTCATTACCCAACATGAGGTAAATTTCACCCATTGGAACTTGAAATGTTATTACCCAAAATTGAGTTTTCACCGTCAACCCAATTTTAACTCAATGCACAAAACATGCCAGATGGGTGAAAAAAACTTAATTTTGGGTTCTTTTTTTTTTCTAGTCTACTCTAAAGATGGGGAGAGCAACGGGCCCTCCAAACATTTTTTTTTTTTAACCCCAGGGAACTGGCGGGCTGTCATTTTCCTGTAGCTAAAATCTCTTACAACCAAACGACAAAAGATTCATTGTTTGTAAACAATACTGGCGTTCGTACTATAGACACTCAAGTAATAGACCTGCCAACGTGCCGCCATGTTGTATCCAAAACGAACATTTTCCATACGATTTGACAGTTGTTTTGGATACATCAACTGTGCCAGATTCACGTTGGCCGGTCTATTACTTGAGTGTCTATAGTTCGTACCCGTAGTAGCAAACGTCAGATGGGCCTTATTCAAATAAGGCCCGCGATATGTTGCATACTGTCAAAAGCTAGTAAATAGGATAGGGTTGCCAGGTCCCTGGTTAAAACAAATACATACACTACATTTACGCATAATGCGTACCGTAAAAGAACGAATTTGTAAAGAATGATACACGCAGGTTATGACATTTTCACTAATTGGGAGAAATGAAGTCTATCTCAGTTGTTTCAAGTCATAAACCTCTACAGTCTTCGGCAGAATTTATGCCCGCCAAATCTGTAGATCATTGCACAATGGCGTCATCAATGCAGTTTGGACAGTTTAGGGAGCTTGTTTACTGTTACATCAAGGCAACCCATGATTTTTCATCATTGACAACAAAATAAAATATCGAATCATTCTATGTCCAACATTAATTAATTAATTATTAATCAATTATTGTTAATTATTAATCATTCATTAATTTTCAGATCAGCCCTTGGGGCGTTGTTTGTTAAAATTTGATAACCTACTTAATCTACAACTACAACTACAATTTGAAAATCCTAGGGGTGAGGAACCAGATTCCGGATGATCTGGTGATCCAATGTCAGGCAGCGTACCCTGTACCGATTGATATACTCACTAAAGCGATCGTCGAGCATTTTTATCTCGGCCAGACGGTGGACCTCAGATGTTCTTGTCCTCGGAGGGGTGTTCAGGATCATCCTGAGGAACTTATTCTGAACACGCTGCAGCTTCAGGTGATGTGTTTTTGCGCAACACTCCCAGATTGGCATGCCGTACTCGATAACTGGAAGTATGATTTGCTTGTAGACAGCAATCATGTTTTTCAGGGATAATGTAGACCTTCTGTTGGTCAATGGGTACAGTAGCTTCAACAGAAAGTTACACTTTGCGACAGTTTTGCCAACCTGTACCCTGAAAATAAGCTTGCTGTCTATGGTAACGCCAAGATAGACAGCTGATTTGGCCCATTCCACCGTTGTGTTGTTTAGGCTAATTTTACAATCCTCAGACGGAACAAGTTTGGGAGAGTTGGAGTGTGGAAATAGGATGACCTGGGTCTTTGCTGCGTTGATACAGATCTTCCATTCGGTGAAGTATTCTGACAGAACATTCAGGCTTCGTTGCAGTTTCACTGTAAGTGCTCTTGTTACCCTACCATTGTGATCGACTGATGTATCATCAGCGAACAACGACAGAGATCCATTTTCAGGGAGCAGGGGTATGTCCGAGGTGAATAGGTTGAACAGAAGTGGACCTACTATACTTCCCTGCGGAACACCAGCGCAGATCTCCTGTGCATCGGAGACTGCACCTTGCAGCGAAACACGGAATGTCCTGCCCGACAGATTATGTTTAATTATCTTCACCAGGAAGATAGGGAGATTGTGTCTTTTTAGCTTATACACCAGGCCATCGTGCCACACGTTATCGAAGGCCTTCTCAATATCGAGAAGTGCCATGGCAGATGATTTCGTAACAGACTTGTTCCGCCTGAGGATGTTGGTTACTCGGTTAAGTTGGTGCACTGTTGAGCGACCACGTCGGAAACCGAACTGCTCGTCGAGCAAGATGTTATGCTCGTCGGCAGACGAGAGAAGCCACCGGTGGACCACTTTCTCAAACAGTTTCGATACTCCTGAGAGAAGGCTTATGGACCTACAGCTCTTGGAACATGAAGGATCTTTCCCAGGTTTCTGGATGGGGATGACTTTGGCTGACTTCCAATACGAGGGGAAAACCATCGCCAGATGGTCTTAGAACTGGGGGCTCAATTGCTTGAGCTCCAAGTTCATGATATTATCGAAACCTGGGGCTATGTTCTTTGAGCCTTTGATATAAGTCAACAATTCGTCAGCTGAGATCTCCAATCCTAAGCGTGCTAACGGCAGCTTCGTGTGGACTGCCGATGATTTTTCCGAGATTGTGGGAGCTGACGGAGTGTTGACTTAACTTGGCAGCCTTTTCTGCAGGAGTCATTGGAGCCATTGCTGTCTAGTGCGATTAACGGTGAAATGGGCCTTGGCTTGGTTTTAAAATTTTTTGTCAACTTCCAGAACGGCTTTCCACAATCTGGGAGAGAGCGGATCTTGTCGGAAAAATTGTTATTTCTGAGGTCCACCATTCTGGCCTTGATAATTTTTGTTATCCGATTGCAATGAGTTTTTAAGGTAGACAGACCAGTTCGCTGGTATTGCCTTCGGATGGCGTTGCGCAATTGTATTAATTCTTTAGTGGGTCTATCAATGGGTACAGAGTTTCTCACCTGATCAATCACCGATACATGTTGCTCCCGGGACTGGGAGATCGCTTGTTCAATGCTCTGCAGCTGCCGATCGATGTCATCAGTTGACTCGAGGTGCACGGTGAAATCGACGGTGTCGTCGACATGTTCTCGGAACCTCTCCCATCTGGCACGATGGTAGTTCCGTCTGGTGATTCGATGCCGGTTGACCGAGGACCCAACTTCGGCCACCACCGGATAGTAGTCCGAGCTGAGCTCCTGGTGTACTACCGGCTGGGCGATGTTGTGCTCCATGTTGGTGAGGAAGATGTCGATTGTCGAATGTACTCCGGATCTGCTCAACCGGGTGGGAGTATCCGGGCCCAGGACGGTGTAATGGCCCTCCTCCTGGTCTTCCTGCAGAATTATTCCGTTTCGGTTGCTCCGGGTGTTCCCCCAGATTTCGTGCCCCTGTCTCCGAGTTAGCCTGCGAATGTCGTTCCGTAGGACCGTTGTTGTACCGTTAGCGGTGTTGGCTTGCTTGGGACAATAGGCCGCAATGATGGTGATAGGGCCGACGGCAGTTTCTACCTCGACTCCGATGGCTTCGATAGACTGCAGTTGAAAACTCGGAAGCAGATGGCAGTTGATGTTGTAGCGCAGGGCGATCGCCACTCCTCTACTAGAGCCACTACAATCAAGTCCCACAATCCGGTATCCGGGAATGAAAACGCTGAGATCTGGCTTGAGATGTGTCTCGGTGACGATGGCGATGTCGATGGCCTTCCTGTTAAGGAAGTCACCGAGCTCAAATGTTTTGTTCCGGATGGAACAAGCATTCCAATTGACGATGCTGATGGTGCGTTTTCGGTCCATATTTGAAAATAAATTTCATCGTCACGGATGTGGCGGCTTTGAGCTGTTCCTCCTTCGAGCGGCAGGAACGTAGTTGGCGGTAGAGCTCTTGGACGAACTCGACCATTTGCTCCGTGTCATAGAGCTGTTCATCGACGGGTTGTTGCGTGGAGGTACTGCAACTCGGATTGCCCCAGCCTGGAGGAGGAGCCGGCATGGGAACGGCGGCGGCAGCCGCGAATCGTTGCTAAACGAATGCTGACGGGCGGTTTGCATGGCGATGGTTCAATGGAACTGGTGGTAGATTCGGCACTTGGTACCGGAGCGTCGGAAAGTTCTCCTCGTCACTTCGAGTGGCAGGCGGCGTTGACCAGGCCGAGACTTGGTGGACGCCTTCTTGCGGATGGCCAAATACTCCGCTCGTTTGGGACAGGCCCGGTTGATGACTTCGTGGTTAGCGCCACAGTTGGCGCACTTTGATGGGGCACCTTCATCCATCGGGGCGCAATCCATTGTTGTGTGAGCTCCGGCACACTTTCCACACCGGGGTTTCATGTGGCAGTTTCGGGTCCCATGACCAAACGCCAGACACTTTCCGCACTGTGTCACGTCATGCTGCTTCGGGCGGTATCGGTCCCATTCGATGATAATATGGAAGAGGGCCAGTATTTTCTTCAAATCTTCGATCGTGACGGAGCCCTACTCCAAATGGCGTCTTATTG
This sequence comes from Aedes koreicus, assembly GCA_024533555.2. Taxonomy (NCBI): domain Eukaryota; kingdom Metazoa; phylum Arthropoda; class Insecta; order Diptera; family Culicidae; genus Aedes; species Aedes koreicus. Next base: position 135,385 of record JAHHFK020002016.1, on the reverse strand, counting down.
CGAACACCTTCAGAGGTTTCAATGCCACCACTTGCAGCTCGGCGAGAATTGATTCCGGAGTGTACTCTGGGAGGCCACGCAAAGTCACCTTCATCGGCTTGTTTCCGGGTACATCATGAGTATAAAACTCATGTTGCTTGGCGATCAGATGAGCGCCAGCAGCACGGTATTCAGCTTCAGTCGAGCACATTATTTTTGTGCCCGTACTGCACAGCTTGAACAGCGGATTTACCTTAATTGCTGCAAGCTCAGTTTTGAGTGCAGCAATGTTTTTGGACGTGGTGAAAAGCTGCGGGATTTTCACATTCTTCGGTACCTCCTGTGCCGGGAGCGCAGCAAACCGATTGCTCGCTAGTAATCGAGCGTTGGGATCCGATGAATCGGCGTCGTCATTCCGTGGTCGCTTGGAGCAGCTCGGTTTCGGTGTGTTTGCGGGAGCTGATGCCGCTGGCGTGGTTGTCACCACGTGTTGACTTTTTCGACCCATTGCCACGGCAACAGGGCGAGTGGGAAAGCTTGCACACGCTTGCAGTGCTTCCTTTTGGCTTGCCACCGCTAACGAGCTGGCGAGAGCTGGCGAAATATCATGAGCCGGTCGCGCAATCGCGAGAAAATTAAGGAGAGGGAAAAAACGGAGAAAAAAACTTCGAACCGATAGAGCGCAAAACACGTCCGAACGTGTCGCTAGAACGATACTGAATGATGATGAATGATGGATGAAGGATTTAGCGTTTATATCGTTCACTGCTTCATATGAGATCTCCCTTAGTTACATTTGAAGTCTGTGATAGGAAAATACTGGGCATTTAGTAAAATTACAAAACAAATTTACTATTTATTTACAACAACATAATGTTTAAAATCAATAGTTTTGAATATTGGAATCGACGCGTAGAAATATTTCCGATCGATTGGGGCAAAAAATTTGAAAATGTTCGGAGAAACGACTGAGATATTAACGCTCAAAATTAACGTTAATAGATGCCGGGAATTATTTCGCTGACACGTTGATTCGTTGATTCTTATTACAAATAAGGAACATTTCGTGTTAAAATGAACAACAATTTTAAAATCACACAACTGTGACGGCTTGGTGAGCAATTTGCTCGGAAGGTCGACTTCCTTAACTTTTCATAGAAAATGGTGTTAAAATCAATGCCAATTACTACCTCAAAAATGTTTTGAAAGGACATTAGATGAATCATGCTTCAACAATTTTTGGAAGCTGCAAATGGGTTTTCCAACATCTGCCCCTTCACATAAAAGCAAGCCTAGTACAAGAAACATTTGCCGGACATCATAAAGAATTATGGCCGGCCTCTTTGGCAAACGTAAATCCATAGGACTTTTCCATTTGGGGCATTACAGGAGAAAAGTTTAAGAATCCCAAACCAATGGGCATTGAGAAATTCAAAGCAACTTTGCAGAAAATATGGAATGAGATTCCTGAACAAGAGATGTAATTTGTACTGCTTTCCCGAAACTGCTCAAGTTAATCATTAAAGCAAAAGGCGACTAAATTGAGCTCCGAAAAGAATCAATGAAAAATTTCATTTCAATTCCAAGCAATAACGTTTAATTTTTGTTTCACTTAAGGACATACGGGATTTAGTGCCTATCACTGCGAAGTTTTCTGAGCACAAACCCCAAATACTATTAGGACTTCAGGCGTGAGATTTTCAAGAATCGTTTGCTCCACTGGAGCATCCATCGGTTAGCAATTTGAGTGTTGTTTGTTTTGTTTTGTTTGTGATTTTAAGTCTCAAAAACGCGAAGGGATAATTAATCTAACCTATAGTTCATATGGAGAAAGGACTCCTTTCGTTTCACCTTAATTGGGCCAGCCGTGTAGAAGGATGAGAACAATACGAATGGTTTTCCCTTAGTTATTCCCATAGAAACTTCAAAGGGCCAGTGCAATCGATTGAGCTAAAATTTTGGGAGCTGATTGAGTGGAGTGGAGATGAACCGATGTTATGACCTCCCTGTTAAATATATTCCCGCTATATCTAGATTAATGAAAAAAATCACCCTAGAAGCCCAGCGACAATAATTGCACCACTTACCGACAGTGTTTGTACAGGTTACTTTTGGTCTTAAATGCAATGCCGCAGGGATCGCACCGGAAGGGGCGTTCGTTCGTGTGCCGGCGGATGTGCTTCTGCAGGACCGACGGTTTGTTACAGTTCAGCTGACAGTACGGACACACATACCGCCCCGGAACGGTACTACTGCTGCTGCTCACGGATGCTGCTATTGCAGCTGCTGTACTACTATTATTATTACTATTACTACTACTACTGACCACTGTGGGAGTATGTGGCGAGTGAGCACTAGTACTGTTGATGTTCGCGCTAGGATCAAACGGTGACGGTGCGGCACGACCTGACACTTCAACAAAGTTCAAAGGTCCCACGACGGTAATCTTGCTTCGACTCAGATTCTCAAACTCTGCCTGAAGTGCCACCAGCGATTCCGGTGATAAATTGTGTTCACTAGTGGTGGTACGTTGGTTGGTCTCGTTGAAATAGACACTATTACTCAAAACACTGTTATTATTTACACTGGGATGGTATGGTTTCGAATCTTCACTCTCTTCGTTCCTCACAGGAATACGGTTGTTGCTGATAATAAAACTACTACTGCCGCTAATGTGGTTAGCGCTATTCAAGGAAGCACCATTATTGTGTTGTTGTTGTTGTGGCTGTAGCCGTTCGCTACCACTCGAAAAGGTTAATTGGAGTCGACTGTCGTAGTTCTCCTCATCGATCACAGTCCGCGAGTGTTCTGGTCGAAAACGCACCGCACTCGATTCGTACGAGTTGACCAAATCACTTTCTATCTTTTGATTGTTGTTGTTGTTGTTGTTGGCACATACTTGCTTTTGTTGAACGGAGTTCACCACCGTCGGAGACGCTAGAGTTGGCAAACACGCAGCGACTACAGCGACGGCGCCCGTACCGCCGATTGCGCTTGCTGGCGTCGTAGTCTTAGCTTCTGACGTAACTGACTTTTTCGATTCACTGCCACTGTCGTCGTTGCTTAAGGTGGCACTGGCGATACGCTTAAACTTCTTATGCAGGTACTTAAGATCGGAAGAATTCGTACTCGCGGCGGCGGCGGCGGACGAAGAGACACTGTATGTCGCGGTGGGTTGCTGCTGCTGCGACGCAGGTGGATGCCGATGTTGTGGATGTTGTTGATGATGATGATGCTGGCTGCTATTTTCCACCGTCGAATTTGTGCTATTCGATTGACTCACTGACGTAGTTTTACTCTCGCTACAGCTGTTCGATTTTTCCATAGCGGGCGGAAGTCCTCCACCCGGATCATCTGCAAAACGGAAAAAAGGAGCGAGGTTAAATAGCTGCTTTACGATCGGAAATTAAGCTATGAAATAGTTTAGTACCAATTGGTCACCCCACAAGTCTCTGAAAGTAGCGCACTCTTCTACCGAACTGAGAGAAAGAGAGAGAGAGAGAGAGAGAGAGAGAGAGAGAGAGAGAGAGAGAGAGAGAGAGAGAGAGAGAGAGAGAGAGATAGAGAGCAAGATCCAAAGCCGTATGGTGCGGCCCTCGCCTACGGATTATTTGCGTGCACGAGTGACGAACGAAGAGATTCGATCCTCTCCTCTTGACCGCGTGACGAAAACAAACATTCTGTCCGAACCAGTTTCGCGCGCACACCGATTGACGACTAAATGGATGAGGTCTACCCCCGAGTATGTGCGGAGGAGGAAACCCGCAGAGTTGCGCTCTGTGCATATTTTGTGTAAATAGATGGATAGATAGCTAGCTAATACGGACGTATGCGGAGGGAAAAAATCGACGATCGAGAAACCTGTGCTTTCGGTTATGTTGGCTGTGTGAGATGCCGAGTGACAACCCACTGGATACAAACGATGTATCAGCCGACAGTCAGAAACATTATGCGGAGAAGTAGCTGGTGTTTTGAAACGGTGCCTTACATATGTAGCGTGGGTAGAGCTGAGCGCCGATAGCAATATTTAGCTTTTGATGGTGGCTTAAGGAATGTTTTTTTTTTAACAACACCGTTTAAAGAAAATTTAACTCTTTCGTTTCTTAAAGTTTTGGGTTGTTTTGAGATGATAAAAAATGGCTAGGTAAAAGAAAGTTGTAGCGTTAAATTGTTGCATGCATGAATATAAGCTTTGTTTAGAGTCAATTGTTTGTCCATAGCTTTTTAAAAGATAATTTTCAAGTTACTTGATCATATTCAGTTCTCTGGAATATTTATACAGTGACGGACAATACAATAAGCCCGATTTTCATACAAAATGGTCATGTTTATAGGCTCGTTTTTTAATTTTCCTGTGAAGCAATTGAACTGAAATTTTGGCAACAGCTTAGAAATAACCTGAATTTTCATCTGTAATAAATTTTTCATTCACCACTTCAGAAGCTACAGGTACCGTCTACGACAAAACAATAAGACCACCTTTTTATTTCCATAGATAAGGCCATGTTGATGAGTTTGAATTACGATCTGTAGTGAACTGATTTTAAAATGATCCGTACAACAAAACTCAAAATTCAAAATCTCAAATTTGAGCATTGTTTATGGAAATCAAAAGGTGATCTTATTGTTTTGTCGTATGTGGCGTCTGTTAATTTTAAAATGCTGAATGTCAAATTATGGATTTCATGCAGATGCAAATTAAGGCTACTTCAGGACCACAGCCGAAATTTCCGCTTAATTGGTTCTCGGAAAAATGAAAGACAAGCCCCCCAATATGACCATTTTGTATGAAAATCTGGCTTTGGTCTTATTGTTTTGTCCGTCACAGTCAATATATCAGGTTAAGCTCCACCCTCTAGGGGCAAGACACCGAGCAATCCTGAGTAATTCTGGGCAAATATGAGCATCTCTTATTCACTGGATTCATATTGTGATATTGAACATTCCTAACTTTTGTAAATCTTAGTTTTGACAGTGAAATTGCATAATCAAAACAAGAAAGTTCTGTCGTGAAAGTCTACCGTATCAAAATTGTGGTAATCATCACCAAATTTTGAAGGCTATTCTGACAAACCCACGGAGCTCAGGTTCTCTGAAGAATATTCCAAACTATCGTTGAAGCTGTCAAGCAGTATGGCATTAAAAGTTTGCTTCTCCAGAAATGCAAATCCGGGCAAAGATTGGGGCCGATAAATGTTGTACGGGAATTCTATTTTGATCATTCCCGTGAGCAGGATGTGGAGGCTATCGAGACTCGACTCCGATCTTGCCTCAATAAAGCGTAAGTATAGGGCGCTTAAGGTGAATGTACTACGAACTTAACATTCATTTGGATTACTGCTGGATGACATTCTCTTTCTAATATAAGTATGAGCTTTACATAAGATAGAAAGGGAACTGTTGGAGATCAAGTCTGTATATAGTCATTTTAAACTTAATTGAATTTTATTTCCTATCGAATCCAACATTACCCTTTACTTGACTCATCTAAACGCAAGTGAGCAAGAGAGTGTTCCGCACGATCGATAACCGTTGGTCACCCATCGCCGCTGTGAAGGGAACAGGAATATTGTAAATAAATCAGTACAAAAACATACGTTGAAGTGGAAAGTACTACGGTCGTTCATTCTTTTTGTTAGTTGATGACAAATCCTGCTAAGTGTTGAGCAATATTCCCAACTTTAACTTTGTGCGCTCGGTTGTTCGTTTTGAATGAAACGGCAAAGTCCCCACACGGAATTTAGTGTGTATTTGCTGGATTGTTTGGTGGAGTGCTTTGCATCACGGGTACTGTTTCGGGGATAATTAATTAGTAAACAGTAGTAAACATACTGCTGTCATTGGTTGCCAAGGTTGCCACTGTCACCACCGTCACATTCAAACCAGTGCTGCCAGAATACTTTAAATCGAGTTATACACATTTTTTAGCATTCCCACCACTCTTTATCTTGAAGGGAGAAGAACATCATAGAGTGTGCAAATTTGATGAATCCCTGAGCAAATTTGAAGAAAAAAGTTACTCACAAGAAAGCAGTCTTGCCCCTTGGCTCCACCGCATCCAAACCGATTTTAAAACAGTCTCGTTGCGAACTCGAACCGCGCTGGCTCTTTGAATTTTCCCTGGGAATTACTATGAACAAACTAAACTTTTTGTTCTCATCATCTCTGCTCTTCAGTATAATAACATGCGGAGATGTTTCTATACTTACAGAAAATTTATCCAGCTTAAACTATGCTCAAAACTACCTTTCGATTGCACATCTCCATTGTTAGATATTAATTATGTTGGGCAATGATGTTCTTATACAATGGTCCGCCTACTGCTCAGCAGGCAACATTGTTGTTGTTGCGAAGAATGGAGCAAAAAACCAAGGCTACTATGTCATTTAGCATGCAGTGTTGCCTTGAAAGCTGTGTACTATTTTATTTAAGGATTTGTTTCACATGGAAGACTATTTTTACCGATATTCAATTGTGAGTTGAGTTTGGTTGAGTTAAGTTTTGTCAGCATGTGATGAAAATTTGCGTGCGTTTCTGATGTCGTGACGTTTTTTTTTTTTTTTTGGGCCCATGTGGATTGGCCTAAGGACCTAAGGGCTAAGGATTCTGAGGACTTGACTATTAATTGTCGTGATACATTTATCGTGGCTTACAAATCAATGTAGTAAAGGGCGCATTCAATAAAAATGGCACACCAAAAATCTGCTGTAACTTTTGAACCGTTTGATTAAAAATCCTGAAAATTTGAGCAAATCTTATCCATAGTGTATTGTTTACATCTGATAAGTTTCATAGTTATTCATACAGCAGTCCAGTCATGTCGAAACAAGAAATTTCCCGTGAAAAATATTTGTGCACGTACAATTAAAATCCAAAGTCGTCTCCGCGATGGATCGCTAAAAAGCTTGGAATTGCAAATACAACCGTGTCTCGGGTAATAAGAACCTTCAAGGAGCGTCTAAGTGCTCGAAGGAAGGAAGGGACTGGTCCAATGAACAGTAAAATGGTCAGGCAAGTGGTGCAACAGTTCAAGAACCGTCTGAACATGTCAATTTGAGATGGCGCTAAAAAGTCCAAGATGTCAGTCGGTTTTCTGCAGAAAACCATGGAGCGTGGTGGGTTATATGCAAAAGGCCCCTAGCTGGGATGAAAAGCAAAACATTACTGCAAAAACCCGCGCCCGGAAGCTTTACACGAAGTTGCTCACCAAATCGTGTTGCATCTTAATGGATGGCGAAACTTACGTCAAGGCCGACTTCAGTCAACTTCCTGGGCAAAAATATTTCGTGGCCAAGTTTGAATTCGATGTTGCGGATGTTCGGATGTTCGAAAGAAGAAATTGTCGAAATTTGCAAAGTCGTTCTTGATCTGGCAGGCGATTTCGGGGTGTGGTGAAATAAGCCCTCCCTTCGTCACTTCCAGAACAATCGACAGTGCGATTAACACGGAAGAGTGCCTGAAGAAGCGTCACTTCCATTAATAAGGAAGCTCAAATGATCAACTTTGTTTTGGCCTGATCTAGCAACCTGCCACTACGCTCGAACCGTGTTCGAGTAGTACCAAGCCAACGGAGTCAATTTTGTACCAAAAGATACGAACCCACCAAATTAACCAGAACTTCGTCCAATTGAAAAATTCTGGGCAATTACGAAGACAGAACTTCTCAAACATTCCAAAACGTACCTTGAATAAATTACTTCTCACTTTCATGTCTTTTGAATCAATACAAATATTTGAAACATATTAACTATGATGTCGATATTTTGATCGAAATATATCAGAAATAGAGAATGGGGATCATCTCTGTTCAATATTCGCTTACTAATGTTTTTGAAAACCGGTGCTAAAACTTACAGTTTCAATAAATGAACTGCGCTTGCTCATGCCATCTCTTCGCGTTCACTGTGAATGGCTAAGGAGTCGATCAGGAATTACTCATAACATGTGGAATAGTCCGTCACCACACAAAACCGAAGCTAACGTGCCAATTGAGTTTCTCGCACCTGATAGTATCAGTCAGGGTTGCAGAGAAAATAGAGAAGACAATTCTATTTGCACCTGTTGGTCAAAAAGAGAGCTCGCCTTAAGTCTCATTTGAGCGAACAAGGTACACTATTTACAGCGCGCTCAACGGGTTTGTGGGTTACAAAAGGTTTTTTTATGTTTTCCTATTCTACCACTTTCGTTGAATGCTCCGTTTCACGGAGTCTACTCGACATTTCGAAAGCTAGAATTAAAATGGTTTGTTCGGAACTCACCGTTACGCGGCGCAACCATCGTGAGAAACATTCAGGAGCATTGTGGATTAACAGTTGTTGAGCGTTCTGTGCAGTCATAACAAAATGGCAACTAGTTACCGGAAACGCAGAACCGTGCCGTTTGAGGAACAAATGGTTGATCCGATGGACTTGGAAACAGAAGAAGAGGATCTGAACAACAGTTTTTCTGAACCAGATGATTCCTGCCCCGAGACAGATGGAGATGTTGACAATATTTCGTAAGAAGTAGAAAAACTAAATACGATAAAATTTGGTATGACTATTTGCATTTTATTTAAAGTACTGCCGAAAGTAGTTCTACGAAAAAGAAGTAAACGTTGAGAGTTCATCCTTCGTGAATTTCAGTCCACTGAGGATGCTTCCAACGGTGACAGAAATGAATATTTCATATGAAGTCGATCAGAACTTCACTGAGCTCGATGTGCTGACGGTTTTTCTTCCGAAAAACTTCTGGGATCTTATTAGCGGTCCTACAAACGAGAGCTTTAACAATTGTTCGGATATTCTGAGAATACTATTATGTGACTATAATTGTGCAATGATGTTCCATGGAGCTTTATGAATACCATGGAGATCTCGTAAATTGCCTTGTTGAACATGCAAAACATCAAGATCTCAACTCAAGAAAAGTTTGAAGTACCGTAGCTGTTTTGAGAATACTGTAATATGTCTGTAACGGTGTTAAGATTTGCCTTGTAACTTCTACAGCTAAGTAGTACGGTCAAAACTCTCTTAACCTCCTTGTCGATCATATGCAACATCAAGATTTGAACTCAAGGGCATCATTGTGCCCGTAACCATACCTGTTCAATATTTTTCTTAGTTAAAAGAGTTATTTTTTAACAAATTTGCAGAACGAATTTCCTTTGTAGCTCTAAAAGCCGAATTTTGACAGCAAATTTTAATGTTGGGTCATACACTGAACCCAAACATCCTCCTTTTATCGACTGAATCCTCCGTCGGTTGAGATGCAGGCAGCCGACAATTTTATAGAAATCAGATGATTAGCCTTTGAATGTTGAACAACTAATAATACGCGAAGCGAATTGACCTGCCGTTAAAATTCGAATGCACGCTGTATGAAAAATCGTCATCCCAAAGTGGAATGCGTATTGCATTGGAAAAGCCCTATAACGCAAATCATTTGAATGAGGACAACAAAAAAACATTCCATTTTACATCATTGATTGATGATGATGCTTATTTGACACTACCATCTATTGTAGCAAGGTAACTTTCCATAGCAGTGGAATAGTCTGAAAAACGATTTGATCAGTATTCTATTGTTGTTTGTGATCATCAAGCTCTTGTATGAAGGGCCAAACACGTTTGGGCGGACCCGTAAGCAAAGGCACTTACGCGAAACCCGCGAATTTAGGGTAGAGAATCTCCTTCCAAAAGCATGTTCACTTTAACAGCGCTAAAATCGAGCCCTTGATTGACCGAATAAACCCAAAAAAATGTTAACAATAGGAAGGAGGCAGTCCCATGCTCCCTATCCAAATCGTTTCACTTGGGTGCCCTGATGGTCCGTCCCTTTTCCCGTTATATGTTATTTAATATTTAGTATAGTTTGTCACGAATAAAGGATCGAAGCCCGATCGCATCGAATTAAGTTATGGAGTAATGTCTCTTGACTTCTTCAATTTGTGGGCTGCCCGTTGCAATCCAAGATGAACGGTTGAGGGCGTCACATGTGAAACGTTTAAATGCCGTTGAATTTTATTCAAATCATTCATAAATCGCTCTACACAGTTTTGAAACAAACATCATATTAAATTTGGTTGATTGTCATACGAAACATGGATGACCGTCATAGGAAGCTAACCATAAGACAATCCTCCGATTTCCGAATGCGCTTCGTTTAAGGGCGCAATCGATATACTTTTCAGGCGATCTTGGGATGATGTGTGGGTTCAGTGAAGATGACCCATCCGTACACCGAGAAAAACAAATGTACTAAAAAGCATAAATTAAAAAAAAAATAAAATAAAACAATAAAACATTCAACACATTCCTCCCAAGTAACATTTTAAGTTTTATGAAAGCCTACAAGGCTGTTATAAAACGACCTATCAGTATTTACCTATCAGTATTTTCCAAGTGAAAAATTTATCTCAGCTTGATTTATCATAATTTACCACCAGTCTCAAATTTTAAGTACCAAATAGAATTCATTGAGTAAAGTGTTTGAAAAAAGCTGAAAAACATAGTGCGCCTTCGAAATACGTTGTACTTTCTAATTATTTTTTTATTTACAAAAAGTTTAATTCTTCATTGAAGTTAAATTTTTTGCTCAATCACTCTGATTTAATACTTTTTTTCGATCCCACATAAGCTGCTGTATAATAATAAACCGTGTCAATCGAAATGTATCATGGTATATGGAAATTATAAACCTGCCATGAAGATTTGAATAAAAATGGCAGCGGCATTAACATTGATTTTTCATGAGCCATTATTGAAAATGCTAAATAAATCATGGTTTGATATGGCATTTATGAAAATAATTTGAGGCATAACTGTTTCTTTACAAAACTACTAAGACAGTTCAGCTGTCAAAAAGCTTATATGGTAACCAAGCTGCTGCCAAAAGCGTTTTGACAGTTCAAGCTACATCAAAACGTAGTCCCTTGGAAAGAAATTTATTCGAAAGAAAACGGGAAAGCAATACCGTACAAAATAGTGCAGACAATTGAACGAGGCGAAACATGCCTCACGATTATTCCATCTGGATCATCTGAACAAACATTCTCAATACTGGATATGAGACCATGATGCAGGAATTGTTCTTTAGCGATGCTTTGGATTGATAAATACTGTGGAGTTTTCACAAGAGTGCGAGTATCTCGATGCAGAACATTAGAAAGACGAGTGTTGAGAATGCTCAATAATTCTTTCAGTGTGTTGTGTTTTATATTAAAAGTAACAGTCCAAATTGATGTTTTTCAACATTTCATTTTCTTCATTAGAAAATTAACGTCCTTCGTCTTCAAAGCCACTTGGATACACTCCATTATTTTGAGAATTATGTTCTTGATCATTCTGGTAACCGGACTTGTAACGAAATTGACGACCGTGGTCCGTAACCGACTTTTCCGAAAGAACAGCTTATGCGATAGCTTTGAATTGAAATGATCCAACGGCTCCGAGCGGCTCTGCTGGCGGTGTAACGGTGCGGTTATTGTCAACTGATTGATTTTGTGGTTTTGTTCATCGAACTTAGTTGATGGGTAGTTGGCAAATCACAAATGCTCAAGGAGTTTTGCTTAATTTTTCGCTTAAACGTGCCGCTTGTTTTCACTTTTTGAAGTTTGTTGCTAATCCATCTTTGTTTTATTTTATTATGACAACAATGGTAAAGCATCTTATCATACACTTTATGAAGTTCAAAATGCTACAATATATGCTGTGTGCTCTCGTTAGAAGCCAAATGGCTTAATGGTGGTTTTTATAATGATAAAGCGTGCTTATGAAATGTTTGAACATGACTCTGTTAAACAAATATGAACGAGCTTTATTATTGACATACTGAACGGTTTTATGAGGGAATAGATTTCCTCGTCAATTATTTTTAATGGCTAAACTGTTTTTGACTTCACCTTTCTGCTAGAAAAGGTTATAAAAACAGCCAAGAGTAAAATAATTAGCTATACTTCTTTCGCATAATTGAAAGCCACTTTTAAACAAAATAGCATGTGTATTGCAGAAATAAAGCCCTTATAAATTAGAACTAAAGCTAAAAGGCAGTAGGATTGTTACTTGGGGCTCTAACAAAACATAATTCGGCCACTTCCGCGAACCGCATTTGAAAGCTAGTTTCGATTCGCACAGCCTTTTCACGTGCACTTGGTTCAATGCCTCTGCTTGCCGTAAAACTTTCCTAATATCACCAATCCTTCCGTTTTTATTCGCATACAGATAAGCTGTCTTGAGCTCCTAAAGATATATGACTCCAGTAACGCAATATGCGCGGAAAATAATAATTATCTTAAATGTCACTTATTGTTATGATTTTTATGCTGACGTACGAACTACACGACACTAACAAAACGCGACGCGAGACAAGACACAACACTTATCGTTCTTACAATTATTATTGTAATTGTAAGAACGGTAAGTGTTGTGAGTCTCGCGTCGCGTTTTGTTAGTGTATCTAAAATGTATTGCAATGCATAAAATATATTGATACAATGCATACTTTTTGTGCATTGCAGTGATTTAAAAGGAATAAAACGTAGAAAGTAATATATAATATGATTTTCAGCATTTTCGATTTTCTCCGTGTAGCGATTTGGTTAAAGCGGGTCAAGCCAAAATTTGGCTATTTCTGGCAATTTATTCCAGTCAGATTATAAAAAGAAAAAATCTTAGGCAGCGATAAACATCGGCTCAAACTGAATCTGAATACCCATCGAATCCCTCACGATACCCACCACCCCACTCGACGGTGCACAGGTCTAGCCGAAGCACAGCAGCGCACCCACCATCACTAAGGGAGAGTCCCGCGCCAGCAGTAGCCGCTACGACGGAAAATTATGAAATAGTCGTCACACTGAAGTACCAACTAGGTGCATACTTTCGAGAGCGAGCACCCGGTTGGCCGCGTCGTGTGTCGTATGAATAGACTTTGACCTTGGTTTTCAATTTCACAAATTTGGCGGTGCCAAGCCGAAGTTCAAGAATATAGAGAGCAAACTGGTTGACTCGTTTATCGCGACATCGGGTACTGGCGTAAGATTAATCCGCCGATCAGTTCATTTTCGAAAAGCGATCATTATTCAATAAGTCCGATTCAAGCCACCAGCTGATATCATTCTTGCGCACACTTACGTAACTCACTGTCAACAGCAACAACACAGCACGGCATGCTACTCGAACGAGAACCCACCAGATCAACTCATCGTCGTCGTCGTCGTTGTCATCTTCTTTGCGAGTACACAAACAGGCGAGGAGGATTCAAAAGAAAAACAACTCCAATCCCCGCAACTCTTCCCGGTTGCTCCGACTGTTGCGCTGCTCTCTCGTTACGTATATAATTTTTTGTTTTATTTAAATCTGGAATCCGATTCGCCTCCTGGGAACTACGTCAGCATGAGCAATCAGCTCAACGATGAACAGCAGCAGTGCACATTCATTCAAGACAAGAGCAGCCGATGATTTGTGTGCGGTTGACGGGAGGCGAGTGAAAAAAAAAAACAACAAACGCCCGATGATAATTATTACATACACATACTGCGTGTTTACATGCTAATCGACTGCGAAGCACTTTTCCCTGCTGTCTAATCAAAGAGCCTTGTAATAGGCAGGAGGAGCACTACATACTAATCACTTGCCCCGGGGCCAAAGGGCAGTTCAAATTCCACTTGGCTCATTTGCGCACATACCTATCCAGTGTGTATTGAAATGTGACAGAAACACTTTAAGCCAAACCACAGTTGTTCAAGAAACTCGACTATTTTCCCCCATAGATTGAAGTAACACCGAAAGCACAGCCACGACCCACGAGCAACGGAACGCTCTAAAACGGTAGACGGTAGGCACGAAACTAGAATGACGGCATCATGCCTACATTAGCGTTAGCGCGATCGCATGTCAGTTGTTGTTGTTGTAGTTGTTGTTGTCATCGTCGTCGTCGTTGCCGCCGCGGAATAAACAGCAGCAGCAGCATTTGCACAAATAGAAGCTTCTCTACACACATGTGTGCTTGACACCGAGAGCGCAAATTTTATACAATTTCGCCTTCCTGCTGATTTCCGCTGGTCGACGACGTCTTCGTTTTCGCCTGCCTACCCCGTCCGCTGGATGGGGAGTACCCTCAAATACCGATGTAGAGTGTATTCTCCCTAGTTTTGGATGTTACGGTGCGGTAGCAAGGCGGTGCTCGATGGGGGGTTGGGAGACGGGATTGATACACTCAACAACAATTAGCTTAGGACAATCATAAGTTGAACCTTATGAAACATAGAAGTAGGATTACTTGTAATTTTCATTAAGTATCTCATGTAATTTAAATGAAATAGTATGAAAATCATTCAAGCACCTTATAAATTTCATAGAAGTTACGTGTGGGAAATTTTCGTAAGATATGCGTTATGTTTTTCATCACTAGTTTTGATGTGATAAACTCATAAGGCAAATCTTCTGAATTCAGAGCTGGCTCTAAAGGGTGTTTCGATCAAAATTTGGTCGACTTAAACTTGACGCATTTCCTTTCATCGTGCATTAAAAAAATTTGCACACCCCTCATTTTGAAGGTGTGTGCATGTAGCATCATGCCTCTATTTTGATTTTGAGATTAGCACTTCAGTTACCAAAATGTCGCCGAAGGAAGAGAAGCAACGGATCAAAATTTTGCACGTGCATGGCGAAAATCCTAACTACTCTCACGCCAAGTTGGTGAAATTGTTGAATATGGCTAAATCAACTGTTACCAACGTATTCAAAGGGTTCGGTGAACGTTTGTCGACAGCCAGGAAAGCTGGATCGGGGGGAAATCGAAAGTCGGAGGCCACAGCGACGCCAAAAAGAGTTGCCCGCTGTTTCGAGTGGAACCCCAACCTCTCCATCCGAGATGTCGCAAAGATGCTGGGAGTGGCGCCATCAACCGTGGATAGAGCTAAGAAACGAGCTGGACTGTCGACTTACAAGAAAGCGGTGACTCCAAATCGCGACGATAAACAAAACACGTCGGCCAAAGCACGATCGCGAAAGTTGTACACGACGATGCTAACGAAGTTTGATGCGTGGTACGGTACGATGAAACTTACGTCAAGGCAGACTTTAAACAGCTTCCTGGATAGGAATTTTACACGGCAAACAGACGGGGAAAGGTGGCAGATATTT
The DNA here is from genome assembly GCA_024533555.2 of Aedes koreicus. Taxonomy (NCBI): domain Eukaryota; kingdom Metazoa; phylum Arthropoda; class Insecta; order Diptera; family Culicidae; genus Aedes; species Aedes koreicus. The sequence continues at coordinate 120,281 of JAHHFK020002016.1, read as the reverse complement.
TCAAGCACATTAAACTGTCAAAGTTCGCGAAGAAATATTTGGTGTGACAGGCCATCTGTACCTGTGGCTTGAAGAGCATCGTTTACATTGCGACCGGAACCGTCAACCAGGAACTTTATCTGAGCGAGTGCCTACAAAAACGTCCCTGAAGCGACACAATTGTTCCGTTCTATTTTGGCCGGATTTGGCAACTTGCCATTATAGAAAAAAAAAAACCACGGAGTGGTATGGTGCCAACAACGTTCAAGTGGTGCCCAAGGACAAGAACCCTCCCAACACGCCAGAGCTCCACCTAATCGAACAATATTGGGCCATCGTCAAGCGGAACCTTAAGAAGACTCATAAAGCTGTTGTGAGCGAGAAACAGTTCAAGGCAAACTGGCGTTCTGCAGCGAATAAAGTGAACAAGGAGACTGTACAAAATCTTATGGAAGGTGTTAAACGAAAGACCCGGCAATTCGTATTCGGTAAAAAGGAAGCTTAGCTGAATATTTCTCCTGTATTCTGTATTAACTGAACTTGGCAAAGAAAAAGAATTTTACTTATTGATAAAAACTTTGATCGACTCACACACATTACTGTTTGACCAAATGTTGATCGGAACACCCTTTAATCGCAGATTCATTATCGAATACGCCAGCAGAAAGTGAATAATTATTTCGACGAGCGGATTTGAAAACTGTCGTTAAATAATATTTTAACAATAATTTTAACCGAGAAAAACGCAAACGCAAAAATGCAGATGAAATTATAAAGGGAAAGGATCATGTCCATCAACATTACGGTGCATAGCTCATAGCTACCGTTCTTAAGCAGTGAAAAACATTTTGCAAGTCTCGAAAGTGTATGAAAGGCCTAAAATGACAAGTTGCACAAAAAACGGCTGGAACAGGTCAGTTTTCGGCTGGGGAGAGTGTTGTACATAATAACAATTTTGTAGGTATAGGTCCGGCAACAGTCAAAACAGCTGGCGGTGGAAGTTTGCCGAAAAGTCGAAGCAGGCACACCGACGGAACTGGCCAATGTGGATAAGTTTAAGCAAGCGGAATTGAAAAGCTAGAAGCAGAAGCCCATTACGAAATTGCAAGCGGACTACAAACATTGTCTAGAGGATGTTAGTGTAGCCTCATAAAAATGCGGAAGCAGCTGAACAATGCGAAATTTGGTTCAAAGAGAAAAACCAACCAAGTCGGTAGCTGTGAAAGTTTCTGTTCCGGCGGAGAAACCGTTTTTAAGAGCAAAAGAAAGATGACAGGTGGATACAGTAGCAAATACTATCAGCACCTTCGAGCAGTTCAAGAAAGGTTCCTAGGTGAATATGGTCTTGGATTTGCGTAGGCAAGATGTTTCGTCCGACGAGGAATACCCAATCGAAATAGATAAAAACTAAGAAAACGTTTTCTCACAGAACACAAAACCCGTCAAAAGTTTAGACACTCTGTACTGTAATCCAACATCATTCACTTCACTGGAAACTCTTCTACAAAACATGCCTGCTACTTCGCAGTTGAAACCAGCTAGAGGTGCTGAAGGTGTCGGAATTTTTCAAGCGCCGTCCTAAAGAACCACCAAAAGCTGTACCTACATCTCCTCCCAAAGCAAAAATAATCGCAGAGAAGAGCATCAATGCTCCGGAAATCAGAACCCTCTCCTAGAACCGAAACCGAGCTCAATCAGTTCCACCACATCAACCGTCTACCAACAGCTACCAAATAAAATTGACAATCGAGTTGGTCAACTATTGAACCAACTTACTCAATTTCGTCAGCATTTTCTGTGCAGTAGCCTCTTTTGTTTTTGGCCACCACACAAGCGAAGCATATGTTAATTTTGGACGAATTATGGATGCATAAATCCACATTATCATTTTTGGTCTTAGGCCCCATTTTCTGTCAAATGTTGTTGAGCGTATCCAGAAAGCACTGGTTGCCTTGCCGATCACACACTCAACATGCGCCTTCAAGTTCAGTTTGGCATCCAGTATCACTCCTAAGTATTTCACCTGTTCATTAAGATGGATTTCCAATCCTCCTAACTGAAAAACTTTTGGACTAAACTTCTTTTTCCTAGTGAAAGGTACAATCACTACTTTTAATGGATTAATGCTAAGGCCCTCCTTTATACGCCAAGATTGGGTAAGTTTAAGTCCCCATTGCATTCGTATAACGTTAGATTAACTTCTTGTGCATAATGTAGCACTGAGAGTAACTCAAGCATCCCCCATTATTGACTAAGAAGGGGTTCAAATTTCTATCAGAACTTGCTGCCTACCCGAGAGATACACATTTTGTTTTTTAGTTGCCTTGATAATTCTCATGTTTGGTTGAAATTTCTGTTTGATTTGTATGAGAGCACCCCTCCCCCCTCCAGAGGGGGGACGGGTCTCGAACCACCATAGAAAAAATACTGCCTCCAAAAACCCCCAAATGCTAAATCTGGTTCCATTTGCTTGATTAGTTCGCGAGTTATGCATAAATTTGTGTCTAATTTGTATGAAAACCCCCTCTCCCCCTTCCAGATGGAGGAGGAGCCTCAAACCATCATAAGAACCTTATCCGGCTCCAAAAACTCCTGCATACCAATTTTAATAACAGTAGGTATAATTCTCATGTTTGGTTGAACGTTGTGTTTCATTTGCTTAAGACCCCCCTACCCCCCCCCCCCCCCCTACCAGAGATAGGAGGGGTCTCGAACCATTGTAAAAACATTTCTTTCCTTCAAAATCCCCTCATGTCAAATTTGGTTCTCGAATTATGCAGAAGATTCAGTTTCCTGAAGGGGGAGGGTCTCAAACCATCATTAAAACATTTTTTGCCTCCAGAGAACCCCACATGCCAAATTTGGTTCCATTTGCTTGATTAGTTCTTGAGTTATGAAGAAACTTCTAACTAGAAAATAAGAAGAATGATTAGTAAATTCCATTTAATTCCAACTACCTTTATTGCTTATCTTGACAGATACCCGTATTTCGTCTACAATGTGCTTCAGTGTCCAGTCGAGTTAATACACGACACTGAAGAAGCCTGCACATTGTAGACGAAATACGCGTATCTGTCAAGATAAGCAATAAAGGTAGTTGGAATTAAATGGAAATTACTAATCATTCTTCTTATTTTCTAGTTACAGGTATTCCACTAAACAGCTCACACTCTCCATAATTCAAGAAACTTCTGTTTCATTTATATGAGAGCTCTTCCAGAGAGGGGAGGGGTCTTAAACTACCATAGAAACATTTTTTGCTTCCAAAAACTTTCACATGCTAAATTTGGTTTTCTTTGCTTAGTTTTTTTTTTTTTTTGTCTTGATTATCGAGATTTTCAGCCTTGGGCTGGTTCATCTCCCGTCGTAGTTACTCAAATTCCCTTTTTGGGTATTTTCGTAACTTGTTCGGAGGTGAGATTCGAACTCGTGACTTTGGCGTGAGAGGTATGGATGTTAACCACTACGACGGGGTGGCCCCCTGCTTGATTAGTTTTCGAGTTATGCAGAAATTTATGTTTCATTTGTATGGGAGCTCCCCCTTTTCAGAGAAGGGAGGGGTCTCAAACTATCATAAGAACCTTTTCCGGCCCCAAAAACCCCTCGATATAAAATTTCACGCCGATCGGTTCAGTAGATTTCGAGTCTATAATGTTCAATAATAAAATCCTATGTCCTATTTACAAAGTGCTCCAGAAATTCATAATTTATAATCTAAAATATAAATAATTAAAGTCATATCGAATGATGTATGATTTTCTTATGCAAACATTAATGAATTTCATAAGGTTTGCCTACACACTTAGATTTTGTTACAGAAATCTGTAAAATTTTACCGAGTTCTCAACAGTTTAACGTTCGGTAATCCGATTCAACGGATTTCGGTAAAAAAATACAAATTCCGGTAAAATGTTTACAGATAACTGTAAAATTTTACCGAAATCCGTCAAATCGGATTACCGAACGTTCAGCTGTTGAGAATTCGGTAAAATTTTACAGATTTCTGTAAAAAAAATCTAAGTGTATATGAATTTCACCATGGTCTTTGGAAAAACTAGCCGTATTCATATGGCTGGTTGTTGAAATTCGTTCTAGTTCAAACAGCAAATGAATCATAAGATAATCTGGAAAAGATTACAAAGAGTTCTTATAGCAAACAATCATAAGGTATTATTATGGTTTTTGCTATATTTCTTGGCTCAGTGTAGCATTCGAGCGGTTCAGCGGAAAGAAAGAAATCTGAAGGCGACTAAATTAATCTTAAACTCCACTGATTTATCAGAATTTCAAGCTCTTTCATGCAAACTAATAGAGCAGCAAAATTGCGCTACAAAAAGATTGAGGCTATTTTCGTGCTAGGATTCAACTCACCCTCACTACGCCCCTGCCAGGAAAACAAGATCGAAAAAATAAAAACATCTCACATCGGAAAAAAAGCAACTGACCGATCACGTTACATTTCGAGCGAACAACAACGTCGACATCGACAAACACACAGCCGCAGTCGAGTATTCGTTCTTCTTGGTATCGGGCCGAGCATTCGTAGGAAATGACACTCTTTAGTGGGCGAAATATTTTTCACCCGCACGTATTCCCCCATTCCACCTCGCATTATCCGCTCCTAATAAGAAAAATCACTGGGTGAGGGGGAGTGGGCCGGTGGAGGAGCACACCACAATGTCGCCAGCTGCTTGGCAGTCAGCAGAGAATGTGCGCCTGGCTTCGATGGTGTAGGCGAGCAGTGGAAACGCCAGTATGTCTCACTCTTACTTGCGCCCTCCTCAAGCAGCAGTGGGCCAGTGCAGCCACCCACCCCCGCACGCTCCGTCCGGAACGGTGCGCGATGGGGAAGGTTGTTCTTGTAGCGTATTGACGATACCACTACACGGGCAAGGGACAGGCACACCAGTTGACTGTCTTTCTAACTGGTGCTGGGACGGAAAAGTGAGCGATGTAAATATTTCGAATCTAATTCCTAAACAACATGCTGTCTGCTGCGAGGGAGGGAAGGGAATGGAAGGAGGGGACTCATGATGAATAGGAATTTGGCACATTGTTTGGTGAGTTGGCGAAGGGATAAATGGGAGGTGCTAGGAGCGCAACAGGACTTACAACTTACTGCAAGTGGAAGCCGATGTGGTGCTGTAATATCTCCTTTTTGCCCCTATAATCAGGATTGAAACAAACTGGAGGCCTTCGCTCCCACCTAAATACAGTCATTCATTTACGTCAATTGCGAAATGCGTCACGGTTGATTTTTTTTTTTCAGAAGTGTGGTTCTTAGAAATGAACAAATTGAAAGAAGAAGTTTGGTACTTTTTGAAAGGTAAAGAGTCACCTCATCCTAGGAGTTGTTTTCGTCTGATTGATGATTTTGAATTATGTCGAAGAAGTTGATTGGATTTCTGTAAAATTCAAACACTTGTAAAACTTGGAGTTTGGGAATTATGTCCAGGAATTTCCAGGCACTTTCCGCCAAACAGCTGTTTGTCAACCACGAAGGTCTCCTTTGAGTCAGTGGCGTCTCGTGGGTTTCAAAATTGACTGTGCATGGTGTGCTTTTGAGACAACTTTAAGTTGTCCCACTCCATTCGAAAGCCTGGCTTCTCCCGGTTAATTTGCTCAAACGGAAGCAGTCCGTAGAAGGGATTCGAGTAATTTTTCACATTTTTTTCATTCACCGCGTATTTTGGCTGAAAAAATCAAAACAAACAATGATAAACAGGGGTCAATCGATTCGAGGGAACCGATAAGAAGTGTAAACGTGTATTCGACTACCACCGAATTGCACCAAACTTAGAGGATTTCTTCATCTAACACCCATATGTAAAAATCCCAGTTTTTGTGCCGATTAGAACACCCCTCGGCAAAATGGGATTAGCCCCTTTTCAAGTTTTTGAAAAAATGCTTTTTTTTCAATTGCTTGCATCTCCGCACCCATTATGTCTATAAACGGTCTGTTGGATGCTTTTTGAAGGAAATTGTTCAATTGGGTGACAGTGTTGCCAAAAAGGCTTTTTATGTATTTAAAACATAAATGGCGTTTTCCGTCAAATGAGAATCATCCAATTTGAATAATTCTAATGTCATAGTGTGTTCCGCACTCTTTTTTTTTTAAGTATAAATCACCTCAAATCTCAAGGTATTCTGGAGTTAGAGCATTTTGAAACAAAGAAGTCCTTATTGATTAGATTATTTGTTCAGTAATCCTTACCTTCGTTTGCCAACATCTTCGAAACATTATGTTTAAAAATAATCGGCTGGAGGATTTTTATGAAGTCTTTAAAGCAATTCAGCTTTAAGCTAAGGAAATCTCACTAGCTGCGTTCCTAGACATTGAAGAAGCATTTGATAATTCATCTCATAGTTCAATGGTTAAAGCAATGATGAAACTTGGTTTCGACAAATGTATTGTCGATTGGATTAACGAGATGTTATCAAATAGACAAATATCAGCAAACCTCGGAAGCTCATCCATCAGTGTTAGAGCTGTAAAAGAGTGTCCACAAGGAGGCGTATTATCACCTTTATTGTGGTCTATAATAGTTGATGATCTCCTTAAAAATCTGAAAACCCTAGGGTTTGAAGTAGTTGGCTTCGTAGATGATATAGTCTTAATAGTACGCGGTAAATACGACTGTATCATTGCAAACAGAATGCAAAGTGCTTTAAGTTATGTCTCTTCGTGGTGTGATAAGGAAAGCTTGAACATAAACCCTTCCAAAACTACTATTGTGCCATTTACAAAGAAGAGAAAATACTGTATTGAGAACTTAAGGTTGAAAGGCACACATTCGGTACTTTCAGATACAGTCAAATACCCTGGAATATTTTTTGACCCCAAACCAAATTGGAACTTTCATTTAGAGCAGACAAACAACAGATCGACAAATGCTCTATGGATAGCCAAAAGAACATTTGGTAAGCAATGGGGACTATGTGTGTGTGTGTCCAATCTAACACCCATCGGCCGGCAATGGTATTATGGAAGAAATCTGTTTACAACAATCATTCAAGTGACCATTGGAAGCAGCTTTAATCCGGGAGCTAGAAAGTGATAGCTCTACTGCAGATCCAGCAACCCATTTCAGAATGTCTGGAGAGTCACGCCCATTCCGAGGTTACTTTCACATACAATAAGCCCCGCATGTAAACATTACCGATATCATTTGGATAAGGGCACTGTAACACACTTCCAGATTTGGAAATTTTGAATTTCCAAACCAGGCACGTATTTAGTATTATTTGAAAATAAGATTATTGTTATATAGTTATAGTCAGATACATCTCACCCATGTCCGCCTCCTGAATCACACTATCTTGGTCATTCCAAAAATGTCGACGTTGATTCGTAATTAATTTTTTGCACTCGCGATTAAATATGCGCAAAAATTAACGTTGCGAAACCGCCCGCTAGATATGCAACCTGCATAACAAAATTCTGTACACCCCGTGGTGAATGCACCTAAAATTATGTGCAAGCTTTTCACCCGTCCATGCGCGTTGTTTTCGTTTGCTGTTTCCGACCAGCAAATGGCTGTTCTCTACATTGCACTCGTCTTCTTTTTTTTTTCACTCCACACACTGCCAATAATTTAAATCCCCGCAATGAGGCGACTCTATTTCGAGCTTCAAAACTGCTAATAATCATCGATTCACTCGCGACAAAGCGGAAAAACACTCTAAACTAATAAATTATACCCGAGTGTAACAATATTACCACTAATAACCAAAACTAAGCTGATGTAACTCTTCTTCCGGGTGCGGGGGCGAAGCACAAAAACAAAAAAAAAACGGGGAAATACTACCGACACTCAAACATTTGGAAAGGGAATCGATTGTATTTACTACGGCTTACACAATGCACGCGGGGATTTTATGATTTCACTGTTAGTTCAAGTTAAATTACGAATTACTGTTTGATTTTTTCGCGAAAACGACGCAGCAAAAGCCCATTTGGTAAGCAATGGGGACTAAGGCCAAAAATGATCCATTGGATTTATTCGGCAATTGTGAGACCCAAGATTAATCCTTTAGTTATGAACAACTTTGATTGTTCATATCAAGTTATTGATCCTGGGCGTGATTCGTGGGCAAGAGGTGGCCCAAACCTCCGCCAAGGATCGATTGTTTTCTATACAGACGGTTCGAAAATGAACAATCAAGTGGGAGCTGGGGTAACTGGCCCAGGGATTAACCTTTCAATCCCAATGGAAAAGTGGCCAACTGTATTCCAAGCTGAAATTCAAGCAATTCAGAAAAAAATATTGTTTATGGGAGACAGTGTTGCCAACAACGCTTTTTCTGCAATTGCATTTTTTTGTCAAATTAATTTATTAATTTATTTATTTATTTGATTTGAAAAATTACAATTTTATCGTGTTCCTCAGACTTTTTTACAGGGAAAACACGCAAAACCTCAATGTATTCTGAGCCGTTCCGGAAATGAAGCACTTTAACCTTCCTAAGATGTTGGGGTCAATTCTGTCCTATGGCGCATCTTCAATGTACTTCTTTTTTATTTTTCAACGAATTGGGCTGAAATTTTCTGACTTTTAGTATGTACGGAATTCTTCATGTTTGCATATTTTTTTTTTTTGAATCAGTTTAAAGCGGTTGTACATAAGAAGTGACACATAAGACATTAGCGTCAATATTGACCCGCATTTCAACCGTTCGTAGAATTTCGAAATTTTAATTTAGAGTCATTTAATTTAATTTAGATTTATGCACCATTTGAAAGTTTCTGGTCTCAAAAATGTATTAGAACAAAAAAAAAACTGGTTCCGGTAACATTGTCCCCGGGAATCTGCTACCAAAGGGAAGGAAGTTTAAGTCTGGCTGCGTTAACAGAAATGCATACAAAACATTCCAGCCTCATTGTAGAGAATTGGCGTCTTCAGCAAAGTTTCTCAGTGCGTAGCGAATCGTCTTTTGATATTATCACATTAGTTCCAAATCGTGCTGCAAAGATGGCGCTGCAGCCTATCTTTGCCGAATGAAGCTCATGAGAATTGTCGTCTTGGGCAAAGTTTTTCGGTATGCCATTTGTCGTCTTTTGGTATTATGATATTAATTCCAGATCTTGCCACTAAGATAGCGCTGCAGTCTTCTTCTTCTTCTTTTAGCATTTCAAGCTTATTGCTTTCACAATTAGCTTATTGCTTGCTCTCAACTTAGTGTTCTAAATGCACTTTCACAGTTATTAATTGACAGCTTTCGATGCCAAGTACTATTTTTGAATTAGTATGATTGTGTGAAAAGTACAATCATACGCTCTGCCCAGGGAGTCGAGAGATTTTCCTTAACGAAAAATTCCTAAACCATACCGGGAATCGAACCCAGCCAACTCCAGCATGGTGTTGCTTTGTAGCTGCGCCTTAACCGACTGAGCTAAGGGAGGACCCGCTGCAGTCTATCTTCGCTAAATGAAGCTCTAAAGAGATGCCGTCTTGGATAAAGTTTCTCAGTATGTCATGTGGCGACTTTTTAGTTCCAGATCTTGCCACAGAGATTGCACTGCAGTCAATCTTTGTCAAATGAAGCAACAAAAGAACAAAATATCTTCAAAAAATGGTGTACGAATTCAAATCAAACACAAATACAGTAGGTTTCCGTTTTTGGCAAAATGACCTAATAAACCAAGTATTTCCTTAGAGTTATTTTAGTTTTATTTTGAAAACCATGTTAAAAGGATCCCTAAATAATATTCTAGTGAAATCAGAAATTGCATTAAGCGTTAGATGAATTTTCTAAAAAGCAAAAAAAAAAAAACTTACAACTAACATCAACTTTTTGAATAGCCTACACACTACCAAAATGTCATGTAAAATTCTGTCCCCTGAGACCGACACATGCAAGCGTCCTTTAGCACACAAGAATGAGTTGAAAGAGATGAGAAAATAAATTCAATCAAACACATCTTTTGTCGACTTGCGTATGTTTCAGTTTCCGAAGACATAATTCCCCGACTTTTTACAAACATGAATTACGTCTCGTGTAAAATTCATAATTTCTAAATGTGTAGGTCAAGTTGAATAGATCCAATCATGTTATGCCAATGTTTTGCGGTATTTATGTAATAATTTTTTCTGAATAATTCACAAAATGGATTTACCTCACATTGTCATCTCACGGCAGGACCGTAGGGCTGATGTATAACTCAATCAGACTGACCCTCACTCCTACTTCCGACTGACGTCAGTCCATGAAATCCACTGGGAAGTAGGGCACTTTTCGAATCGAAAAATATATTGCCATCCATCTCAAACATTAGGGTTCATCAACGATTATTCAATCTTTTCTTCAATTTCAATTTGAAATGCATTAGCAATATCGAACTCCAATTTCATATACAGTGAAATTTCCCGATATTTTCCCTAACTCGATAGAAATCCAGGCTACTACGACCACTTCTCCTATACAAATTCTCAAAATTTACCTGACCAAGTCGATAGCGTGCCTAACTCGATAATCCCTTCAATATCGCGTTAGGGAGAGTTGACTGTACGTCGTTTTAGATTGCAGTCCTATTTGACAACATAATAATACATCAGAATTTGGAGTTAAACCTGCATGGTGTTAGTTTGTAACTGAAAAAATCTTATTCAAAAATTATAATGAACAGTTTTCCACCAGTACAAACAGCGACAACATAATCAATAACTTTGCCGAAGACGGTATCTCCTTAGCACTTCATTTGTCTGATATAGACAACTTTTCTGCAGCACAATCTGCCACAAATAAGGTCTGTATCCACATTAATCCGGACACCTTCAAATCATTGTAACTTTTGAAATATTGCACGTAGGAATGAAAAAATTCACTGTGGTATAGCTGAGAGTCTATGATGAAAAAGACTATGATTGATGTTTACATTTCATGTTTAGTATTCAAGATGGCGACGAAAGAAAAACAAGTGCGCGAGCGAATTTTGTACGGGCGTACGGCAAATCCTGACTTGTCAATACGGGACCTTGCAAAAACATTGGATTTGCCTAAATCCACTGTTCACGATGTGCTCAAATCATTTTCGGAACGTTTGACGGTGGAGAGGAAACCGAGAAGAGACAAAAACATTGGACGCACTGATCCTGTCATGGACCGAAAGGTGAAAAGGATATTAACGAAAAACCCAAATCTCTCCATTCGAACGGTGGCTCGTAAAATAGGGATGTCACCTGGTTTTGTCCAAAAATCAAAACAACGTTTGGGACTTAAGTCGTATATAGTAAAAACAGTTCCAAATCGCAACGACAAACAGAACTTGGCAGCAAAATCACGGGCTCGAGGTTTGTATTTGACGAAGTTTTCATGCGTTGTTATGGACGATGAAACTTATGTCCTGGATGATTTCAAGCAGCTTTCAGGGCTGGCTTGTTATTCTGCTATGGCCAGAAATGCTACAGCTGAGCATATCAGAACGAAGTAGGCATCGAAATTTCCAAAAAAATACCTTGTATGGCAAGCAATTTCCACGTGTGGCAAAAAGAGTAAATCTTTCGTCACTACAGGCACAATCAACAAGGAGATCTACCAGAAAGAGTGTCTGCAGAAGCGATTGCTACCCTTCATCAAAAGTCACAAAGAAAAACCTTTGTTCTGGCCCGATTTGGCATCATGCCACTATGCTAAAACTGTGATGGAGTTGTACCAAGCAAATCAAGTGAACATTGTACCAAAAACCTCAAACCCGCCAAATTGCCCAGAGCTACGACCAATCGAGAGATATTGGGCGCTGATGAGGCGGAAGCTTTCTGGAAAGAAGCAAGGAGTCAAAGACATCAAGCACTTCCAGCAAATTTGGACAAAGACGGCTTCTACGATTTCTGAAGAGTCTGTACAAACCCTAATGGACGGAGTCAAGCGCAAAGTTCGAAAATTTTATGCAAATACCGAATAACTATGTTTTGTCTTCACGAATTGTTAAAACACATCCCATAAATCTTAAATAAACAACTACGACGGAAATATAATGCGAAATTTATGTTTTATTCATGTTGTGAGGTGTCCGGATTATTGCGGATACAGACCTTATTCAATGATCACTTTGATGGAAAAATATACCCAATTAAAACTAAAAAATTGATTGCCGATAATAATCAACATTGCCCAGCCGGCATTTCCTGAATCATTTTCTATTTCAATCCGTTTACAAACTAAAGATATCGGTTTGCGTATAATTGTATTGAATACAAATTACTACTCCTGCTGTTTATCGTCATTCATTATATTTCACTACGAACACTCATAGTTATCAGGATAAGCTTATCAACATTGGTCAAGAATTTGAATGTTGGCAGGTAAAACAAAGCAGGTGACAACTATAGGCACTGGAGGAATTTGGTATCGGCTTCTCGCTATCGGAAACACGATTAATTTGTTCAAGATACATTGTAGATATGAATGATAAAATCGTGGATTAATCGGGCATTAGCATTGCGGTGACGTCGACTGCCTTTTTGTTTTCGATTCCAACTTATTTTGAAACTCTTTCTATTGTACATCAAAGCAACCGAACATTAAATATATTCCCATAGTCAAAAATAGAAGTCATTCACATTCCGACAATCCCTCTCATCAGAAATCAATTTCGACAAAAACAGCGACCCGCATGACCATGTCGTCGGTAAATTCAAGTGCATGAAGTCACCAGCTGTTGTCGGCTGTCTCTCGCCTTCACGCAACGAGCAAAACAAACGAACGAAACCGGAATCTCTTACGTCATCCGATAGTCTCTTCTTCCAGAACTTCACCGATCATCAAGTTGGCGTGGATGCGAATTTTTATCGCATCGAATCATTTCCTCGCGCACATATCGCGCTCGGTGTAGATAATTCGCCAATCACAGTCACCGTCAGGTCAGTAAATAGGTGTACCGCTATCTTCGTCAAATGTACACATTATAAACGAGGGGGCGACTGACTACCAACGGGAAGCTCCATCGTCATCGCAGTCATCATCATCATCATCATCATCGCCATCGCCGGGTGCATTTCAGAATGCGCGACCGTGTCTTATTCATCATCGCATGATTCCCTTCTTCCAAACTCGTCGTCGTCGTCGTCGTCGTGTGTCGTCGGAGCTGCGCTATTGGCCGTGTCTAGTAATAGTGGCTAATTTTATAACGTAAGTTATTTTTCACTCTCTCCTCGTAGTCGCCAATCGCACAGTTAGATGTTTATACTCTCGGCAGGGGCACAGTACGTCGCACTGACTTCGGAGCCCGGACTAGTGCTGATATTTGATATTGTTCAATGACGGATTGCCTCTACGTGTTGCTCGATCATCGACGCCGATATGCCACATGGACGGGCGCAAACTTGAAACGATCCACGACACATTCGATAAAGCTCAAGAAGACATTTGTTGTGGTGTTCCACCGCCCATTCACCGACCAACCAGACCGTGATCAACGCTGTTTCGAGTCATACCCGCCGTCGTCCATGTGTTTGTTGTTACACACTAGATTGGTCGCTTCTATCACAGATAACACTATCAACACACAAAGCAAACCCCCTCCCTTCAAACCCCCACACACTTTGCACACGGCACAAGTCATTTCCTCCGACGTCAGCTGCCTATTCACTCTCTTCGGGCCCTCAATGGCAGCAGTGTCTCGTACTTTGGATGATTATTTCTGCTACCCATCGTCACGCCACGCCACAATTTGATAATAGCAGCAAAATCAAACCTCTGTGATAACGGAAGTACAAAAATAAAATCAATCCCCATCATTTGATTCGCAAAACCGCAGTTCTCGGAATGGAAAGCCCTCGTCATTCAATACGCGCACCACAATACAAAACAGAGCGAATACAATCGAACTTTGATGGTCATGCAATTAACCGTTCAGGACATTAAAGTAATTTGGCAAGTTTTTGAATATTTTCTCAACACTTCACAGCAATCAGGAATTATTTTGAAGATGTTTTTCTTAGCAATCGTTCAAGTCACGCCTCTCTGATATTTTTTGTTTGTTTTGAAGATACCAGGTTAGTGAGAAATTATTTCAAAGAGCTTAAGGATACCAAAGAACTTTGACAAGATAAAGTTCTTTGAATATTATCTTAGACTTTCCAATGATCACGAATTATTTTGAAGATCTTGTGAGTATCATCAGTAAAGTCACGTATCTCTGGTATTATTATGTAACCAGGTTGATCAAACACAATTTCAAGGACATTCAGCATATCAATGATCTTAAGATCTCTCTTAAGCTCCGAATTGTAAAATTGTAAAATTTAATCCTTTAGTTATGAACAACGAAGATTGGATGAAAAAAAAAACAACTTTGATTGTTCATATCAAGTTATTAATCCTGGGCGTGATTCGTGGGCAAGAGGTGGCCCAAACCTCCGCCAAGGATCGATTGTTTTCCATACAGACGGTTCGAAAATGAACAATCAAGTGGGAGCTGGGGTAACTGGCCCAGGGATTAACCCTTCAATCCCAATGGGAAAGTGGCCAACTGTATTCCAAGCTGAAATTCAAGCAATTCTGGAATGTTCTGCTATATGCTTACGCAGAATCTATAGATATTCAAATGTATGCATTTTTTCGGATAGTCAAGCAGCTCTGAATGCTTTAAAGTCAGCAATATGCACGTCCAAACATGTTTGGGAATGTGTTCAATCACTTCGGAAATTGTCTTGTCGTAATCAAGTCAATTTGTACTGGGTTCCTGGTCATTCTGGAATTGATGGAAACGAGAAAGCCGATGAACTAGCAAGACTCGGATCGTCTCATCAGTTTGTAGGACCTGAACCCTTTTGTGGTGTATCTGCTTTTCCCTTAGAATGGAGATGAAAGCCTGGGAATGCTTGAAAGTGGAGACAAACTGGAACAACACTTTCAAAGCTAGGCAATCAAAGCGGTTCATTACTCCAAACATTTCAATGACTCGCAAGTTACTAGATCTTACCAAAAAAGATCTAACAATATATACAGGCCTTATAACCGGTCACTGTCCGAGCCGTTATCACTTGAAGCTGATAGGAAAACTTCAAGATGATTCATGTCGATTCTGTAACATGGATAGAGAAGATTCGGAACACTTGTTATGCCACTGCCCGGCAATTTTCAATAATAGGTTGAAGTTCTTTAAAAAAGGGCTACTAGAACCCCTTGAGATTTGGAGAACAAACTCCAGTACGGTAGTACACTTTATTCGGAGCGTTATACCGTCCTGGGACAATGCTTTAGGTCAGACTTTGACGATCACTTCTATCAATAGTGATGCGTCATGCTGAAAATAACTAAAGCAACAACAAAAAGGGGATATGTCACAATAGATCTAAAAATTGGTCGCAGTGACGAAAATACCCGACATGGAATAAAAAACAATTCTGTCCTATGGCGCATCTTCAATGTACTTCTTTTTTATTTTTAAACGAATTGGGCTGAAATTTTCTGACTTTTAGTATGTACGGAATTCTTCATGTTTGCATATTTTTTTTTTTTTGAATCAGTTTAAAGCGGTTGTACATAAGAAGTGACACATAAGACATTAGCGTCAATATTGACCCGCATTTCAACCGTTCGTAGAATTTCGAAATTTTAATTTAGAGTCATTTAATTTAATTTAGATTTATGCACCATTTGAAAGTTTCTGGTCTCAAAAATGTATTAGAACAAAAAAAAAACTGGTTCCGGTAACATTGTCCCCGGGAATCTGCTACCAAAGGGAAGGAAGTTTAAGTTTGGCTGCGTTAACAGAAATGCATACAAAACATTCCAGCCTCATTGTAGAGAATTGGCGTCTTCAGCAAAGTTTCTCAGTGCGTAGCGAATCGTCTTTTGATATTATCACGTTAGTTCCAAATCGTGCTGCAAAGATGGCGCTGCAGCCTATCTTTGCCAAATGAAGCTCATGAGAATTATCGTCTTGGGCAAAGTTTTTCGGTATGCCATTTGTCGTCTTTTGGTTTTATGATATTAATTCCAGATCTTGCCACTAAGATAGCGCTGCAGTCTTCTTCTTCTTCTTTTCTCAAGCTTATTGCTTTCACAATTAGCTTATTGCTTGCTCTCAACTTAGTGTTCTAAATGCACTTTCACAGTTATTAATTGAGAGCTTTCGATGCCAAGTACTATTTTTTGAATTAGTATGATTGTGTGAAAAGTACAATCATACGCTCTGCCCAGGGAGTCGAGAGATTTTCCTTAACGAAAAACTCATAGACCAAACCGGGAGTCGAACCCAGCCAACTCCAGCATGGTGTTGCTTTGTAGCTGCGCCTTTACCGACTGAGCTAAGGGAGGACCCGCTGCAGTCTATCTTCGCTAAATGAAGCTCTAAAGAGATGCCGTCTTGGATAAAGTTTCTCAGTATGTCATGTGTCGACTTTTTAGTTCCAGATCTTGCCACAGAGATTGCACTGCAGTCAATCTTTGTCAAATGAAGCAACAAAAGAACAAAATATCTTCAAAAAATGGTGTACGAATTCAAATCAAACACAAATACAGTAGGTTTCCGTTTTTGGCAAAATGACCTAATAAACCAAGTATTTCCTTAGAGTTATTTTAGTTTTATTTTGAAAACCATGTTAAAAGGATCCCTAAATAATATTCTAGTGAAATCAGAAATTGCATTAAGCGTTAGATGAATTTTCTAAAAAGCAAAAAAAAAAAATACTTACAACTAACATCAACTTTTTGAATAGCCTACACACTACCAAAATGTCATGTAAAATTCTGTCCCCTGAGACCGACACATGCAAGCGTCCTTTAGCACACAAGAATGAGTTGAAAGAGATGAGAAAATAAATTCAATCAAACACATCTTTTGTCGACTTGCGTATGTTTCAGTTTCCGAAGACATAATTTTACACAAAATCTTTCTTTACGTTCCCCGACTTTTTACAAACATGAATTACGTCTCGTGTAAAATTCATAATTTCTAAACGTGTAGGTCAAGCTGAATAGATCCAATCATGTTATGCCAATGTTTTGCGGTATTTATGTAATAATGTTTTCTGAATAATTCACAAAATGGATTTACCTCACATTGTCATCTCACGGCAGGACCGTAGGGCTGATGTATAACTCAATCAGACTGACCCTCACTCCTACTTCCGACTGACGTCAGTCCATGAAATCCACTGGGAAGTAGGGCACTTTTCGAATCGAAAAATATACTGCCATCCATCTCAAACATTAGGGTTCATCAACGATTATTCAATCTTTTCTTCAATTTCAATTTCAAATGCATTAACAATATCGAACTCCAATTTCATATACAGTGAAATCTCCCGATATTTTCCCTAACTCGATAGAAATCCAGGCTACTTCGATCACTTCTCCTATACAAATTCTCAAAATTTACCTGACCAAGTCGATAGCGTGCCTAACTCGATAATCCCTTCAATATCGCGTTAGGGAGAGTTGACTGTACGTCGTTTTAGATTGCAGTCCTATTTGACAACATAATAATACATCAGAATTTGGAGTTAAACCTGCATGGTGTTAGTTTGTACACGGTGTTCAATAAGTTCGGATACACTTTCAAAATTTGTTAAAAAAATGAAAACATGTTTTTTTATTTTTTGGATTTATGTTATTGAAAGCTATGTTTACAAGGAACGTTTACAACATTTCTCTTGGAATGACCCCCCCTTTGTACTCCTTAACGAGCTTCAAACGTTTCTCGAACGCGTCGCAGGCGGCACGCACGGACTGCATGGGCATTTCGTCCCAGATTTTGAGAATTACCGTCTTGAAATGATCCAAAGTGCTGACCTTGTATTCGTTCAGCTTCGCCATCATATAGGACCAAACAAAAAAGTCGAGAGGATTCAAGTCCGGGGAGCTGGGAGGCCACAAAGTTTTGTCCAGAAAGTCGGTTAAATTGTCCCGACACCAGGCTTGAACCACATTTGCCGTATGGGCTGGTGCACCGTCCTGCTGGAACACGTAGTGCTCATCGCCGTAGAGGCTTCGGAGACTGGGGGCAACAACCTTTTCCAAAACCTCAGTTTTGTAGTACGCCGCGTTGATTTTGACGTTTTTTTCAATAAACACCAAGGGTAGCTTACCACGTTTGCATACTGCCCCCCAAACCATCACCGACGCGGCACTTTGGAACCGAGGGATGTTTATATTGGATTCAGGAATGCTGTCCCTCGATGGCGCCCACACCCGGTCATTTTGCACATTGTGCGGCTGCTGCAGCACGAACAGTTTCTCGTCCGAAAAAACAAACTCCTGACCAGCGTGCCGAGAGAGGATCCTCTTAGCTCGATCCAACCGCTTTTTGCTGGTAGCCTCCGAAACGCCATGGACCTTACGTTTTTTGTAAGGCCTGAAACCAAGGTCCTTGGTGAGTATGGTGTGAGCGGTTCCAATGGAAACGTTGAGATCTGCAGCCGTTTTCCGGATTGAGCGGTTCTTTTGCGCCGAATTCGCTCCCTCACGATCTTGATGACCCGTGGCGTCCTCGCTGAACGCGGCCGACCGGATCTCGCACGGTCATTGGTCGAGGACGTCTCCCGGTATCGCCTGATGGTCGTGTAGACAAAGTTCCGCTTGACCCCATGCGATTTCAGCAGCCGGAATATATCGCCGGGTCGCTCACCGTTCAAAAAACGCTTAATTACGAAGTCCCGATACTCTTTCATCGCACGTAACAAACAAACAACAACTAACAGAATGTCAACACCGCGCACATTCGGTAGCGTATGAATGAAGCTAAAGCTGACACCAATACCAATGCAGAATATGTACATGGCGCATACCTACGCAATGATGAAAACTTGTATTCGAACTTATTGAACACCGTGTAACTGAAAAAATCTTATTCAAAAATTATATTGAACAGTTTTCCACCAGTACAAACAGCGACAACATAATCAATAACTTTGCCGAAGACGGTATCTCCTTAGCACTTCATTTGTCTGATATAGACAACTTTTTTGCAGCACAATCTGCCACAAATAAGGTCTGTATCCACATTAATCCGGACACCTTCAAATCATTGTAACTTTTGAAATATAGCACGTAGGAATGAAAAATTTCACTGTGGTATAGCTGAGAGTCTATGATGAAAAAGACTATGATTGATGTTTACATTTCATGTATGGTATTCAAGATGGCGACGAAAGAAAAACAAATGCGCGAGCGAATTTTGTACGGGCGTACGGCAAATCCTGACTTGTCAATACGGGACCTTGCAAAAACATTGGATTTGCCTAAATCCACTGTTCACGATGTGCTCAAATCATTTTCGGAACGTTTGACGGTGGAGAGGAAACCGAGAAGTGACCAAAACGTTGGACGCGCTGATCCTGTCATGGACCGAAAGGTGAAAAGGATATTAACGAAAAACCCAAATCTCTCCATTCGAACGGTGGCTCGTAAAATAGGGATGTCGCCTGGTTTTGTCCAAAAATCAAAACAACGTTTGGGACTTAAGTCGTATAAAGTAAAAACAGTTCCAAATCGCAACGACAAACAGAACTTGGCAGCAAAATCACGGGCTCGAGGTTTGTATTTGACGAAGTTTTCATGCGTTGTTATGGACGATGAAACTTATGTCCGGGAGGATTTCAAGCAGCTTTCAGGGCTGGCTTGTTATTCTGCTATGGCCAGAAATGCTACAGCTGAGCATATCAGAACGAAGTAGGCATCGAAATTTCCCAAAAAATACCTTGTGTGGCAAGCAATTTCCACGTGTGGCAAAAAGAGTAAATCTTTCGTCACTAGAGGCACAATCAACAAGGAGACCTATCAGAAAGAGTGTCTGCAGAAGCGATTGCTACCCTGCATCAAAAGTCACAAAGAAAAACCTTTGTTCTGGCCCGATTTGGCATCATGCCACTATGCTAAAACTGTGATGGAGTGGTACCAAGCAAATCAAGTGAACATTGTACCAAAAACCTCAAACCCGCCAAATTGCCCAGAGCTACGACCAATCGAGAGATATTGGGCTCTGATGAGGCGGAAGCTTTCTGGAAAGAAGCAAGGAGTCAAAGACATCAAGCACTTCCAGCAAATTTGGACAAAGACGGCTTCTACGATTTCTGAAGAGTCTGTACAAACCCTAATGGACGGAGTTAAGCGCAAAGTTCGAAAATTTTATGCAAATACCGAATAACTATGTTTTGTCTTCACGAATTGTTAAAACACATCCCATGAATCTTAAATAAACAACTACGACGGAAATATAATGCGAAATTTATGTTTTATTCATGTTGTGAGGTGTCCGGATTATTGCGGATACAGACCTTATTCAGTGATGCACTTTGATGGTAAAATATACCCAATTAGAGGCTAGAAAATTGATTGCCGATAATAATCAACATTGCCGAAGCCGGCATTTCTTGAATCATTTTCTATTTCAATCCGTTTGCAAACTAAAGATATCGGTTGTGCGTATAATTGTATTGAATACGAATTACTAATCCTGCTGTTTATCGTCATTCATTATATTTCACTATGAACACTCATAGTTATCAGGATAAGCTTATCAACATTGGTTAATAATTTGAATGTTGACAGGTAAAACAAAGCAGGTGGCAGCTATAGGCAGTGGAGGAATTTGGTACCGGCTTCTCGCTATCGGCAACACGATTAATTTGTTCAAGATACATTGTAGATATGAATGATAAAATCGTGGATTAATCGGGCGTTAGCATTGCGGTGACGTCGACTGCCTTTTTGTTTTCGATTCCAACTTATTGGGAAACACTTTCTAATGTACATCAAAGCAACCGAACATTCAATATATTCCCATAGTCAAAAATAGAAGTCATTCACATTCCGACAATCCCTCTCATCAGAAATCAATTTCGACAAAAACAGCGACCCGCATGACCATGTCGTCGGTAAATTCAAGTGCATGAAGTCACCAGCTGTTGTCGGCTGTCTCTCGCCTTCACGCAACAAGCAAAACAAACGAACGAAACCGGAATCTCTTACGTCATCCGATAGTCTCTTCTTCCAGAACTTCACCGATCATCAACTTGGCGTGGATGCGAATTTTTATCGCATCGAATCATTTCCTCGCGCACATATCGCGCTCGGTGTAGATAATTCGCCAATCACAGTCACCGTCAGGTCAGTAAATAGGTGTACCGCTATCTTCGTCAAATGTACACATTATAAACGAGGGGGCGACTGACTACCAACGGGAAGCTCCATCGTCATCGCAGTCATCATCATCATCATCATCATCGCCATCGCCGGGTGCATTTCAGAATGCGCGACCGTGTCTTATTCATCATCGCATGATTCCCTTCTTCCAAACTCGTCGTCGTCGTCGTCGTCGTGTGTCGTCGGAGCTGCGCTATTGGCCGTGTCTAGTAATAGTGGCTAATTTTATAACGTAAGTTATTTTTCACTCTCTCCTCGTAGTCGCCAATCGCACAGTTAGATGTTTATACTCTCGACAGGGGCACAGTACGTCGCACTGACTTCGGAGCTCTGACTAGTGCTGATATTTGATATTGTTCAATGACGGATTGCCTCTACGTGTTGCTCGATCATCGACGCCGATATGCCACATGGACGGGCGCAAACTTGAAACGATCCACGACACATTCGACAAAGCTCAAGAAGACATTTGTTGTGGTGTTCCACCGCCCATTCACCGACCAAACAGACCGTGATCAGCGCTGTTTCGAGTCATACCCGCCGTCGTTCATGTGTTTGTTGTTACATACTAGATTGGTCGCTTCTATCACAGATAACACTATCAACACACAAAGCAAACCCCCCTCCCTTCAAACCCCCACACACTTTGCACACGGCACAAGTCATTTCCTCCGACGTCAGCTGCCTATTCACTCTCTTCGGGCCCTCAATGGCAGCAGTGTCTCGTACTTTGGATGATTATTTCTGCTACCCATCGTCACGCCACGCCACAATTTGATAATAGCAGCAAAATCAAACCTCTGTGATAACGGAAGTACAAAAATAAAATCAATCCCCATCATTTGATTCGCAAAACCGCAGTTCTCGGAATGGAAAGCCCTCGCCATTCAATACGCGCACCACAATACAAAACGACCTAAATCCTATTATGTTGTATAAATTGATATAAATAGCACGACACTGTTCAATCACAAGAAGAGGACGAAAATGAAACGCACTTGAATTACTCGCCCAAATTGAAAAGTACTTTTCCTAATTTGCCTGCCGTCGTCCTCCAGCTCCGACTCGGAGAGCTGCTGTTGTTGTGCTCTGATTTCGGAAGCGCGCGATGAATAATTGACAGCCAGCGCAGTCGAAGAAAGGAAAGGAAGAAAAATCGCGACACGCACGATCAACCACGGACACCACGGACAGAAGCAACAGCCGGACGACGAAACCGTTCAAAGTGGACTGAATTCAAATTGTTACTGCTTTTCGTCTTTTGATAAGAATATCAATTTTTCAATTCGTCAGGGATTGAGAAGTCGCGGATCGGCCACACTCCGAACGTTCATTTTGGATGGTGGTGTTATCGCGCTGCTGTGTCCAATGCCTGCCCGACGACAGGGCGAGTCAGTGAGTGGCAAAGACACCGTGTTTGCTGCGATGTGAGCGTGTGCGCGCAACGGCCAGGGGCGTGCTTGGGGATTGGTGGGGGCAGTTTAGATGGTTGGAGATGTGATTTTAAAGGTTACATTTTGGCATGTTCCTGTCTATTTAAATTGAACTATCAACATATCAACCAAGGCATGTGATTACTGTGGCCAGGGATCGGGTGCTACTCAAATCTCTGCGAGTAAAACACAAACATTCGGGAGATTGCACTTTCAGCTCGAAAGAAACGAGAAGGAGCATTTCAAATCGAGCAGCACAGTGCGTGCTAGAGGCGTGCTGCTCCAACACAGTGACGGCTTTTTGACGTAGGACTACGTCTTTGTTTTCTATACTGAGGTACGAATACATCGAAAGGCGACCGTCGCGAAAAGTGATCAGGTTTTGAGCGTTAATATCTCAGTCGCTTCGCCAAAGATTTTCAAAACTATTGCTCCAATCGATCGGAAATATGTCTACGCATAGAGGACATTGTTGATTTCGCGCCAAATCCTATTAAAAAAAATCATAAATGTTAAGCCTTGCCTTATAAAGTATATTAATTCAAAGAATATTGCATTGTACAATAAAAATGGCTTACATCTAATAGCGTAGTCCTACGTCATCATTTCGAACAACCTAATGGGCTGTACCTTGTCAAACCTTTATTGTTCTATATATTTCTCGATTGTCATTTTATTTTTCATATTTAAAAAAATCAAATAAAAGATGTATATTTTCGTGTACATATTCATCAGTCGGTGTTGGAAAATTTTAAAAAAATGTTGCGTTCGGCAAGTATCAAAAAATTCCCTATCACAGACAACGTTTTGATTCTCGAACATAATATTCTGAAGTAGCATTCTCTGCACATTCCAATTGATACTGTTATGAATAGTTATTCTGTTGTGTGAAGGATACCCGTTGGATAAGAGTTTTACTTATAGGAAGGAATAAGTTTTGAGAAACTAAAAGTGAGAATAAGTACGATGCCTAATCGATTTGATGCCAACCATATGCGCAAATTTTGGAAGCGCGTTCAAATCGAATAAACGGAAAACCCTCAGAAACGACCAAACATACTAACGGTTAGAATCGATTGATGTAAACACTTACTTCTAACATACTTACTCACTTACTTATGCTAACCCAACGTCACATTAGGATAGTACCTACGTTGCACTGTTCCGCTACGAAACTAACGAAACTAATCAAATGGGTTAACGTAGTCTTCGTCAACCGGTCGTGTTATACACAACCCCACTGATTTTTTTTTATAGCAGTGTTTTCAATACTGGGGTACACTTTGCGAGTGTGAAATGTTGGAGCGTCACGTAATGTGGTTAGATTTTGAGCGTTAATAACTCAGTCATCTTCACGATCGATTTGCAAAATGTTTGCCCCAATCGATCGGGACATTCACATTCAAGCCTCGTTGTTTCCCATATAGAAAACTATCGATTTTAAATATTTTAAATGACGGCGCTTTACTTCTATTAATTGAAAAACTAATAGAAGTAAAGCGTCGTCAGAACAAGAATCAACCAATCACGTGCATCTGAATGGTTGTTTCCTAACACGGACAACAGAGTCATACACTAGTGCATAAAATCTTTTAAAGTTCATTAAATAACCTCATGAAAATTAGCCATAAGGAAGAGGGTTGAATTTCATAACATTACCTTATGAAATGCTGTGATTGTTGTCACATCTACTTCTGAGCGTTGGATTGTGGTAAATGTATAAATTTCATTGTACAACCTTATGAAATTTATTTGTTAGTGCTATGAAAGTTATATGCATAGGAAATACTGATTATTACTTCAATATATTTATTTCGTAATGTTTTATTATTGAATTCGATTGGAATTTCCATTCCATCTATACTACTTTTCTGGTTATGAAATAAATGAAAAGAATGCTAATTTCAGTCATCTAACAGTATGCCCATAGTACAATTTATGTTAAATAATGCAGAATATTATGAGATAATGCACGATAGTGTAGAACAAATGCGCATCAAGATTCCCACGCGATACATCCCTTACATTTACGTAGCGGATTATCCAATAGAAGCAATGAACATGCTTGCTCAAATAGAACAGTTACAGTATGCAAAAATAATTTATCCACCCCCCCCTAACAATTTACAATTTTTTTGTTTTTCTGGTGAAAATCAGTTGAATTTGATAAGTGTTCTTACATGATTTATCTATTCATGTTTTTTTTTATCACATTGCCAGTGAAAATATGGCATTTATATCTCTTCTTGAGATGTTATGTGATGAATTATGAAAAAGGGTAAAAAATTACGCAAAAAAAGTTTATCCACCCCCGAACGGATACTACGATTTAAATGTGTTTTACGGAATATTAGTGTGTATTCTGCAATTTTCTCGAATGTAAACATTGTGTCTAGCGGTCATTTAGTGTTCTTGAAGTTTTCGTGCTCAAAATTTTAGTTTCGTGTTCAAAATTGGAAGTTATTTGTTGCAAAACGCCCTAAAAAGCAGAAAATTTCGATCAGCATCCGAAATTTGAATTTTGAATATCACAAAACTGGCAAAAACTACCACGATATTGCCGACATTGTTCAGCTTCACAATGATACGGTCACTAGGATTGTGCAGATGTACAAAAAGCGTGGTTCTATCTCACCAGCTAAGCGAACGGGGCGTCCTTCAAAGACAACTGGCTGAATTGACAGAACTATCGTGAAGAAGGCGGAGCTGGACCGGGGACTATCAGCTACGAACATTGCGAAACAGATTGAAAGTGAGTTTTCCATTCAACTGACATCACAATCCGTACGAAATCAACTTCATAAGCAGGGTCTTAAGGGCAGAGTAGCACTTAAGAAGCCATGGTTGTCCGCAAAAAATATCAAAAAAATGTTGAAGTGGGCCCAGGAAATGTTCATGGAACAGTGATGGCTGGAATAAGGTGATTTGGTCAGACGAGACGAAAGTTATGCTATTTTAATCTGATGGTATCACAAGAAAATGGCGGCAAACCGGTGAAAGTTTGAAAAAGGAGTGTTTGCGGCCTACAGTCAAGCATGGCGGTGGTGAGTTACTTTACCAACATTGATTTTTCAACCAACTGAGCATGAATTTGATTTTTATTTCTTCAGGTAGAGTCACGGTGTGGGGATCTTGGCTACATCCGGTGTTGGAGAACTTGAGTCCATTGATGGAATCATGACCAAGGTGGTTTATTTGGACATTTTGAGGCGAAAACTACCAGCCTCTGCACAAAAGCTAAAGTTGGGGCGTAGATATACAAGCCGGAGATCTGAAGCACACCTCAATGCTGGTTTCGCAGTGGTACAAGGAAAAGCGTATCAAGGTTATGGAGTTGTCAGCACAGTCTCCCAGTCGTTATCGGCGTCACCAATGAGCCCAGATACATGAATTCGTCTACCGCCTCGTCTTCTCGTGAGCCTCTTCTCTTCGTGTATTTTGTTTTACAACGCATTAATCACAAGTCCAATCCTACCAGCTTCAGCCCTAAGTCTGATGTACGTTTCCGCCATCGTCTCAAAGTTATTCCAACGTCCGTCGTCGGCGAAGCCAAAAAGTGGGACAAACTTCCTGAATATCGTGCCACTCGTGTCTACCCCAGCTCTTAGAAACACACCCTCCAATGCAATGTTAAGAAGCAAACACGATAATCAATCACCTTGCAGTAACCCTCTCCGAGATTCGAAGGGACTCGAGAGTGTCCCTCAGATTCGGACGCCACACATCACGCGATCCATCGTTGCTTTGACCAAACGCATCAGTTTTTTCTGGGAATCCATATTCGTGCATGATCTGCCATAGCCGGACTCGATCGATTGTGTCATAAGCTGAATTGAAATCGATTAAAAGATGATGTGTGGGCACATTATACTCGCAACATTTCTGCAGCTCTTGTCGAATCGCGAAAATCTGGTGCGTAGTAGCGCGGGCACCCATGAATCCCGCTTGGTATACTCAGCGAAACAAAATAGCACCACCATGTTTTTTCGTAATATTTTTAAAATATTCATTCGTTTAACGCTAATTCCACCTTACGGTGATCTGTCTGATTCAATATCAACTTGACGTATTTCTTTCAATTTTGCATTTAAAAAACCTGAACACCCCTCATTTTGAAGGGGTGTGTGTGTAGAATGTTGCTCCTATTTTGATTTTGGAATTCACTCTTCAGTTGTCAAAATGCCGTCCAAGCAAGAAGAGCAGCGTATCAAAATTTTGCTCGCGCATCGCGAAAATCCGAGCTACTCGCACGCAAAGTTGGCAAAATCGCTAAAAGTTGCCAAATCAACCGTTACAAATGTAATTAAAGTGTTTGGGGAACGTTTGTCGACAGCCAGGAAGTCTGGATCGGGGGGAAATCGAAAACCGGAAGCCGCTGAGACGACAAAGAGAGTTGCCGGTAGTTTCAAGCGAAACCCTAACCTATCTCTCCGAGATGCCGCAAATAAGCTGGGTGTATCGTCTACAACCGTGCATCGAGCCAAAAAACGAGCCGGACTATCGACTTACAAGAAGGTAGTGACTCCAAATCGCGATGATAAACAAAATACGACGGCCAAAGCGCGATCCCGGAGGCTGTACACGACGATGCTGACGAAGTTTGACTGCGTGGTAATGGACGACGAAACCTACGTCAAAGCCGACTACAAGCAGCTTCCGGGACAGGAGTTTTATACGGCAAAAGGAAGGGGAAAGGTAGCAGATATTTTCAAGCACACGAAACTGTCAAAGTTCGCAAAGAAATATCTGGTTTGGCAAGCCATCTGTACCTGTGGCTTGAAAAGCAGCATTTTCATAGCTTCCGGGACTGTCAACCAAGAAATTTACGTGAAAGAGTGTTTGAATAAACGTCTGCTGCCTTTCCTGAAGAAACACGGTTGTTCCGTACTGTTTTGGCCGGATTTGGCATCTTGCCATTACGGTAAAAAGGCCATGGAGTGGTACGCCGCCAACAACGTGCAGGTGGTTCCCAAGGACAAGAACCCTCCCAACACGCCAGAGCTCCGCCCAATTGAGAAATACTGGGCTATTGTCAAGCGGAAACTAAAGAAGACCAAAAAAACTGCTAAGGACGAGCAGCAGTTCAAGGCAAACTGGCTTTCTGCGGCGAAGAAGGTGGACAAGGTGGCTGTACAAAATCTGATGGCAGGGGTCAAGCGTAAGGCCCGGCAATTCGGATTTGGAAAAGCGGAAGCCTAACTGAATATTTTTCCTGAATTTTATAATAATTGAACTTGAAAAAGAAATTTAATTTGATTTTTTAAATAAACGATTTCACCGATTTACACGCGTTTTCGCTTGACCAAATTTTGACCGTATCACCCTTTATTTTCTGCCGCACCCTGTATGAAGTGTAGGACACTCAAGAAACTGGATGCAAGCAGCCCTTAGCCGAGAGGTGCAGGCGCGGTTCTGACGTGACATTCAGTCAGAAAAAGTGAAAAATAAGCAGGAAAAGAGAAAAATAAAACCAGGTAGGACCTACCTATCTGCATGGAGAAGCATCTAAACGGCCCTCTGATGTAGGATGTATTAGCAAAATGCAAAATTCATTCTTTTTTTTTTTTGGACGCCTGTTCGAAAATCACAACTGTTTCCAACTCCAGATGTCTATGAAGGTAGCATGAGTTCTCAGCATCTTCTTAAGTAGACATCTAATAAACACTTCCCTCCCATCCCTTGCAGATCATAAGGACCTGGCCAGGTGTTGTGCAGAGAGATCGATGGATGAAGAGCCTGTCATACCCAAGGCAGCTCTTCTGGCGCTTCCATCGTCTCTACAACAGCCAACCCAGGATTGTGTATGGTCGGAAAATGCTATGCTATGCCTGTTCGAAAATCACAACTATGGTTCATTCTAGATGGCAGAATCAACTCACCTCAACTTGGTCGTTTTCGAAAAAGTACTGGCCGAGGACGCCTCCTGCCTAAAATACACAAAACAGTGACTTTCTGGGAATGCATTGCCACTTGGTGGACCTCATGTGGATTGGCCTCATAAATTCGACAATTCTGCGTATACCCATTCCCACATACCCGTTCATCCAGAAATGGGCCTAGTCGCTGGAGAAGGTTTTCGGACAAAATTGGGGTCTGTTTTCAACTGCTCCAAACCCCAATCAGCGAATACACGGCACTGTCTATGATCGTTAAGCTTTAGCTCCTGGGTCAATTGAATCAGCAGACCCAAGTCGCTACGCAGAATTCGCTAAGTTGAAGTCTGCGAGAGGCCGAGGTCTTGTGCGCGGCGCGGAAACGACTGCCGCGGGTTCTCCTGCACACGTTTGCGTACAGCGGCGATATTCTCGTCAGACCTTGTGCTCCGCTGACGAACGGATGGTCTTTCACCGAACCAGTTTCCTCGAATTTGTTCACCACATTGTCCTCTCGGTAGGACGACTATTGCGACCGTAAAATGAGCGAAGCGCTCGGAGCGTTGCTCGCAAAGAACACTTATTTTGATAAAACAATTTAACTCTCCATGGTTATTTGGCAAGACACACTGAATAAATGACTGCTAATTTGACCAAAATCAACTATCAAAGTTAGGAAATACATACGGAACGACCCCTTACAAGCAGTAATTTATTAAAGAATAATGGCAATGGAAATGCGGCATATTATTTATGAAGGTTCGATGATGGCACATATTAAATTTCATAACAAACATATTTTGAACTTCATTGGGCTGAATTTGTATATTTTATAATTGAATATCTAAAATTTCAAAACGCTGCTGGGTGAAAAATATAGAGATTAAGTTGATTCACTTCCGTTCGTTTTAAAAGGCAGTCTAATGAATAGAATACTGATTCCTTATGGCTAAAACAACATAAGGCATTCCGATGAATTTTTTGCCAATGAATTGATTATGATGAATTATTTTGCTAATCCAGTTGTCTCTGTGTACAATCATACAATCAAACGTATTCACCCATCCCAGCGACAACAACGAAATGACCTGCTTAGTCATAATATCACAAACCTGCCTACGCCGCTGAATCGCAAGTAAATAACACGCAAGCAGCACCGAACCCGTGTTCAGCTGTTGAATGTTTTGTCCGCGGCCAGCAAAATACCTTCCTCATGAATGAGAGTGTGATTCTTCGAAGGCTTTAGTCGCTGCTTTCGTCAACTCAACCTCGCTTGGTGTCTTCCTACTTCAAGAAGGTGGGAACAGACGATGGACGGTGGACGAGCGCGGGCTGAAGTCGGGAATAGAGCACACACAAAGCGCAAAGAGTGAGACGTTATCGCTAATTTAATTTTCTTCACTTTTTATTTCTCGCTTAGTGGACCGTCCGTCCGACCGCGCTCCGCTCGTTCATCGACGCTTGCTGGCGACACGAGCAATCAAACGAGCGATAGTGGGGAAACTGGGAACTGCGAATTTTTATTATTATTTTTTTTTTCAAACACGCCAAACCAGCGCGAAACTACCACACACATTCACGGACCAGCTATTGAACACATGCTCTATTATTATGACACCGAGTGTTAAACGAAGCCAATCTGCATATAATCGACTGACCGACGACCAGACGGCGATGGTGTTGCTTATAGTTCACTTATTCGATGCCATTCGACGGTGGCGACGACGACGACTGACTAACCGAAATGAGCAATGCCGATATTCAGTCGGGCGACTGCGGTGAAAATGTACCAATCAGCGAATCCTCCATGCATTGATGGGCAGGAATCACCTCGCAATTATTTATTGACTATGAATGGCTGACTTGCGAATCTGCTTTTTAGACAGCAGCAGACAGCGGGTGAGGCGACGGACGTCGGCGACGAGCACGATGAGATAAAAGCAAATAGATGATATAATAGCGCCAATAAAAGCACCACCGGGTCGCGGGATAGACGTTATCTGTTAAACTATCTGTGTATTGACCGACGACGACGACGACAAGCACTGTGAGGAATGATGTGCGGTACGTTATTTGCACTATTCCGCGATGCTCAAGGAAGGAATTTTCTTCGTTACGAGCGAATACATTTTTGCGATAGTCTAGTGTGGGAAATGGTCAGTAGGGAGTTGTCTGCTGAAGAACATCTTGTGATAAGTTACATTTGAACATGCAAATAGTTATATTGATCATGATAAGTCGGAACAGTTCGTATTATGAGCATTTGTAAACAATGACTTTAATCACCGATATGGCGCCATTAAAAGCACTCTTTTACCATCATAATATCAACTCAACTAATTAATAAAGGTATTGACTAACTATATTGAGCTTTAACTCAGCACACACTCAATTACCACCTATTGTTATATCGCATTGGAAAGAACCTGCGAAGTTTACGATGCAGACCACAATACAGACAAGCCAAAGCGTTGAACAAGACTTCATTTTGCATCTCATTTGATGACAATCAGTGTAGCTTTTAAGCTGTAAAATGTTGCAATCATAAACGAAAAACCTGAAGTTATTCACCTATAGTGAGATCTGAGCTTGCTTGCTAAATTCAATGAGCTACCCGTGACGTAAAATACTGGCAAAAATAAATTGTAAAGTGTGTCCACAGTTAAATTGCATCACTTTAAACTCGTCCTCAAAAACAAGCCTCTCAACCGATTGTCATGAAATATTCAGGGAATAAAATACAATGTACACCGTGTCCAATATATTCTCATACACTTTTTCCTTGCATTGGTGTCGTGCAACTACTCAACATGCTTCACGTATGTGTTGGTGTAGTTTTGCACTATGCTTATACAAACGCTGTTAGGTTATTTGAAAAACCTCGGAGTAAATCGGGATTTTGTGTACCGAACCATCCGAAGGTACCGTGACACCTGCTCGTGGGATGACCGGAAGAGATCCGGTCGTACTCGACCGGTGCGGACTGCACGAGTTGTTAAAGTGGTCAGGGAACGGATTAGACGAAAATCACAGCGCTCTGTACGTAAAATGGCCGCAGATCAAAATGTTTCGAGATCGTCAATGCACGATACTGCAAAATGACCTCCGATTTCAAGCTTTCAAGAAACGTAAGGTTCACAGACCAGCTATGGCAAATCATGCACGAATATGGATTTCCGGAAAAACTGACGCGGTTGATCAAAGCAACGATGGATCGAGTGATGTGTGTCGTCCAAGTATCAGGGACGCTCTCGAGTCCCTTCGAATCTCGGAGAGGGTTACGGCAAGGTGATGGATTGTCGTGTTTGTTGTTTAACATTGCATTGGAGGGTGTGATTCGAGGAGCTGGGATAGACACGAGTGGTACGATCTTCAGGAAGTCTGTCCAACTATTTGGCTTCGCCGACGACGTTGATATCGTAGCACGTAACTTTGAGACGATGGCGGTAACGTACATCAGACTTAAGGCTGAAGCTGGTAGGATTGGGCTTGTGATTAATGCGTTAAAAACAAAATACATGAAGGGAAGAGGCTCACGAGAAGAAAATGTTAGCCTCCTAGCACAAGTTCAGATCGACGGTGATGAAATCGAGGTAGTAGACGAATTCGTGTATCTGGGCTCATTGGTGACCGCCGATTACGACACCAGCAGAGAAATACAAAGGCGCATTATGGCTGGCAATCGTGCCTACTCCGAAGGACGCTAAGATCGAACAAAGTTCGCCGAACCACAAAGTTGACCATTTACAAGACATTAATTAGACCGGTAGTTCTCTACGGCCACGAAACACGGACATTGCTAGTGGAGGACCAACGCGCCCTTGGAGTCTTTGAACGGAAGGTGCTGCGTACGATCTACGGTGGAGTGCAGATGGAAGACGGAACGTGGAGGAGGCGAATGAACCACGAATTGCACCAGTTCCTGGGAGAACCTCCCATCGTACACATCGCAAAAATCGGTCGACTACGATGGGCTGGGCATGTCGTAAGAATGTCGGACGACAGCCCTGTGAAAATGGTTCTCGAAAACGAACCGACAGGTACAAGAAGAAGAGGCGCGCAACGAGCAAGGTGGATTGATCAAGTAGAAGGCGACCTGCGGAACCTCCGCAGACAGCGAGGCTGGCGAGGTACAGCCATGGACCGATTACAATGGAAACAACTTCTGTGTACAGCAGAGGCTACACCGGCCTTAGTCTGATTGGTAAGGTAAGGTAAGGTTCACGGAGTTTCGGAACTTTCCAAGCAGAAACGGCTCGAAAGAGCAAGTCTGCTTTTGTCGCGGCACGGTGGGGAAGAATTTATCTTTTCCGACGAAAAGTTATTCGTCTTGCAACAATCCCACAATGTCCAGAACGACAGATTGTGGGCTCTCTCTTCGAGAACTGTTCCAGAGAGTGATAGGAATATTCCATGGTTCCAAAGTGCTGCGTCAGTGATGGTTTGGGGAGGAATTTGCAAGCGAGGCAAATTACCACTGGTTTTCATCGAAAAAGACGTTAAAGTGAATACAGTATATTATAAAACGGAAGTTTTGGAGAAAGTTGTCAAGCCATATGTACAAGAGGTGTTTGGAGATGATCACTATGTGTTTCAGCAGGACGGAGCGCCATCGCATACTGCAAATCTCGTTTGGGGCTGGTGCCAAGAAAATTTGACCGACTTTTTGGACAAGAATGAATGGCCTCCCAGTTCACCAGATCTGAATCCCTTGGATTATTTCGTATGGTCATACATGCTGGCGAAGGTAAATGACAGGGCGTCTAATATAAACCAATTCAAAACCGTAATCAAACGAATTTGGGACGAAATGCCGATGGAAGTCGTGCGTGCCGGTTTCGAAAAACGTCTGGAGCTGGCCAAGAAGGTTAAAGGCGGTGTTATTCCAAAACATATGCTGTAGTTGATTAGTATTATATTGCAATATAATGAATAAAGTTATCAATAAAATCTGGATTATCGATTTGAAATAAATAGAGTTTTATTTTGTATGAGAATATATTGGACACGGTGTATAATCTTCCATAAGCCCAAACTTTCTTCTAAATACCACGCATAAGATTTTGTACAACGCTTGAACCGACATTTTTTTCCGCTTTCAACGATGACTTCAACATTTCCTGTTCTGTAGTGACAACTTTAGGATGCTTACGAAGTTCGTGCTTCATTTTAGCACAATATTTTTCAGTCGGCCGCAACTCTGGAGAGTTTGGGGGATTAAGATTCTTCGGCACGAAATTGACACCATTCGTCTTGTACCACTCCAACAGGGGGAGTAGTGACAAGAGGCTAGGTCCGGCCAAAACATTGTAGGAACGTTGTGTGTTTTGAGAAACGGACACAGTCGTTTTTTCAGGCATTCATTCATGTATACTTGACCATTTACAGTTGAAGCTGTCACGAAAGGCTTGCTCCGTTTACCACACGAACAAATCCCCTGCCAAATCATGAATTTCTTAGGGAACTTTGACACTTGCTGTTTCCTGAGAGACTGGGTTCTCTCACACTTTTTTCTACCACTCACCTTCTTCCGATCGACAGTTAAACGTTCCCCGAAACGTTTTATGACACGAGACACTGGTGAGACTGGTGAATTTTCAACATCTTTCCGATGGCTCGGTGCGAAAGAAGTGGGTTGTCGAGGTGCGTGTGCAAAATGTTCTCGCGCACTTGCTGTTCCTTCGACTCCATTTTCGAAACTACGACACATTTCACAATGAAACTCACGCCGTAAAGAATACACGCAGAGGTCATTTCACCCAAAATTTCGTTGAAATCAACCCAAAGGGCGAAATGTTACAGCTTATTGAAAGTGATGCAATTTAACTGTGGACACCCTTTACAATAATTTTTGCCGTCGAGCGTTTCCTTCCACGACCGGCTTTATCGAACACAAGGCCGCGTTGCTGATACTTTTCCCCAGAAATATCGAACAGCAGAACTGCTCATGCCTACGAAATCCCTTTCTGCATTTTTCCGGTGCGAAAGTCCATTCGCACAGTTTCTCACAATGAAATTTCGCACATGCGATATTTTTATTTTATCTGGAAATTAAGAGAGATTTTAGCCAACACTTTCAATGAACAACGCAACGACGCTATCTAATACATGACGTTTGTGTTGTTTACTTCATGAAAACCAAAGGTTTAATCAATGTTTTGTTGTCTTCTTAAAATTAGAGATGGTTATCCGTTGTGTGCAATTTATTTTTACCAAATTCTAATATGTTTTTCTTTTTAGGGGAAATATACCGATAGTAACTAAAAATTAAAATTTTGCTCAAACATGCTTCATAATTTCCTTCAAACAAATATATGACAGCTTAGTCAAAATATGCCTAATTTTAAACATATTTGAGTACTGTGCAATTTTTTATTGCCAGTATTGTAACCGGATGTGCAAAATGTGTTCTCGGGAACTTGATATAACCACAACTGTACTTTTTATAAATACAAAATCTTCGGATACCGATTATTAACATCGTTACATCACACTCATTCCGAAAATTCCCATATTGTTGCATACTTTCAATAAGAGCGCAAGTCAGTCCAAAGCCGATGGAGAAGGAGGGGTAATGGCGAACTAGTCTTTTCAGACCACATAAACTCCA
The DNA here is from genome assembly GCA_024533555.2 of Aedes koreicus. NCBI lineage: Eukaryota > Metazoa > Arthropoda > Insecta > Diptera > Culicidae > Aedes > Aedes koreicus. Next base: position 85,296 of record JAHHFK020002016.1, on the reverse strand, counting down.
TGGGAAGGAACAAGGATAGGTTAGGGTAGGTGGTTAAGGTAGGGCGTTTTGGACCGGTTAAAAATACTGCAAAAAGAAAATCATAAGTCGAGCACTCGACACTGAATAAGTCTGTAAGTCGCAGATGAAATAGGCCTATCTGTAATGAGATAAGTTTTCTCTAGTGGAATTTAAAGGAATTTGCTCGCGTTTATAATATAATTTATAATTATATAAGTTTATAAGATAATTTGAAAAAAGTGTTTCAATGATTTATTTTTTATATTTTAAAAAGTGATCAAATGAAGTGTTGATTTGAAGTGTTAATCTAATTTCCCAATCACGGTCGTTCTACTAATAAAATATGTCACCGACATCACACTCAACTTTAGTGCCTATGTATATGCGTGCTACGACGCGGCTATTAAATAGAAAGAGGAGCGAGTGTGATATTATCACTACTTTGTGTGGCGGACCTTTGGCTCTCCCATGAATGGTTCATTAGAGTAGAAGGTCATACAATGACATGACCTAGCGACATCTATCATAAATCAGCTATCTCCAATGCATCATTAACACGAGATTAGGCCCTCCCACCAGCGTCCAGATACAAAATCCAACTATGGAGAGGGAAAATTCCCATATTGTTGCATACTAAACATATTTATCTAACACCGGTGGTGGCCGCCATCTTGGATTTCAAAATTACGTCAAAATTCAATTTTCCTGTGCTACCAATAGCCATAATTTGTAATATTTGACCGACTTTCTCGAACCAATAACCACCATTTTTAAATCCAAAAGGCATCGGATAGCGATTATCGGCATCTTCACACCTCCCCGATTCTGAAAATACTCCTAATGTTGAATATTTAACATATTCGTTCTAACACCGATGGCGACCGCCTTGATTTTCAAAATGAACATGTCCAGGCCACCATTGCACACCTTTTCACATTTTCATGGGACCTGAGGAGTCGCATAATGGGTTTTGGTCCAAGTTCGAAACAAGCCACTCCCTGCGCTTCGGTTCACAAAGGGGTAAGGGTGTGTCCTGCCGAGTTGGTCGCGGCAGATTTCATGTGTGAAATCTGCCACATCAACGTTCAAAAGTCCCTGAACCAAATGCACAGCTTGTAACGATCACTTGAAGGTGCGATGGAGGATCATTGCCCTGGTATTCTCAAATGTAGCACGTAGTAAACTGTTTCTTGTCATCTATGACTAAACGTTACGGAATGAAGTAAACTAGTGGAAACTCATAGGGAATGATCTCTCATATGCATCTGTCGAACCATTCTGAACGGCCGTTGTGAGAATATCACCATGAAAAGCTCACATGCGCATGTCATGTTACCATTTTTTAATGCGTCTCTCCTTTCTCCAATTCTCTTCCCAATTTGTAGCCTGCCCGAACGATCCGACTCTTAAGGCGTGTGGCTTAAGCGCCACTCCAGAAGGGAGACCACATGCCCAATGTAAGTTTGCCCGGTTGAGACCATTTAAATAATATCTTTGGATCAGACCAGCTGGCTTGCAACAAAAAACTACCAAGCGGACAACCCTAACGTCGTACGCCACTACATTCACGATAGTCACTCAGAGACCGCGGAGAGAGCCGCTCATACACTTCCCATGGCCGCGAGAGGTGCCATATGACACATTGTGTGCGCTAGGTACTGAAGACAGCTCTTCAAAAGCAGAAACATCGAGACGACCCTACAGCAAAGGGAGGTTGAAGCAGTAAGTGGGGAACGGTTTATTTTACCAGCCAAATTTTCTAACACAAGCTTCAAGGTAAGATGATTTGAAAATCAAGGTAAGAAAATCATATTATATCTCTAAATTTTGCATATATTTATATTACACTATATGCTGGGATAAAGGGAGGGACCATCAGAGCACCCGATTTAAGCGATTTGGATAAGAGTGGGACTGCCAACTTCCTGTAGTTAACATTTCGTGAATAAAGGGCGGTCTATTCTCCCCATCTAGTAGGACTTTTTACTAGACGGGGGCTCGTGGGCTCGGCTCGGTTGTGGTTTCTGCGAACTTTATTCTGGAAGGAGATTCTCTTTAGACCCCTGTAGCTCTGGGTGTATCTGCTTACGGGCCCACAATACGTTTTTGGCCCATAATACAGGAACATGATGAAACATTAACCACAATGCAACCTTGATCAAACCATTTAATTAAAACAGTCCAGTGCTATAGGCAGTTGCCTAGCTACATTAGATGGAAGTTCACATCATCATCATCATCAAGGTCGAAACAAGCCACTTTCTCTGGGCTACCCCGGAACATGTCCGGATGTAACCAATGTGGTCTTAGATGCTTGATATTATCTCCATTGTACTTTTCTTTTAATTCTCATGTGATTAGAGGTGCTGAATTCATGTCAGCGTCAATGAGGCCAGCTATAAATGATCGATTGATATAAACCGGAACGCGTGCCAGTGATATTCCCAGAGCCGGTGACCAAAACGGCTTTCTTTGGAGCGGCAATCTGATATAAAGATACACACACCGAGACCTACAAAGAGCCATTCACACACACACACGGCCAGCCATTTTAACTCAGATTTGAGTCGTTTTTGACTCACTTTCGTCAAAAGTGGAGTCACTCAAATTTGAGTAAATGTAACTGGGATTGGCAAGTCAACAAATCAAAAACATTCATCTGATTTGAGTCTAATAGTTTGGAGTGCAGTAGATACTCTGGGAATACTGCAATATGGCTATAACTGTGCAATGATGTCCCATGGAGCTTAACAAACTCATAAGTACGATGGAGCCCTCGTAAATCGCCTTGTTGATCATGCAAAACACCAAGACCTGAACTCAAGAATAGTTTGGAGTGTCGTAGATATTCTGAGAATACTGCAATATGACTATAGTTGTGCAATGATGTCCCCTGGAGCTTAACAAACTCATAAGTACGATGGAGACCTCGTAAATCGCCTTGTTGATCATGCAAAACACCAAGACCTGAACTCAGGAATAGTTTGGAGTGCCGTAGATATTTTGAGAGTACTGTTATATATCTGCTACGGTGTTAAGTTTTTCCTTGCAGTTCTTACAGCTAATAAGTACTAATAAGTCACAAACTAATAAGTATAAGTAACCATACCTGTTCAATATTTTTCTTAGTTAAAAGAGTTATTTTTTAACCAATTTGCAGAACAACTCTAAATTTCCTTTGTTACTCAAAAAGCCGAATTTCGACTGCAAATTTTAGTCTTGGGTCATATATGACCCATCCGTATTGAATCGGTTAGGTAAACTAATACTTCGCCGAACACACTATTCTGATCAAACGAAGGGTTTTCACAGTATAATTATTTTAAATCATCAGTACCATTTTATCACAAGCCCTTTTAGAATGTTATTCATTACTTATAATGAAAATGTTAAACCAAAACATGGTGTTTTGGATAAAATGAATTAGCTGTGCAGAGATTCATCCAGATTAGAAATGGCCGACCTGGATGGATCGTATGCCCCGTGGAAGGCCTCAATGAAAAACCACCATCGAGTGGTCCTAACATCATTTTTACTGTAGGTTTAAATTTATTCAAATAAAAGTTTTTACACTTTTGGGACCACTCATAAATATTCGATACAAAAGGGCATATTTAGAAACAAAAAAAATAGTTTCGTCAATAAAGGAAACTATCGCACTTGGCGAGTGCCCCGCGGCTATTTGGAACGGTTCAATTTTTTGTAATGTTGTTCCAATAAAGCTACTATCTCACTTTATAAATGGCCCCAACAGCATCCTTACTGTTGGTATACATCGGTTCAAATCCGATATCGGTAATAATATTAATAAATTAATACACCCCCCGCCAAACAGCGGATTGTTTACCAAAAAAAACCCCCCCGCCACCCCCCCCCCCTAATTCAACCACCCACTTATTTCCCCCAAAAGTATAGAGAATTTTCCGGCCCCCAAAAAAGCGAGTATCACGTCAACACATTCCTTATTTTGGGATCACCAGTACACCCAAGTCTTTTTCTACGACGATTTTTGAAATAACGCGGTTTTTTTACGACGATTTTTGAAATAACGCGGTTAAAGAGCCAAAGAAGCCTAAGTGTTTTCTGAGGATGTACATACAATGAAAAAGTCAAAAAAAACGCGAAAAACATTATTGGATTCATGGTGTGTCATGAAGAAGATTAGTTTCCTCGGTGTTCAGTTAACCTACGCCTTCAATGGTGTGCTGTGGAGGGACTGTTCACATATTATGCAACGTCCGACACCATTGTGAAAAGCGAGATAGCTACTTCCGGTTTGTGAAAAGCTGCCAAACATTCTACAAAATGGGTATTTCGGAAGGGACGACGTGTAAAGGTCGGAAATCGATGTCCGACGCCATTTTGGAATCCAAGATGGCAACTTCCGGTTTGTGAAAAATTGTCAAATAGTCTACAATATGGATATTCTCGGAGCGAAGACGACGTGTAGAGGCCGGAAATCGATTTTGGAAACCAAGATGGGACTTCCGGATTGTGAAAAGCCACCGAATATCCTACAATATGGGTATTTTTGGAACGGGGACAACGTGTAGAGGCCAGAAATCGGTGTCCGACGCCATTTTGGAATCCAAGATGGCGACTTCCGGTTTGTGAAAAGCTGCCAAACATTCTACAATATGGGTATTTCGGAAGGGACGACGTGTAAAGGTCGGAAATCGATGTCCGACGCCATTTTGGAATCCAAGATGGCAACTTCCGGTTTGTGAAAAATTGTCAAATAGTCTACAATATGGATATTCTCGGAACGAAGACGACGTGTAGAGGCCGGAAATCGATTTTGGAAACCAAGATGGGACTTCCGGTTTGTGAAAAGCCACCGAATATCCTACAATATGGGTATTTTTGGAACGGGGACAACGTTTAGAGGCCAGAAATCGGTGTCCGGCGCCATTTTGGAATCCAAGATGGCGACTTCCGGTTTGTGAAAAGCTGCCAAACATTCTACAATATGGGTATTTCGGAAGGGACGACGTGTAAAGGTCGGAAATCGATGTCCGACGCCATTTTGGAATCCAAGATGGCAACTTCCGGTTTGTGAAAAATTGTCAAATAGTCTACAATATGGATATTCTCGGAACGAAGACGACGTGTAGAGGCCGGAAATCGATTTTGGAAACCAAGATGGGACTTCCGGTTTGTGAAAAGCCACCGAATATCCTACAATATGGGTATTTTTGGAACGGGGACAACGTGTAGAGGCCGGAAATCGGTGTCCGACGCCATTTTGGAATCCAAGATGGCGACTTCCGGTTTTTGAAAAGCTGCCAAATATTCTACAATATGGGCATTTCGGAAGGGACGACGTGTAAAGGTCGGAAATCGATGTCCGACGCCATTTTGGAATCCAAGATGGCGACTTCCGGTTTGTGAAAAAATTCTAGGGTTTTTATTCATTAGGGAGAATCTACAATTGAGAGACTCTCTCTTGCCTCGTTCTCTTTCATAAATTACAGCGCCATTATAAAACTATGGATTGATTTTTTTACACAGATCGCAAGATAAGAGTGCTGGCTATCATGTTAGGCAAACAGCCAAACGAAAAATGTGAAAATGATTTAGCTATTGGTGAAAGAGAAAGTAAACAGAGAGAGTCTCTCAATTGTAGATTCGCCCTAATGAAAAAAAAACCTAGAATTGTCAAATAGTCTACAATATGGATATTCTCGGAACGAAGACGACGTGCAGAGGCCGGAAATCGATTTTGGAATCCAAGATGGCGACTTCCGGTTTGTGAAAAGCTGCCAAACATTCTACAATAAGGGTATTCCGGAAGGGATGACGTGTGAAGGTTGGAAATCGATGTCTGACGCCATTTTGGAATCCAAGATGGCGACTTCCGGTTTGTGAAAAATTGTGAAATAGTCTACAATATGGATATTCTCGGAACGAAGACGACGTGTAGAGGCCGGAAATCGATTTTGGAAAGCAAGATGGCGACTTCCGGTTTGTGAAAAGCTGCCAAACATTCTACAATATGGGTGTTTCGGAAGGGGCGACGTGTGAAGGTTGGAAATCGATGTCCGACGCCATTTTGGAATCCAAGATGGCGACTTCCGGTTTGTGAAAAATTGTCAAAAAGTCTACAATATGGATATTCTCGGAACGAAGACGACGTGTAGAGGCCGGAAATCGATTTTGGAAACCAAGATAGCGACTTCCGGTTTGTGAAAAGCTGCCAAACATTCTACAATATTGGTATTTCGGAAGGGACGACGCGTTAAGGTCGGAAATCGATGTCCGACGTCATTTTTGAAACCAAAAAAACGACATACGGTTTGTGAGAAACCGATTCAAAAACCATTTTATAGGGTCTTATGGGACTGTGCTACCTTTCAGTCTGCGGTAGTTGCGCGCATTTCGGTCCAGTGGTTGGTGAGAAACAATCTCATTAGAATGAATCAACAGTTTTGACCGGAACATGGACCGGAATGGTGTCCCTGCGGAAGATTCGGAACAACTATGTGAGTGATCAACTGTTTTAAGCGTTTTGAGGTTTTGTCGGTCAATCAATAAAACTGATTCTACAATTTTGTACATTTTCCGCAGCTGCTTATAAATTAGTCACTAAATGAATTCAAAATTTAGAGCTAAATATACAATTCCTCCACAATAAATGAGTTCTCTAGAGATTTTTTCTTGTTATCATATTTTTCTCAACTCGGTAGTAATTATTTCTAGGTGTGTGAGAAACAGATGGAAAAAAGTTCTGAAATTAAATGCACACGACTGTTATTGACAATAATGTAATCGTTTATCGTAACGCTGCAACAGACAAAATACACGCTATTTGTGAAAGTCACTCGAAGTAAACACAAAATTTGGGGTTGCCAAAACATGTATGTGTGTGTGTGTGTACAATCCAACGCTCACTGTCCGGCAGTGCTTTTTATGGAAGAAAAATGTTTGCAGTTAAACGAACTGTTGTCGTCTCGACAAACATTTTTAACCCGGGAGTTGGAAGGCGATAGCTCTGTTGAGTTCCAGTAACCCATTTCAGAATGCCTGGTTACTCACGTCCATTCCGAGGTCACTTTCACTTACAACAAGCCCCGCATAGACACAGTACAAACATCAAATGGATATAGGTACTGTGCATACACTTCCATCATCAAATCTTACTGTTTTGAGGATGGCACGTATTTAGCAGTATCGTTCAAATTTAGTTATAATCAGATAGATCTCACCGGAATTTGTTGCTGATATATAGTCTTCATTTGGACGGCTTCCCTGTGATGCTAAAGGATGCATTTATGTCTGTACAGAAGTAGCACTCCACTATTCGTCAAATATTTTCACATCATCTTTTTTTTTCGAATGGAACAGCCCGAATACAATTAGTACTTCGCGCACAAATGCAATACAATGAAAATCACAGGTAAAAAAGCACTTCCGAGAAGAAATTTAACTTGACAATCACAATCACGCTGCAACAAAAGAAAAAAAAAACTTCACAGCTCTCCATCTGTACACCACGTGATGGGTGCATCTGAAATTATAAGCCAGCCACTCACGCGCACATGCGCGTTAGCTTCGATCTTCGCTTCTGACCAGCAAATGGCCGTTTTCTTTTCTCTCTCCCTATACTCTGTCAAAATCCCCCGCTATGAGGCTACTTTTTATCGACTTATAAACTGCTTATAGTCATCAATTCACTCGCGACAAAGCGGAAAAATACTCAAATTTAATCATTTATGGCCGCGTGGCATAATACTAACAGCACTAACAAACACAACTAAGCTGGTATTAACTCTTCCTCCTGGTGCGCGGGCGAAGCACAAAAAACAAAAAAAAAACGGGGAAAAACTATCGACCAACATAAATTTTGGAAAGGAAACGATTATATTGACTTCACCTTACACAAAACACGTGGAGATTATATGATTTCATTGTTCGTTTAGGTTGAATTACGAATATATATTTGATTTTATTTTTCGCGAAAAGGACGCAGCAAAAACAAAACACGTCAGTTTCCAAGCACGGCTTGCTGCGATCTCAAATTTGGGGTTGCCAAAACATACAGACAAAATATCTCAGTTGGCCGTGTAACCAAATTAACCTTTATTCTCTCCGCGCTTCTCTTAATAACATAGTCTCTGGTATATATGAGAGTCTCTTTATCTCAACATTCTCTCTATCTCGATGATTCTCTAAGCCTGTAGTCCCTTGAAAATATTTGTGAGCAAATTACCTTCCATATGTCGATGAAAAAACTGCGAAAAACCAAGTGCACCTGTGTTTGAAGCAAGCGATCGAGATTTGCTTTGGATACGGGATACACACAAAAAACTTTTGCAACGCGAAATGGTGCTAGGATCGTTCTAGCAGGCTAGTCCATTTCTGTTCTGAATGTCGATCCCTCCCTATCTCGATGGTCCCTTCAATATCGAGGTATGGAAAGTTGACTGTAAATACATAAATGCTGATAAAAACGGATAATGTTCATCCTGTTTCAGCTATATATTAATGATAACCATGAATTTTGTCTTTTAACAATGCAATAAAAAATGCATATGCACTTTCACAATTATTAGTTATAACAATGTTTTTCGATATAAGACGATTTTTTACGACGATTTTTCAGATATAACTGTTTTTTACGACAATTTTTAAATAACTTGGTTTATTTTACGACGATTTTTGAAATAACGTTGTCTTTTTTACGACTATTTTTGAAATAACGCGGTTTTTTTCACGACGATTTTTAAAATAACGTGGTTTTTTCCGACGATTTTCGAAATAACGCGGTTTTTTTACACGGTACGTATCCCGCGTGTAAAAAAAGACTTGAGTGTATTTGCAGATTGAGGATGTACGTTAGTCCCAAGCATCATCTGTTGATTCTCTGTGAAACGACAGGTGATCTCCCAAGTAACATTGCCAAAACCATCCTGCTTTATGAAGTTTTATTAAGGTTTTATTAAAGCCACTAGAAGTCAATTTGGTTTTATGATGACACCAAGAGCTGCCAATAGGTTTCATATTTTAGTCAGGTTTATGAGAACTTACACAGCTTGTTTACAACGATCTTAAAACCTCGTTATTTTAAATTCCTTTTACGCCTATCAAAGGTTTTATTTTGACTTTATGAACTCATAAAATGATGTTTTGAAATGCCGTCTTAGGACTCATTCATATTATCTTATTATGGTCAGTTTAAAAAGCATTTTAAAACCATTTTGCATCCAGTAAATGCATTAAACGGCAAATTGGCATTCAGGGAAGCCACCAAATAACCAAATAGCTTTAAAGTAGTCATTGCGAAGATAATTTGGCTTTATGCCAGAATTGTGATTATTTTCTAATCGCCATATTGATATGTATACGAAATAATTGAAATAGGGAAAAATAAATGCATCAAATTCTATATGTAATGCAAATTAACTGTAGATCGGAGACCAATTTCTGCATTTTTTTAGATAACTTTATTGAATTTCATAAATTTTCAAGAAATTCATGATTAATTTATCGAATATATTTGTATTAATTTTGTGTTTGTTGTTGTGAACTCGCATAATTTCCGAGGCGCATTAATTTTCGGCTCTTATCGTGCCAATATTCACCACAAAATTAAATGCGCATATGATTTGGTGCATGATGCGCTGTAAAAAACTCAATTTGCTTTGGATATTTTGCTATCAAACAAAATTTCCCGCATCACTTGACCTTTTTTCTTCGATATTGTTTATTGCTAAATGAATCAGAAGAGCAGAGAATCGAACAAAGCAAAACAACAAAAACCAACCGCGATATCACAGTGATGTTTGATAGCTGTGGCCATTTGGCCGCATGCTGGTTTTCATGGCAGCCAAAAGGTTTTATGAAGGTTCTCAAGTGGTCATAGCATCTATTACTAGAATATATTCAAAATCTTTACGGTCTTATAAAGGTTTTATTAACTTGTCTTCACAACCGTCTATAAAGTGGGCCACTTTGTACAAACTATGGCTTTAAAGAAGCATAGAGGAGGTGTTGGTAGACTAAACAGTTTTGAATGTAGTTTTATCAACAAAGCCGGGAGAAATGCTATACGGCTGGAATAAAACTAAAATTGTTACTTGGGCAACAAAAGTAACCCCTCACAAAAAAATTTAGGAACAAAAAAAAAAAAAATAATAACAATAAAAAAAAAAAAAAAAAACCCCTCCACGCCGAAAGCCCCCCACGTTTTTAGGAGATTTCAACTTTATTTCGATTAGATTCGATAAACGAGTCTGAAAACAAAGGCATTGGTAAATCCTGAACCATTTCACCTTAACATTCAGTTGAAATCAAACAAATTGGAATCCAAGCAAATATTGTGAAACCCTCATACGTTATCGTACCTTGTGATCAAAAAGTTCCGGTAATTTGAAAAAAAAAACGCATTTATTTCAATTTTTAATTGATATCTTTATTATCGCCTTCAAAGTACTCGCCATTAGAGGCAACACACATATGCCAGCGCTTTATCCAATCATCCATACATTTTTTATAGGCCGATGAATGTATGGCTTTCAGTTCTTCCAGCGAATTCTTTTTTATCGCATCAATCGATTCAAAACGCCTACCTCTGAGCGGAATTTTCAGTTTTGGGAAGAGAAAGAAGTCGCACGGGGCAAGGTCTGGTGAATATGGTGCTTGTTTGATGGTATTGGTGGAGTTCTTGGCCAAAAAATTCACAAATAGTGAGCGCGGTGTGTGATGGAGCGTTATCGTGGTGTAAAATCCACGAATTATTGCGCCACAATTCTGGCCTCTTCTTTCGAATTGCCTCACGCAAACGTCTCATAACTTGTAAATAATACTCTTTGTTAACCGTTCGACCTTCTGGAAGGAATTCAGAATGGACGACACCGCGAAAATCAAAGAAAACGGTCAGTAAAACTTTAATTTTGGATTTTTTTGGTTTCGGCTCATCTTCGGCGCGCCATTCGGACGATTGTTGACTTGTGAGCATATCAAATTCATATACCCACGTTTCATCACTAGTTATGATGCGTTCCATGAATGTGGGATCGCTATCTGCGTTCGCAATCATCTGTTTAGCGACCTCAACTCGATGCTGTTTTTGCAAAAAATTCAGCTCTTTTGGAACAAGTCGTGCTTCAATGCGTTTCATGCCCAGAATTTCCGTCAAAATGTGTTCGGTCGATCCAAATGAGATATCAAGGAGTGCAGCTATCTCCCGAATGCTAATTGAGCGGTTTTCCATAACTAAATTCTTCACGGAAGCGATGTTTTCATCGGTAGTTGAGGTCGATGGTCGTCCAGAACGCGGCATGTCACTCACGCTTTCACGGCCTTCTTTAAAGTCTTTGTGCCAAACAAATGTACGATTTTGTGACATAGAGTCCTCACCAAAGGCTTTTTGCAACATTCTGAGCGTTTCCGCTGCAGAAAATCCGTTTGCAACACAAAATTTCACACAAACGCGTTGTTCCAATTTTTTATCCATGGTAAAAATCGCCGAGCGTCTATTTTTCGACTAACAAAAGCAGTTGTCAAAACAAAACTAATGGATAATTTGCTCTCACACTTTGACAGAATATCAGAACTAGTGTTGCCATCTTACACTAAAAAGATTTTACCGAAAAAATAAAGGCGGCCTTTTTAAATTGAAAATTACCGGAACTTTTTGATCACAAGGTATTAATCCTGACTCCGAAGGCTCGTGCACATTCTTTCTAAAGCGAGTCCAGGTTAAGATACGAGCGCTTGAACCACATAAACACACTTCTCGTAGACCCCATCTTAATGGAACAGGCAGTGTTGCTAGAAACCACCTTAGCGTACGCATCAAACACGTTACGTTTTAAAATTCGCTTTTTTCACTGACTCTATGATTATTCAACCCACTACCGATAACTACCATCACTTACCTTTAACCTTTGCATCTTTCTTATCCATTTGTTTGGCATCTGTCGCGGACTTCCTCCCGTTGGTTTCTGCGAAATAGACGGAGCGAGAGAGAGAGAAAAAAACAAACAAAGCTTGATTAGCAAAAATCGTACCACCGCCGGGAATATCTAGCATAATCTACATTTGGCTTAGCACTATGCCCTATATCTACTGTAACACATGCATCGCCGCCGTAGCGATAAAATGTTGATCACCTCGCGAGCTTAGCCTTATCGCAAGCAAAACATCCGTGACGCACGTCTCCGCTGTCGATGGGATGATCCTGGCACGGGCGTGAGTTATCATCGTCGACGTGGATGAATGCGAAAATATTTTCAAACGCCACCATCGCAAATAAATCGGTCCAAAGTCATCCCCGGGGTGAGGTTTAAATGTTATGCTCGCTCTGTTCACAAAAGACTACGAACAATCATGAGTTTCTTCAAGACGACGGCAGTTTGCAGCCAGGCAGTCAGTCAGTCAGGCGAAAAAGCATCCCAAATAATACAATAACAACACGTCATCTTCTTGTTCATTCTTCCATTTCAGCATCGAAGTGGAAACCTCGGGTAGCACATTCTCGCTTGGGAATCCGACAGCAAGAAGAACAAGAACAAGACCCCGTCCCGTAACAAGTCCAAACGAAACAACGATCATATCGGCAAACTACGCTCTCAGGCAACGAACCCCTCCCGGTCCTGGTCCCAGAAGACTGACGGACGAATGCGGGAGGTGGGAGGGGAGGAAGATCAACGAAACTTCCCGCAGTCAAAGCGAACATCGGGCCAGTGACTGCTAAAATTTCAACTTGTCGGAGAAAGGGATGGTGGAGGAGAGGGCCGAGAGGTTGGTGATCATCATGAAGAGGAAGGTCGGCAAACATGATTCGGGATCACTCGGTACGCGGGTGATCAGCTGAAGAGGAATGGGGATGGGAGGGGGGTTCACCGAGACGATCAAGTGGAAAAGCTGCTGAGCGAAAAAGTGGCAGGCAGCGAGGAGGAAAAAAAGCAGAATGAAAGAATGAAAGTATATAAACACACAAGAAGTCCTCTTCGCTCATCTTTTCTTTTTCTTTTTTTTTCGTTTTTCTCGTGTGGGTAAAAATATAACTCTCAGGGATTGCCGTCGCCGCCGACACCGTGCCGCCATTCGATCGTTGGCTGTCTGACAAACGCTACAGGGAATTCTCCCGTCTTTTCGTCTAAGAAGAAATATGTGTTTGTGTGTGTGTGTGTGTGTGTGTGTGTGTGTGTGTGTGTGTGTGTGTGTGTGTGTGTGTGTGTGTGTGTGTGTGTGTGTGTGTGTTTTTTCTCTCGTTCGTTCGGTTGTTGGTCCGTCGCCAGACTGATCTTGTGGTGATTCTTGGAACAAAAACACCCTGAGTGATCGCATTGAAGGCTGAAGAGCATTTTCGGGATGTGGTGGAACGAATGATGCTTTTGTGCTTTTTTTTTCTTTCTCTATTTCTTCGGTGTTGTTCTCGAATGGGATGCACTTGAGTACGTGCGGGATAGGTAATTTTCGGGTTTTATGGCTGGAGAAAAATGGGAATTCCTTGTCATTGGGACCGGCGCTGGTCTCGAATCGAAATTGCGTAAAGGCATGTGATGCTACTGGTAGACAGAACCATGCAAACAGTTTCGTTTTCGACAAGACCGATGTTCATCTAATATAATTAAGAACCATAATCCGCGATATCCAGAATGAAGCTTTTAAGGCAGGGACTGTAAATGTCGTTATGGAAATTAAGGGCAAATTGTGAAAGCATATGGCAATTCTAGCATATTATCGAAACATTGGTGATATAGTTAAAAGCACCACATTCGGATAGGTTGCGGATTACTTCAAGGTTTTCATACTTTTACCCAAAACAGCGACGATGACTCATGTCTTGTATTCTTACGCCGTTAGATAACTAACCACCAAAATTAAACCGTTTATAAGATTTTCTTGAAATTTTCAGGGAATGAGTTATGATTTACAAAATTTGTTTCATTGAATTTCATCTACCATTCCGGATGCCCACACCTTCCTTTTCACTCCACTCATCAAATTTTATACAACCGATTTCAGGGCTGGTAGCGGATTTATGGATAAATAATAGTAACTTTAGTGACTAAAATAATAAAAATAGTCCAAATAGTGACTAAAAAGTGATTTCCAAATTTTAGTTTTTTGTTCAATCTTTTATATATTTGATGTATAAGTACAGTAAAAATGAACTGTACTGTATTATTAAATTCTTGTTGATAAATGTTAAATATTTTTGTATCTTTCTGAGAGGTTCTCGGTCATCCAAAATGTACTTGATTTCAAAACTTCAGATCTACAGTTGTAACAATAGCTTTTAGGGCTATATAAGGTTACGATATGTATTCAAACATATTGAATGGACCTTTTGGAAGCTCAACGGCCATTAGTTGATAACTTTATGTTGTTCTAGGTCATCCAAACTGTCCTTGAATTCTGAACTTAAGATCTACAGTAGTAACTATAGCTTTTTGGACTATACAAAGTTACGCTACGTATTCAACCATATTCAGTGAATATTTTCGAACGTAAAAATAACAACATGAGATAAACGGGGATGATCTAGGTCATCCAAACTGTCCTTGAGTTCAGAACATATGATCTACAGTTGTAATAGTAGTTTTGTGAGCTCTATATGTTGACCATCTGTATTCAAACATATTCAATGAATCTTTTGGAAGGTCAACAGTCATTATTTTATAACTTTGAGATCCTCTAGGTAATCCAAACTATCCTGCAGTTCAGAACTTGAAATCTACGATAGTAACAGTAGTTTTTTGGGCTATATACGGTTACGTCACGTATTCAAGTATATTCAGTGAATATATTCGAACGTAAAAATACACAAGAGGATAATCTTGGGATGGTTTAGGTTATCCAAACTGTCTGGTCGTTCAGAATTTAAGATTTACAGTTGTAACAGTACATTTTAGGCAATACAAAGTTACAATAAATATTCAAACATATTCAATTAACATTCTTAAATTCAAAAAACATTATACAACAATATGACATGCTCTAGGTCATCCAAAGTATGCTTGAGATCAGAACATAGTACCTACAGTTGTAACAAAAGCTTTCTGGGCTATGCAAAGCTACGATGTGTATGTGTGTGTATGTGTTGAAACATATTCATTGAGTATTTTGGAAGAACGACATTCATTATGAGATAATCTTCGGATGTTTTAGGTTATCCAAACTTTCCTGGAATTCAAAACTTAAAATCTACAGCTGTAGATTTTAAGTTTTGAATTGTAGCTTAAAATTCACAGCTGTCTGGACTTAACAAAGTACCAATATGTATTTCACCAAATTAAGTGAGTCTTTTGGAAGGTCAATCGATATAATGAGATATCTTGGGATGTTCTAGGTCATCAAAACTGCCCTTGAGTTCAGAATTTAGGAACAATAGTCGTAAAGTTAGCTTTGTAATCTATGAAAGGTTACGATATGCATTAAAACACATTCAGTGAAGCTTCTGTAAGCTCACCAGTCATTATCCGATTATCTCTGGATGTTCAGATTCATAAAAACGGACCTTGAGCTCAGAACTTAACATATTCGGTAGTAACCAAAGCTACGATAAATATTCAAACATATTCAATGAATATTCTGAAACGCCCACGGAATCTTAGGATAACCTTGTTAGTTTCAGGTCATTCAAACTGTCCTTCAACACGTTAGGTTTACAATTGTAACAATAGTTTAATGGGCTATACAAAGTTAAGTAAGTGTGTTTGGCATAGAATATCCCAAGATCATCTAATAATGTCAGTTGGTCTTTCCGGACATTCATTGAATATGTTTGAATACATATCATAACATTGTATAGCGGATAAAGCTACTGTTACAACTGTAGATCTTAAGTCCTGGACTCTTGGTTAGTTTGGACGACCCAGCACATCTCAGAAAAATATTTCCTACTTTTTTCAGTCATTTCTATGTTATTGAGCACCAAATCAATCAGTATTTACCAAATTGCTTGTATAAATTAGGCCTGAAAGGGTTAATTCAAAGAACATTACAGTGTTCCATCTAAATGGCTTACATTTAGTATCGTAGTCCTACGTCATCATTTTGAACAACTCAATGGGGCTGTACCTTGTAGTTTTTGATTACGTGCTTACCAGCAGCAACATGCATTGTTGAAAAAGTGGAGTATGACGATCTCCTTTTATTTGACCAGCTCTGCCATTGCTTCATCCCCAACATAACCTTTTCCGCAGGTAGCAAGTTTTCAATATTGTCCAAAATGTGCTTTGGGAGTGAAGTATTCGCGGGCCACACATTGGGCTTACAATCTCGCCCGACGCTGATTCGCACCAACCTTTCCAGATCAGCGTACATTAGATGTATGAGTGGTTCTTTCCTCTGGAAGAAACTTTAGTAGCTTTGAGATAGATCCGTATACTTATCAATAGCTCATAAACTTTATCCAAAAAATTTATATCAAATTCTACTTAACAAGTTTTACAACTTTGCCAAAAAAATATTCGGTTTAACATCAGTTAAGCAAAGTCAGAATAAACTTAAACTTGCTTAATTGTGATTTTTTAAATCTACTGTATCATAAACTAAAAATATTTGTCTCAGAAATTTCACAGAAAATATATAAAATTCCAATGTACGAGTTTTTAGGAACTTTGAAATCATAACGCTTTTATAAACTGGTCGAATTGCACTGTATCCCGATTTCACCTATGATCCAATTGAGTTCACTTGACTGTCGGGATACGAACAATTAAATCTAGATTCAGAATTACTAAGTGAGTAAAAGTCCTTTATCTCCACTTTTCTCGACTATTTGGATACCAAAAGAGTAGTCCGTTTTTGAAAAAAATGAATCTAACAAAATATTTTTGAAAAAAGGTGAGTGTAAATCAATAATGACTTGATTCTTTTTATTTGCATACTGGATACACGTTTTAAGTGTTTTACTCCTATCCCGTTCGATTTGTCATGGGGTTCACTGGACTTATATGTATAGAAATATGAAAAATTATTATGAAATAGCTGGAAAATTGTAAAAATAATGAAAGCTGATGTACTATGGAACCACGTGCGTCTCATTCAAGCTAATCTAGAGTGCTGTGACCGACCAGCGCTCTGCATTTGACAAGTTCAATTAAGGTAGAGAAGGGACAGCGTTCGCCAGAGCATCTAGTTTTTTTAATGTATATTTCTCGACTATAGTGTGGCCAGATCGCTTAATTAAGATTACTATTATACAATAGGTACAAGTGAGTTTTTTAAACTTTTTACAATCGTCGGTGCAAAAATAGTGACTTTAGTGACTTTTGGATGCAAATAGTGACTTTTTAGTGACTAGACTCAAAATAGTGACCAACTGGGCGAAGTTCCGGTGAGTTCTGTGGGGTTATATCTTTTGGCTCCAAATTGACTCCGTTGGCTCGGTACCACTCCAACACGTTTCGAGCGTTCAGGCCAAAATCAATGCTAGATCAGGCCAAAACAGAGCTGATCCTTGGTGCTTTCTTATGAATGGTAAGAGACGCTTCTTAAGACCCTCTTCCGTGTTCATCGCACCTTTGGTTGTTCCGGAAGTGATGAAAGGAGCGCTTATTTCACCACAGCCGCAAATCGCCTGCCAGATCAGGAACTTCTTTGCAAATTTCGATAATTTCGCATTTCGCATCTCGCGAACTTTTCGCAGAGATTTTTTGCTTTTCATTACGGTTTGGGACTGTTTTCACCTTGTAAACATGTAACCCAGCACGCTTCATGGTTTTCTCGAATTGACATGTTTGGACGGACCACTTTTACGACCACACCCTTCCTTCCTTCCGGCACTCAGACGCTTCTTGAAGGTTCTTATCACACGAGACACAGTTGTACTTGAAATTTCAAGCTTTTTAGCGACCCATCGATGAAAGCAGCTGGATTTTGATTGAAAGTGCACACATTTTGATCACGGACCATTTCTTGTTCCGACGACATGATTTGAACTACTGTATGAATAACTATGAAACTTAACAGCTGTAAACAAGACACTATGAATAATTTTTGCTCAATTTTCAGGTTTTTAACTCATTCGGTTCGGTGTGCCATTTTTATTGAATAAACCCTTTGATTGAGAGTTTTTGGTAGTACGTTCAGTAGGGGTGTTGGTAGTACGTTCGAAGGGTGAAAAAATCGAAAAACTAGCGAACGTAATTTAAGAATCGCACTCTGAAGTTACTATTTGCGTCACTCTTTACACACAGTAAAAAAGATTATAAATTCGACAAAATGTTGGCTCCAACTTGACAAACATGTGTGTAATCAACAATTTTACCAATTCAACCAATATGTTTGAAGGTTGTACGATGAATATACAGGTAAACTGTTTTTTTTAACTTGTTTAAAAAAAATAAGCACACTATTAACACACCAGTTTGTTGAATCAAATTACATCATGGTAGATTCAACAAAAATGATTGTTGATTCGACAAAATACGATTGTAAGACATACATACCAGATGAGTTTGTGCCAGCGAAAAATATTGTTGGTTTAACTAAGCAAAGTTTCTGTGCGTGTACTTGATTTTCTATCTCGTCATAGGTCTGTTTTTTTTTTTGCTTTGGTTGCTCTTCGTCGTGACACAGTAATACAAGAATAAAATAACATAAAATAAAATAAAACAAACGTGAATAAAACACAAAGGAGTTCATCTTCAACGGGAGGAAAGAATAAAACAACCTCCCTTAGCTCAGTCGGTAAAGGCGCAGCTACAAAGCAACACCATGCTGGAGGTGGCTGGGTTCGCTTCCCGGTCTGGTCTTGCCATTTTTCGTTAAAGAAAATTTCTCGACTCCCTGGGCATAGCGTATGATTGTACTTGCCACACAATCATACTAATGCAAAAATGGTACTTGGCATCGAAAGCTCTCAATTAATAACTGTGGAAGTGCATATCGAACACTAAGTTGAGAGCAAGCAATAAGCTAATTGCGAAAGCAATAAGCTTGAAATGCTAAAAGAAGAAGACCTTCGTTACTGTTGCCCCTGCCATTGCTACTTCTCTGCTCCTCTTTATACCTTGGCTTTTGGGGTATGTAAAACAAACTGATAGCTCGTATGCACAATAGCGCCGCATAGTGAGTGAATTTCGAACATATGTGACCACCATTCGGAAACACTTAGCTAGGTCAAGTATGCTGAAGAAAGCAACGTTAACTAGTTAGTAAGGCTCTCAAAATAACAAACTGTGGAAGGTCATATACACACTAGTGAGTGAATTCCGAACCTACGCGATTACCATCCGGATGGACCTGGTCACTAGAACAAATTTGGCACAAAGCACATTAGTTCACTGCCGATTTCTACCCCCATATTGCTACCCTACTGTTGCCCCTGCTTCTCCCTTGGCCATTGCTACTTCCCTGCTCCTTCTTATCCCTTGGCTTTTGGATATGTTCCGATAAAACGAACTGAAAGCTCATATGCACACTAGCGCTGTGTAGTGAGTGAATTCCGAACTTAAGTGACCACCTGTACGAAGAACTTTACCACTAGGACAAGATTACTGAAGACTGATATGTCCTAACTGGTGACACTCTCGAGATTTCTTAGGATGAAACCAATTACCCCTTATCCCAAAGCGTCACTGCATTCACTTATAGTAGCCTCAAAATATTTAACGCGCCTCTAGCGGTGAAATTCTGAACTAAATCAGAAATCAATGACACGGATTTGTTGGTCGAACCCCGTGCAACATTTCTGCCGAAGACTGTAGAGGTTTATGACTCGCTACAACTGAGATAGACCTTATTTTCCCCAATTAGTGAAAATCTCATAAGCTGCGGATATCGTTCTTTACGGTTTCGATTTTCACGTTCAACCAGCACAAATTGTTAGATACCAACTCTCGTTTTGCGTTCCTGTTTATAGCGTTACCAAAACAAACAATCTTCCAAAACTAATCACATCCGTCAAATGCCAGATGATTACACGTACAGTGAAAGATATGCACATATCGGTAAGCAAAACTGTACATAAGATACACTGAAACTAAAAACACTGCCAGGCAACCTTTGCCACCCTGTAAAGGTTTATGTAATAAACATATACATTTTTGCAATATCCTAATGATAAAGAGAAGCACCCAAAATGATATCATTCTAAACGGTAAGATATTCAAAGTATGTGATAGTTTAACATATTTAGGAGTTTTTTTTTATTCAACATCTACACTGAACAGAAAATTAACTTGCAGGCAAAGATGTTTAAATTCTCTTAAATCATCTAAAATTATCGTAGAGTTTTGCAAGAAGTTTAAACCAAGCTGGGAATTAGGAAAGTTAATGTATAAAACAGTGATATCACCATCCTTACAATACGGCACAAAAGTACCGGTTTTGACCAAGAAGAGTAGGATTGCAATAGCCAAATGCGGAAAACTTTTTTTTAAGAAGCATACCTTCTGCTCAAATATGAACGAGACTGGTTAAATAAAACACAAACGGTTAATTATTCTTCGATATTTATTTTATTTTATTTTATCAGGCGAATACGGCGCTTGAGCAACGATGTTAACGTTGTTTTAGGTCAAATAATTGCGAACTAAACGTGATGTGTGAGCTGGTGCATCCTCGTGATGCAAAAACCATGACTTGTTATCCCATTCCTTTCCCCATTCTTTCCTTCTGAGACGAATATTCTCACGCAAACGCTTCTTAACGCCCAAATAATATTCAGCATTGACCGATTGACCTTCCGGAAGGAATTCAAAATGCACCACACCTTGGTTATCGAAGAAAACAGTCAGCATAACCTTGATTTTCGATCGACTTTGACGCGGTTTTTTTGGTTTCAGCTCATTTTGTAAGCGCCATTCCGGTGATTGCTGGGCTGTTTCGACGTTGTACTCGTAGACCCAAGTCTCGTCACCAGTTATGATGTGCTGGATGTCATCCTTATTGTTGACATAAATCGGTCCAAATAATCACACCTTGTGAGTGGCACCAACAGCATTCTTAAGGTTGGTCTAAATCGGTTCAAAGCGGCTATTAAGCGTTGCTTTCTAGTTTTCTCTATCAAGTAAACCACCATCACACTTAATGAGAAGTCCCAGCAGCATCCATACTGTTGATATAAATCAGTCCATATCGGCTACAAAGCGTTAGAAAAAGTAACCCTGGCTTCACATTGAAAAACGAGTATTTGTTGGTATAAATCGGCTTTCAACCGTTATTAAAACCTTGTTTTGCCAAGCATAAACCACCACACCTTGTGAGTAACCCCAACAACATCCTTACCGTTGCTTCAAATCGATTCAATGCGACTTTTAAGCGTAGTTAAAAATCTAGTTTTCGAGGTAAACCATCATAACACATTGTGAGTGGCCCCAATGGCTTCCTTATCGTTGGTTTAAATCGGTACTAACATTTCATTTTCATTTTCATTTTGCAGCGTTTTTTGGGGCAATAAGAGCACAAGTCAGTCCAAAGCCGATGATGAAAGAAGGGTAATTGCGAACTAGTCTATTTAGACCACATGAACTCCATGGGAAGGAACAAGGATAGGTTATGGTGGGTGGTTAGACAATTTAGACCGGTAAAAAATACTGCAAAGAGTAGACCCTAAAATCGGTTAATCACAATTCCGCACAACAATGAAATATGGCATATCCCGAAAAGAGAGAGTAAGATCGTGAATTCTCAAATCACAATCAAATGGTTCAAAAGGGATGTTTGGGTCTTACAGACACGTTACGTTTTACTGTCACGATGGTTTTAGTTGTGAGTCTGGGTTATTATTTTTATGACTTTAATTCAAGGGATTATTAAAGAAAAACTAACCGATATAGAGAAGAATTATTCTAAAGCCTCAATGCTACTCGCCTCCCTAAGCGGACCCTCCACGTCCTTTTCTTTTCATAAAACCTCAGCCTTAAATTCTTTGTCAGCATCTGTCTTAAGTAACACTCTTCGATGACCTTTCTTCAATTCGACAGGTATGATCCCTAGCTAAATAATGTTGTTAGAGTTAGTGCTTCGATCACATTTAAATCATAATTTATATTTGATTGAATTTTCTGCACCTAAAACATCAGTACATAGTATTAGTTGCTCACAATCATGATCAAAACACTCACCCTATTCGATAATGAAGCGAACAACAAAGATTATTAATAAGACCAACAATATAGGTATATTTGATTTTTAATCAATGGCGATTGAGATTAAACAACAATGGAAGAATTGTCAAGCAAATGATAAGGGCCCTTTTTGTCATGTCCCTAAATTATTCGATATCAGGTATTTGTAGATTGTTCCTAGCTTCGTCTAAGAGTGAATTGCGGCTAAACCCACCAGTATCACACCTCTTTCAGTGCCTTCAAATAAACGTACTACGACGTGGCAATTTAAAGGAAGCAGAGTGTGATACTATCACTGCTGATCATGTCTTCTCCCATGACGGCTTTTTGCATGAGACAAGCCCTCTCACCTACGACAAGGTGACAACCATGATCTTCGAGAGGGAAATCGATACTAATATTTAAATAGATATATATGGATATTTCAGAAAAAAAAAACTGCTATTTGGCACCCCAGTGGTTTTGGGTTCATTCCTAGGCGAGGTCGGTGGGATTTCTAAGGCGAAAAAATCTCTGCTCACGCCTTCCTTCGGAAGGGAAGTACTGCCGTTGGTTCCGGCGCATATGTTGATGGGTGTTATATGTAGGGTGCAGGTGGTGGAATCGTCTTCCTTGCGTCAATGGTTGTCAAAAAGTTATTATGAGTCTCAAAACATATAAGACTCGTAGATTTTTATTCCTCCATTTCTGTGTTAGGGTGCTGCAAAAAATCTATTTTTTGTTTGTCTCAGAAACTTAAAAAACTAAACTTAACTTAACAAAGGCATTTTTTTCTTTCAAAAGTTCATAACGCGGTCGTCCTTGGCGGCGGTGGCGGCGTGGATCAGCGGGGGCATAAATTACCCCCTCAACATAGTTTTATATGACTCAGGTCGATGAATTGACGTGTGGATGTGTGTATCTGTATGTGTGTGTGTACAAATATATGAGACTTAACATTATAGAATTTGTTCATCACAAGTCGACGGGGAATTCGGCTTATGACTTTATTACTAAACTTAACCAAAATTGTTTTTTCAGCGTTCAGAGTTCAATTTCCAAGAGACGCTCTGCATATTATGTTATTGTATAACAAATTAACGAATGATGATATATTCAATTATTAATATTTTACTGAAGACACATTACAACAGAGGAGTTGATTATAAAGTTCTGATTAGAGGGGGCGACCCCGGCGTAGTGGTTAACATCCATACCTCTCACGCCAAAGTCACGAGTTCGAATCTCACCTTCGAACAAGTTACGAAAATACCCAAAAAGGGAATTTGAGTAACTACGACGGGAGATGAACCAGATGAAATCTCGATAATCAAGACAAAAAAAATCTGATCAGACATTTTCTTTAATTTTGTACCCTGATTTTTACTGTACCGTAGAAAAGAACACTCTTGTAATATAAAAAGCGCAATAGATGGGGCCAACGAAACATCTTTCATTTGCAATAAAATTGCAATCATTCAATAATTATAAATATCTAAACATTGAATAACAAAAAAATTTGATATATTAAAAAAACTCAAAATCTAATCTAAATATCTAAATATCTAAAATTTAAAAATCTAAGAATCAAAAATGTGAAAATTTAAAAATCTGAAAATCTAAAAATCTGAAAATCTAAAAATCTAAATATCTAAAAATCTAAAAATCTAAAACTTAATATCTAAAAATCTAAAAATTCAAGAATTTGAAGATCTAAATAATTTAAAAATCCAAAAATTCAAAAATCTAAATATCTTTATACCTGTAAAAAATCTAAGAATTTGAAAAATAAAAAAAAAAAAAAATAAAAAAAAAAAAAAAACAAAAAAAAGAGACAAAAAAAAAAAAAAAAACACGCCCCCAACATTCTTCTATTAACATTCTGTGAATCTTCTGGCAAAATATGAGCGCAATTAGTTTTAGAAAATCCCTCTGACGATAATGGAAGAAAACCCGCCAAAGCCGTAATTTCCTCTAGACTGATTCCACGCCAAATCGGTCGGTCACCAAACTCAACTATCTTCGATTTTGATGAAACTTGGTACACGTCTTCGGTATGTTGAAAAAAAAAATCCACTGGTGTTAAGATTATTTGGATTCAAGAGTAACTTTTGAGATGGGTGTATGTTTTTTTTCCAACATTTTACTTGAAAAATCGTAGTTCAAAAACCATTACATTTAGAGAAAAACTTTATATGGGGGAGTTGTAGAGAACTAAAAAGGCTTTGTAAAAAAAATGTACACTGAAAAAAAAATTTTTTTTTATAAAGAAAAATCGAAAATAAATACTAAAAATCAAATATAAAAAAAAACATATTTTTAATATTTTTCAAATTTGTTTTGTGGAAATTTGAGAAAAAAAGACACGTTTTGAAAAAAACTCTAGGATGGACGCTCTTATAATAAAAAAGTTTTCCGAAGAGCGAACTTTGGTGCATATTTCGAATTTTGGTTATTCATTATTATAAATGAAAATTAATTATACAATATGATTTTGGAGATCATTAAAAACAATAATGATAATAATGATAAATCACCTGAACGCAACCGTTTTCGAGATTTTTCGGATTTTATTTCAAGAGAATGAAAAAACATAAGAAAATTCGCTCTTTTCTTAAGTTAATCGAGATTTCCACCAGAAATGATAAATTTTCCAAGATCTTCATATTATAACGTTCACATTACTCTAATGTCCTCTTTTCTTTTGATATCAGGATGATAAGAAGACTCATTTGAAAAGAACAAGATAAATAGCACTATTGTTTTAATATTGCAATCAATATATTTATAATTGTTTTATGGCTGTATCGGTCGGGCCGCTCAGAGAATGAAGGGAGCGAATTTGCTAAAGCGATGAAAGTAACAGCGAGATAGATGTCGCAGGGGCGACAAGTGTGAAATGGACAGATGATGAAATTATGCGGAGGGTCATATAGAAGAAGCATATTAATCGAACTGCTGACTATTTTGCCAAGCTCCAACGATGTTAGAGGTCGGGTGTAGTGTGTGAAAACTACACTCCGAACAGTTCGGTGATGTAGCGATGAAAGTAACACATATTGTTTAAGGTAGGTAGACAAATAGCAGCTATAACGTATGTCAGGTATATCTTCTCATAAAAAAACAGCTAATGTACGCTGCCTGTAAACTACCAGAGATGTTTTATACCTGCATTTCCAAAGGTACCACAGCCAATATATATGCTCATACATAGTCGCATTCATCAGTAAAATCTATCTGAGTGAACTGAAAATGGAGTTTAACATGAAGAAGTGTTGTATGCCGTTTCCCACTAAACGGTGCTCAAAAAACCTTCGTAAATTAACCGAACAAAATGTCAAAAAACTCAAGTTTATGGGCAAAACACATTTGGACACTTCTTTGATGATTTGTGATAATTGTCGTTTGCATTTAAATAGAACGGAACAATCCCATGCTGCAATTTCGGAGCCTAGTGAGAAACCATCAATTACTAACATTATGGATCCACAACCATCTACATCACGGCAAGTAGACTTGTATGGTCTCGAGGAAACGCCATCGGCAATATCATTAATGTCAGTGCCATCTGATAGCAGTGTGCAAGATTATTCAAGGCGCCATAATATTGAGCTATTTAACAAGGGCGTAGCTGGAATCAACGTTTCGCCAATATCGGCTAAAAAGTTCCTGAACGTAAATTATGCCCGCAAAAAGTTCAAAGATGTTTCAAACGGCATTCGGACACACATATTTGGGGATCAAGCGGAGGAGGATGACCTGGAACGATTGAAAGTGAAAGCAGCCGAATATGACGAAATAATCGCGCAGCTAAAGGACCGGTATGCTGATCCAGAAACTTCGAGGGACGATCAAGTAAGGATACTTTCGGTTTTACCACAATCTTGGACAAATCAAAGAGTAATGGCGGAATTTGGAATAACAAACAAGTACATCGTATCACAAGCTAAATTCCTTGCAAAGCACGAAGGTGTTTTAGCTGCCCCTAACGAAAAGCTGGGACACGGTCTGAACCCGGAAATAAAAAACCAAATTTTGCAATTTTACGACAGTGATGAGATTACACGAGCAACCCCTGGTATGAACGACTACGTTTCAGTGAGGAGTGAAGGTAAGAGGGTTCATATTCAAAAGCGCCTTTTAGTTTGTTCATTAAGAGACGCTTTCATTAAATTTCAAGAGATGCATCAAAATGCTGTTGGGTTTAGCTCTTTTGCAGCACTAAGACCAAAGCATTGCAAATTACTTGGCAGCACAGGTTCTCATAACATTTGTGTTTGCACCATTCATGAGAACATTAACTTGATGCTTCATGGTCTTAGAAAATATTCATTCGAGAATGATTATAAATTGTGTTTTGAAGAAATATTATGTAGCTCATCAACTAGAACTAAAAAATGTTACCTCCGTGAATGCGAACGATGTCCAGGCTTTTCAGATTTTGAGAGTAGTTTAACAGACAAATTAGAAAAACGTGGTTTAGTTGAAATATCTTTTGAGCAATGGATTTCAACTGATAGATGTAGTTTAGAGACACTTGTTAAACCAATTGATGAATTTATTGCTTATTTTTGTGAAAAGTTGGAACAATTAGTATCCCACGATTTTGTCAAATCTCAGCAGTCTAGTTTCTTGAGAGATTATAAAAGTTGTCTTAAAGACGGCGCAGTAATAATAATTTGTGATTTTTCTGAAAATTATTCATTTGTTTTTCAAGATGCTGTTCAAAGTAGTCATTGGAGTAATGAGCAAGCCACTATTCACCCTTTTGTCATTTATTACACGGAATCTGGAATACTTAAAAATATCAGTTTCATTGTTATCTCAGAAGTGTTGAAACATGATACGATTGCGGTGCAGGTGTTTATTTCAAAACTAATAAGCTTTTTGCAAACAAAAATTAAAGTAAAGAAAGCTACGTTTATGTCTGACGGGGCAGCATCCCAATATAAAAATAGGAAGAACTTTGCAAGCCTTTGTAAGTTTAAAAAGAAATACAATATTGATGCTGAATGGCATTTTTTCGCAACATCCCACGGTAAGGGACCTTGCGATGCAATTGGTGGTACATTAAAACGAATGGCAAGATATGCAAGCCTTGCTGTACAACATGAACACCCTATAAAAAGTGCATTAGAGTTATTCGAATGGGCGAACCAAAAAAGTGATGATTGTTTAACAAAAATGTCGTTTTGTTATGTATCACATGAAGAGTATGAACAGGGGGTAGCAGAATGGAATGAAATTTACCGACAGACTAAAACGATTGCAGGTACACAAAAGTACCACTCATTCGTTCCAATTTCAGAAAACGAAGTTTTTGTAAAACTGTTTTCGAATGACGAAGAAGGCAGGATTCATAATATATATAAAAGCAATCAATAGTTTATATAATGTTTATGTAATATTATCAATGACCGAGACTAATAAATGGTATATATAAATATAAATCCAACCATAATTCATTAATTTTGTCTTATAACTTTAAGTGAAGCTTTTTCAATCGACGAGCTGTTAAGAGTAAGTAAGAGGCACATACATGTGTTTTAAAAAGGCTAAAAACACAAGAGAAACAATCGTTAGCTATTGTTGTTTTAATATCACGAGTAATTTATGAAAAGGGCGTATTTTTTGAGGTTTTGAAATTTTATTGAAAGAAAATCAGAAATATCTTGAAAACGGTTGCGTTTACGTGGTTTATCATTATTATCATTATTGTTTGTAATGATCTCCAAAACCATATTGTAACATCAAAATTTATTTATAAGAATGAATAACCAAAATTTGAAATATACACCAAAGTTCGCTATTTGAAAAACTTTTTTATTATAAGATCGTCCATCCTAGAGTTTTTTTTAAAACGTGTCTTTTTTCCTCAAATTTCCATAAAACAAATTAAAAAAATATTAAAATATGTTTTTTTAGATATTTTATTTTTAGTAATTATTTTTGATTTTTCTTGACGAAAAAAAAATTTTTTTTTCTGTGTATATTTTTTTAAGAAAGGTTTTTTAGTTCCCTACAATTCCCTTATATAAAGTTTTTCTCTAAATGTAATGGTTTTTGAACTACGATTTTTCAAGTAAAATGTTGGAAAAAACACATACGCCCATCTCAAAAGTTACTCTTGAACCCAAATTATCTTAACACCAGTGGAATTTTTTTTTTCCAACGTACCGAACTCATGTGCCAAGTTTCATCCAAATCAATGATGATCGGGTATGATTTTTGGGATTTCCGGCACATTCTGGATGGAATCCCTCTCTATCATAAAATCAAAAAATAAAAACAAATAACTAAATTTTTTGAGATTAATGCAGCCTAATTAAGTAACTGTAATTAGTTTTAATATGACTAATAATGCACAATTAAATGAATAAAAAATGCATCTGGGATTGAGCTAACAGCAAATTTGTTTTATTCCAAATTTAATCTGTCCAGATTTTGTCGCGTACAAGCCTTATATAAATAAGATGGAATACCGTTTGTATCATACCTGAACAGAACAAAACTTCTTCTGAATTCCTTGTCCAGTTGCTTGACATTGATGTCACTCGATGCCGGCAAAACTGACAGCAAATTCGTTTTACGTAAATACCTAAACGAACAATTTCCAATAAACTTTTTACGAGGAATATATTTTCTGATGCCCTGAACTATTTTGTATTGAGTTATTTTTTATATAAAAAAAATCTCTTACATAATGTAATGTTTTGCTACAATCGAGATCTCTATCACCATCGAGCCAATTTAGGCTTGTTTGAATAACTATCAGTTGCCCTGAAAAATATGCAGTCAATCCAAATAACAGCTTCAAGGTTATTTTTGTAACCAAATTAATTCATCTTTGATCATTAATTTCAAATCATTCAGAATTAAGTATATCAGAAAGTCATCATAGGTTTTAATTCTCGAGCATTCCATCAAAAAACAAATGTGATTTGATCCCGTCCCAAGAGCAAGAGTGCTTTCAAAGCTCAATAAACATTCACAGCCCTCTATTCACTCATTCCGCGGAAACGCCACTTTTCAATCTATGTCTAACAGCAGCGCCTTATCAGTGTACGCTTCTTTAAATAAACTCCGCTCCTGCCATCGTCGCCGCAGTTGAAGTGCCTCATACACCCTTCAACTGCGACCAACAAGCCATCCCTCCCGAACCCCTCCTCTCTGCGGTCAACATTTCACTACAAGTGACTTACTTGAAGTTGCTAGACTTTAGAACTGCACGGGTGTACCTACTCATAGAGAACCAGAGATAGCATTCACCGGCTTACGTCATCGGGCGCTCGTTGGCTGCTTGATCGCGATTTGAAGCAGATGAGCAAACAAGCAAAACAAATGGAAAACGGTGTCGCCTTCGAAGCAAAAACGAACAAGACGACAAACCGATTAGTAAATAGGTATTCACGGGTTCGATCATCCGCAGAAGATTCGACAAACAATTCCCATCAGCGGAAATTCCCCAGCCAGCCGTTCCTCACACTCGGGATCAGATCGCCGTACTTTTAAGAAGTCGCCCCATTGGCTGATGTAGCACCGTTCGTTGGTTGTCTCTTGACGACGATCGCGCGGATTATAAATAAGTAATCCCAAGTAGCAGCTGCTACTTTTGGATCGAACGCGATCGATGCCGATCGTCCTCTCGCCAAGATGACTTGAGTCCGATTTCTGGGAAGCCGTAAACGCGAAACGCCCACAACAGTGGTGAGTGTGGCACGTCATCGAATCGAAGAAACTCGCACCCAATGCAAGGTGGGGATTATCTCGGATTGATGACCGCTCAAAGTGCAAATGATGTGGTCAACAACCAACTGGAACTGCGCGAAACTTGAGCCATAAGCAGCACTGACTGGAATTTGAATACGTGAGTCATATCGATTCCTGATGTCGAGTTGGGGAAAATTCAGACCTTTTTCATCATTTAGTTATCCCCTCAGACGAAAATTTCCATGAATCGTTTAAATTTTGTAAAACCTCTTCCACGAATTTAACACTAGCACCCACTAGCAAACGCAACGCAACCGGTCCGAATTGGCTGGACGGACGCATCGGGCTGGTTGGCTTTTTTAAAAAACTGCCTCTCTCGCCTGGCGTCGCACGAATAACGGACCAAAAAGGACGTAGAAATGTACGAAACGTACGGGAGGAGGATCCACCTCCCGGCCTGATGATTCGCATTCGAAAACAGCGGGAGCAAGCAATGTTGATGCTGCTGCAACATGCGGCGGCAACGACGATGACGACAGTCGATATGCTGTGTATTTATAACCAGTCTTTAACTGGGCTGCAAAATGGTGAGTAGACAACTGGGATGGAGCGTGCGTGCGTTCCCGCAACATAGCTATGGTCCTCACAAGTTCCTACCTCATGCTTCCACGGGTCAGGAGATGACAAAGACCGCCAGCTAAGGGTTGCGTACTTAGCTGGTAGTGCAGCCTGGGCACTGTTGTCCTTCTGACTTCAGCTAGATTGAGGAGGTGCGTGCTGAGCGTCTGTCCACCAAGGAGGTGCGGCTCAAACAGCGTCTGTCCTGGCATCCAGCGGTTGAGTAAGAAACGCTGTATCGCGTCAACTATACATTAGGTGGCAGCCGCACCAAAGCGATGTAGGCAGCGTGCCTTCGGTAAAGTAGCATGCTAAAATCTTACCCTACCACGAAAAATGGAAGTATTCTTTATACCGTATATAATTTCAGATAATCCATGGCATTCCCAAGTATTGTATAATAATTTTGAATTGTTTTCTTCCCCCGTGGCTATGATAATGCAAGTCCGTTTACAATTGCAGCAGGATCAGCAGACATGCAGGCATTACAAATATGATTGTTATTATCATTTTATATTATAACATCCCTTCACAATATTTTTTTATGCTATTTTCAGCTTCGCATTTGCATCGTTGTAAGTTTTGGCCCATCTAACTCACGTTATGTATTTGAAAAGATGGGATGGTTTTTATATTTTTTAGAGAGAGGATTATGTACGACAAATTCTACAAAAAAAATTCTTCGTCCAAAATAATTAATTCAAAAACTAACATTGTTTATGATCCTACATTTTCTATTTTACAGACAAAAGGAATCATTTATGGTCCCAGTAGGAAAAAAGAGTTATCGAGGAATTTCCTGTCGTTTAGTTAAAAAAAAAATTTCTCGTTTTGGATTTATTGAGTTTCCGTTTTTGGGCAGTAATAATACTCATATGAAATTTATCTCGCATTATTGTTTGCTTAAATTTTCTTTGCTATTTTGCTAGGCTGCCAGGTGATCAACTTTATTTCATTATATCGCGTTGGAATTTTCGCTATTTTAGAGTTTCAATCATCTAAGATCGCAGCGGAAGAGGCAAATAGCGGCATTTAATTGTTATATGTACATTATGTAGTATTTCTTTACAACATCGTATTATTTCCATCCAACAATAAATTGAATTAATAAATGTTAGTCTTGTAAAATTTCAATAGATTTAACAAACTTTTTCAGGATACCTCAAATCAAGATTTTGGTGAATTGCTGCTATCGCTGAAAACGAACGAAAACGTGCTTAAGCGCGGAACCACAGAACTCTACACTTTAACATTTTACAACATTTCTTGCATTTCAGGATCAACCGAATGAAGATCATATATTATAGATACGAATGCTTGTAGTATTTTTCATTTACATAAATATATACACTATTATATAAATATTTCATGGGAATGGGAGGGACCATCAGGGCACCCGATTGAAGCACTCTGGATGGGGAGAGTGGGAATGCCAACTCTCCATTGCTAACAGTTTGTGAATAGAGGGCGGGCTCTTCTCCCCGCCCATTGGGGCATCCTCATGTTAGATAGCTCGCTCTTTTGACCAATTGTTCAATCTTGTTGTTGGAAGGAGATTCTTTATATCCCTGTGGATACGTATAAGTGATGTTGCATATCGATCCACCCAACTCCTTTTTGGCCCTTCATACAATGGCATGATTAGGATAATCAGTGGTTATTAAAGCTTGATCAAGTCTAACAGAGAGGAGAGCCCATTGCTGTCGGACTTAGTTTCCGTGCTACAATGGGTGGTAGTACATATCATACATCATCAAGCGCACGCAGCGATGTAGCCACTTTTCCCTCGGTCTTCCTCTTCAGCATCCTTTCTTTCGATGCTCTGATTGTTGCCAAGATGTTGTAGATGCCGAAACGGGCGTATCCGGCGTCCACAAAGTGCCGCACGATGTCCGTTTTCGACGCTGGGGTTGGGGTGCCGTTCTTTGAACGCGCACACTTCTGAACGGAGTTGCTTCCCTTTTTTTGCCACCACGGCTAGAGTTCGACTGATAGAGCTGTCAAATTTTGTCTGCTGACTCATGGGTTACTATGCTTGATGCTGCATGGGTAGTTTCGTCAGTGCGAGTGAAGGTAACTCCATGAAAAATTGGCAATTTTGGCCATTTTTAAAAAAAACGTTACGTTTAGCCGCAGTGCAAAAAAGAGAGTTTTACTTGTTTTTACGGTGTTATTTTGAGAATTTTTGGGAATATTGTCTCGTTATATTCATTTCAGAAGATAAGTTGAAGATGTGTGTTGGGAACGCTTGATAGAAATGGCGAAAGGCACTCGATTGACGGAGGAGGAACGACGAATCATAACGTTGTTTAAGGCAGAGGGCTGCTCAAATCGGTCAATCTCCAAAAAATCAATCGATCCGAAAAAGAAATTCGGAATTTTTTCAGCAAGGGTGCACAATATGGTGTGAAACGTCCTACAAAAGGACGAAGCAAAATCTCTTCGCGGCTAAAAGAACATATAAGACACGAAGCTACTACAAATTGGTTATCCTGCTCGCAAATAAAAGAAAAATGGTATTTTGAACGAATCTCCGAACATCAAATGGACGAAACTTCAAAGTAAACCAAAACTCACATTTTCCCATAAGCAGAACCGGCTTAACTTCGCGAGGAAATACATGGAATGGAAACCCGAATGACGAAATGTGATTCTTTTTTAGTGTTTGGATGAAGTCGGAAGAACGCTTGTTGGAGCAGAACGTACAGAAGACTGTGAAGCATGGTGGAAGAGAAGAATTCAACCTCGTCGTGGTAATGTCTGTGCGCAGGACACACAGCACACTTGATCACCGCGCTGCTTGATGGGGCGTCCAAAGAGAAGAATGCCAAAAAAAAAAATATTAATAATACTCCTCTGCGGCGTCGATGATTTCCTTGCGTGAGCTGAATTTTTTATTGATGAGTCATCCTTTGAGGTTTGGGAACAAGGGTCCAAGGGAGCCAAATCGGGTGAATATGGTGGATGCGGAAGCGATTGGAGCCGTAAGTCCTTGATTTTAGCCGTGGTTGTGATGCTATTGTGCGCCGACGCATTGTCTTGCAAAAACAAAACTGTTTTTTTCTTCATGTGAGGCCGTTTTGCAGCGATTTTAGCCTTGAATTATGCAATAATAATGCACAGTAATACTCGCTGTTGATGGTTTCATTCATTTCGATGTAGTCCACGGAGAGTATGCCATGACAATCCTAGAAAACCGACGCCAAAATCTTTCCGACCCATTAATCCTAGGACGTTTCGGAGCACTCGTGCCAGCTCGGTCCATTGCCGAGCACTCATTCTGTTCGAAGGTGTGTAATAGTGGATCCAGGATTCATCAACAGTTACCAAGCGACACCAAAAGTCCTTCCGATTCCGCATCAGCAAGCCTAAGCACTGTTTCGAAGTGCTCTCGCGTTCGTGTTTTTGGTCAGGAGGTAGCATGCGCGGCACCCAACGGCAGGATACGTTTTCATATGCAGAATCTCGCCCAAAATATGGCGTGTGCGCTCAGTACTAATCTTTGTGGCATCTGCTAGATCACCCACCTTCACTTTCCGGTCAGCCAACACCATGAACTTTTTTGACATTGTCCTCTGAGGGCCTGCCGCTGCGGACTTGATCGGTAGGGGAGTTGCGTCCACCAAGAAAATCTCGAAACCAATATTTAACGATGTAATCTGACGGAGCATTTGCCCCATAATACTTATCCAACTTTTCTTTTGTTTCCTTCGCCGTTTTGCCTTTCAAAAGAAAAAGTTTTATGCAAGAAAGAAACCGTGCCAAACACGTCAACAACAATCAGCTGCAAAACAAAACTAAGGGCAGCATCGCACTGAAATTTGGCGTGTATGCCTACATATGAACGGACTACAAGGCACTATAACCTTTTTTGCAGTAGCATCGCATTTTGGCGCTCAAGGAGGTTACTTTTCACCCCATCTAGTAATCCAAAGAGAAACGGGGTAAATGAATTTCAAACTTCCAGCTATCATACTGTGCCTTGAACAAAAGATCAAATGTTAAGTTGATAACGTTAAAATCACAACTAAATTTAACATTTTCGGCACTAAAGGGTGTCCACGATGAAATTGCCACATTATGAAATTGCTCTAACTTTTTAACCGTTGGGTAGAATTTAATGAAAATTTGGGTGGATTTAGTTCAAAGTACATTATTTACATCCTGCAAGTTTTAAAGTCCTGTGATCAAAACTCGCGGAAATGGAGTCGAAAGAACAGCTCGTGCGTGATAAAATCTTGCGCATTCATCACGAGAACAAGGATCTCTCGCATCGTTCCATCGCTAAAACGTTGGGAATCGCGAATTCCACGGTGTCGCGAGTGATTAAGCGGTTCGAGAAACGGTTGACCACCGATCGGAAGCCCAGAAGTGAAGGAAAAAGTATTCCGTACAACACCAAAAATCACAACCGCGTAGTTGGGGCCTTCAACCGAAATCCGAACGCCTCCGTTCGGGATGTGGCTAAGAAGCTGCACCTAAGCCGAAGTTTTGTCCAGAAGGCCAAAACTAAGGCTGGGCTTCGAACGTTCAAGGTGCAAAAGGCCCCTAATCGCGACGAGATGCAGAACAAGTCCGCCAAAACCCGTGCCAGGAAGTTGTACCTCAACATGCTGACGAAAGTTGAATGCTGCATCATGGACGACGAAACATATGTGAAGGCCGACTTCAAACAGATCCCGGCATCCTGTTTTTCACGGCCAAGGATAAGTTCAGCGTTCCGGAGCATGTCCGCACTCAGAAGATGTCCAAATTTGTGAAGAAATTCCTGGTTTGGCAAGCCATCTGCACGTGCGGGAAGCGAAGTGCACCTTTCGTAACCCAGACACGATGAACGGACAGGTGTACATAAAAGAGTGCCTCCAGAAGCGGCTGCTTCCTCTCCTGAAGGCTCACATCGTCCCAACAATCTTCTGGCCGGATTTGGCCTCATGCCACTGCTCCAAGGACGTGCTGAAGTGGTATGCGGACAATAAGGTCAATTTCGTGCCGAAAATGTTCAACCCTCCCAACACTCCGGAGCTCCACCCCATCGAGAAGTACTGGGCGATTATGAAGCAGCACCTTCTTAAACGACCTAAGGTAGTGAAGACAGTCGAGGAACTGAAGAAAGTATGGGTTTACATGCAAAAAACGGTTGATTCACAGGTTGTGCAGAATCTTATGGCCGGGGTTAAGGCCAAGGTGCGGGCATTTGCGTATGGACTGTAAATAACATACGAGTAAAATGGTAAAATGAAGTTTAATAGTTATTTCTCAATCCCTGAAAATTTGATGGCAATCGGATGAAAACTCGAATTTTGCGAATCAATTTTGTGTGTGGCAATTTCATGGTGGACACCCTTTACCCCCTTCCCATTCTTTCCTCTGATGCTGCGACCCCAAGAGCAAGACCATGCGAGACTGAGATTCGAAGAAGGAATTTTCTAAGTGGACCGGTTCGACGGTTTTTTTGCCAAGCTGCCTTGGCGAAGCGACGGTGATAATGATTCAAGGGGGGATCCTTTTGGAGTTCAACTGAATGTCGTCGTCTTTCCATCGAGGTTCGGGCCGGTCGCCGTCGTCAATACGAAGATAGAGAGAGAAATGGACAGAAAATGATAAGCGTGATTCTCGAATTAGTCATGTATTGATTTGATTTGATTTTCTGCTGCTCGATGATGTACAGTGTCTGTGGTTGTATTTGTCGATGTGTTGTTGTTTGCATGGATGAATGTTTGGGGCGATAAGGCGAAACGTAAGCCACTTGTTGGACTCGAGTGTGCGCTGTTTCTGGAAAGTTTTCTCTTCGGACGATGGAATGAAAATTCTTCTCCGACAATGGAACATGCAGGGACGATTCTTGGACGAATTTTGGATTTGCGCTAAATGCATTGGGCCTCAAACGATGAGAAAATGAATTTGTCTTGTTGTCGTTTGACGTGGACTACACAGAGAAAAAATTGATAGTCTATTTTACCATTATTGGGAGTTAGGATGACTATGGCAGTATAGTGATTTTCAGCCGACTATGAACATGGACACATGACATTTAAAAATGGTTGGTTCAACATTTTCTATAATGTCGGAATAGTCCTTGTTACCATGACCATACTTAAGAATGCCATGAACGTGGTGTATTCGATCATCTTGACCGTGATTGAATAGTCGGTACAGCCATGGAATTATTCTTAAAGTACGTTTTTGTTTTCTGTATGCAGTTTACGGGTACGTAAACGAGAGCGTTACTCAAAATGGTCAGCTTTTGAACGTTAACAACTCAGTCATCCCTAGTTAAATTTCCAAAAATAATAAAATTGCATCTAAAGATTGGACATATTTGAAGCAATTTGATTTTATTACTTTGAAAATTGTTGATTCTAGGTCACAGTTATAGTGTCACAGTTGTTAAATTTTTCATGTCGTAGTACATTTATATAAAGGCACGGACGTTGCGTGAGATAAACTCATCGCAAATCCCTCTTACCATTGAATGTTGCTGCTGCTGGTTAATGCTGTTAATACAGACTTTACAATTTAGCAAACCCCGTTTCGGACTTATATCTCTCTATTCAAATGGTTGGGCCCAATATAGTTTCAGTTGAAGTTATATTTACGGGAATTTAAAAACATTACAATTATAATTACTTGAGAATACTAAAGATCAGTGCTGCAAAGAGTAATTTCATCTCATTTGGGTAAATTTGCCGATAACTTGTTTCAGAAACGAGGAAATGAGAAGAAAGATTAGTAACTGCCATTAAATTCCAACTACCTTTATTGCTTATCCTGACACATACGCGTATTTCATCTACAATGTGCAGACTTCTTCAGTGTCGTGTACTAATACTCGAATTAGTACACGACACTGAAGAAGTCTGCACATTGTAGACGAAATACGCGTATCTGTCAGGATAAGCAATAAAGGTAGTTGGAATTAAATCGAAGTTACTAATCTTTCTTCTCATTTTCTCGTTACATGTATTCCACTCAAAAGCTCGCTCTCACCAGGATTCGTCATTGTGTCAGAAGCTGAATTAATGAAAATGGTGTATGATAAACTTGTAGGTCTAATTCTACATCTTTTTCTAAACTGATATAAACAAAGTGTTATGTTCACTGTCATATTCAAATGTTACTTAATGAAGAACATCATTTGAATATCCTGATATTGCGCTCTCACCTCTTAGGTTCTAAAATTTAAGCAATACATTGTGAGTGTATGTATGTTTCAAATGTATGAAAATAATCAACCACAACAATTTCATCATACGTGATATTTTTCAAATCCATTTCTTAAACGAGTTATCGGCAAATGAATTGCGTTGGGTCGATATGACTATTTACAGCACTGCTTAAGATACTTAAGATTTCTTATCAACTTAAAAAAGTGCATTTCCCTCTCACTGAAGGAAATCAGTGCATAGTGTTATTATTAATGGGAATAATCAGAAAACGGCTTTCAATGCAACATACTTTAAATATTTACAATTAGTAGTTCTACATGTAAACCAAACAATTCAAACATTAAATGTTAGCTACACTTCCCATCATTCACAGTTTAAGAATTCCACAGTGAGTTGCGAGATTACACATTTTTGACATGTTCCTTCTCTTTTTTCATACATAGTAGGTGACGTGGATTTGAGATCTTAGAACAAGAATCGGGTTACCATACTTAAGTGATCCTTTGTGCCTTTATACCTTCCAGCTGCAGGTGCAGTGATAGCCCAGAGCAAGCAGGCTATTCGAATCTCATTGGCTGACTTATACAAAAGTGACAACATGCAAAGCCTTTGCAGAAACCAGAACTTCCGAAAAATAGGATAACTGCATCCTCCGAGCAACGAGGGACACACATGGCGAAACACTTTAACTTAATTTTGAATCGTTTTTGACTCACTTTCGTCAAAAGTGGAGTCACTCATATTTGAGTAAATGTGACTGGGATTGACAAGTCGACATGTCCTAGACACCGACTTAAATCAGATCGATGTTCTAGATATGTCGACTTGTCAATCCCAGTCACATTTACTCAAATATGAATGACTCCACTTTTGACGAAAGTGAGTCAAAAACGATTCAAAATTGAGTTAAATTATCCCGCCGTGCATGGTATTGGATGGAAGAGAGCAT
This sequence comes from Aedes koreicus, assembly GCA_024533555.2. Lineage (NCBI taxonomy): Eukaryota > Metazoa > Arthropoda > Insecta > Diptera > Culicidae > Aedes > Aedes koreicus. Next base: position 46,843 of record JAHHFK020002016.1, on the reverse strand, counting down.
GGCTTTCAATAGTTCAAAGTTTGGAATTTCAATGCTGAATAATGATTACTTACGCTGCACCGGTTGTGGTAAAACAATGAAACTATATTATTGACTCACCTGGAAGTAAACAGAGAAGAAAATGACTGATTAGTTTAATATAACAGGGCCCTTTCGCTTTTGGCAACAACCTGTTCGATTTTGACATAGTTCTATTTTAGCACATGTGCCAAATCGGAACCGGTTGACAATTTCAACGGGTTTTCAAACAATACTTTTCACCACATATCCAGAACAAAACGACAATGACCAGATTTTCGAAACTAGTTAACCAATTCAAAAATACATTTCGAAACAAAAATGATAATGAAACGTTTCTCGAATTCAGTTTAAAAAAAGACTGAGTGCAAGGTTGAATAAACATAATAGAATAGAAGATTGGTCCACAATGTCGCAGAGAACTCATTTTTTTTCTTCTAAAAACCCAAAGAAACATTGGTGCTGACGCGTGTACAGCACAAAGGAGTTTCACAGTTTATTGGCCTAAGATTTTCAAAAGATAAGGAAAGACGTTGAATTTCATCGAATAGTATAGCTTGGTGAGACCGTTCCGATTATGGCAAAAATGTTCAAGCTCATTTTGATCAATTTTTTTCGTTGAAACTTTTAGATTTTTCCGCTCTGCTGGAATTCAATCGATGATAAGATACTGTCACTCAAATATAAGCATCCATTAGATCTGTTTGATTCAGGAACAGATGAAAAAAAAAACAAGAGTGCATCATGACGGGTTTTCCCTAAAGACAATGGATTCCTTATATAAAGTAGCAAAAGATATCCTCCTTTTGGTTTCTATTTATGGTCGGTTGGTTCGTAGATGAAGGGTGAGTCGAAAATTATTGCGACACTTTCAAACTTGTGTACCAAATTTGACCCAGTTTCACTTCATATTGTATTGTTTACATGTGGAGTTGTCAGTAGAATTCCGGTCGAGATGGATGAGAATCCGCAAACCGTTCGCGATTGGATTTTGTTTACCCGCATACAAAATCCTGGCCCAAGCAACACAAACTCCATATTATTGATTGTAGTAACTTGATAGTAACATAATAGAACCACTTCTTCTTCTTCTTTAGCATTTCAAGCTTATTGCTTTCGCAATTAGCTTATTGCTTGCTCTCAACTTAGTGTTCTAATGCACTTCCACAGTTATTAATTGAGATATTAATCGATGCCAAGTACCATTTTTGCATTAGTATGATTGTGTGGCCCAGGGAGTCGAGAAATTTCCCTTAACGAAAACTTCCTAGACCAGACCGGGAATCGGACCCAGCCACCTCCAGCATGGTGTTGCTTTGTAGCTGCGCCTTTACCGACTGAGCTAAGGGAGGACCCATAATAGAAGCACATTTAAGTTATTTCAACCGATTTGCAACAAGTGTGCTGATACCTTCTAAAAACACACTTGTTGCAAATAACTTAATTGTGGCTCAATTAAGTCACAATCAAGTTACTACAACCAATAATGTGGTTATACATTATTTCAAGGATTCCACTAACGGATGACAGTGGACCACTAGCCAGGAGCAAAATTTCGTCCAGAGGGCCAAAAAACGATAAAAAAATGTATAAGGTGCAGAACTTCTCAAACGAACGCCGAAACGTGTATCCGGGAAATCTACACGAAGCTGCTAACGAAATACCGGTGCTGCGTCATTAATGATGTGACCAACATCGAAGCGGATTTCACGAAATAGCCGGGTAAGGACAAGATTGCTGTGGATGACCGGAACGGAATCAAACGGAAGAAGCTATCGAAATTCGCTTCGATGTTCCGAATTTTGGCAGACCATATCCACTTGTGGCAAACGGACCTTCTTGAATGCAGCAACACCATCTCGCTAACAATTTCCATCCATAAATAATGACTTGGATCGATTATCTCGTTCGAAATTCTCTTTAGGTCATAACACCTTATAGTTAATGACTTTATGGACGCTTAAAGTCTCTATGCGAGCGTTTTTAAAAATTACCTCGTCTTCACACTGAAAATCCACCATCACACTTTGTGAGTGGGCCTAACAGCATCTTTACTATTGGTATAAATTGGTACAAATCAGCTCTCAAGCATCGTTAAAAATGCCATGACTTCCTATTTTAAAACCACTATCACAATTTGTGAGTGGTTCCAACATCATCTCTATTGTTCATTAAAATTTGTTTCAAAGCTGTTGTAATGCACAGTTTAGAGGTTATTTATTTGTTTTCTCAATAAAGTAAACCACCATCGCATTATATAAAACTGACCAAAACAGAATTTAAACAATTTTTATAAAGAGTTCCAATTCGGATAACAAGCATTTCCAATAATTCCACTTTTTCCCAATAAAAAAAAACCACCACACTTTCTAATTGATCCTAACAGCATCCTTACTGTTGGTTTAAATCCGTACAAATCCACTATCAATCCTACTTAAGAAAATGTTTGTTTTCCCAATTAAGTAAATCACCATCACTATGTGACTGTCAAGAAAATATTCTTGATATTGGTATACATCTCGTCAAATCGACTCCTTTGACGTTTTTAAAAATTGCCTTGTCTTCCCAATTAAAAATTACTATCGCATTTTGTTTTTTTTTCTCGTCACTGTTCGTTTAACCGATTCAATGCGGATTTTTTCTACACCGTATTTCAACCCTTTTTTCTAATTTGCTTTAGACCTTCGAAACAATCCTTGAGTTCAGATCTTGATGTTCTACATGATCAATAAGGAAATTTACGATGTCTTGATTGATCGTACTTATTAGTTGGTAAAGCTCCACGGAACATCATAACACTGTAATATACATATTATAGTACTTATAGAATAGCTACGGTACTCCAACTTAACTTGAATACAGAGCTTGATGTTCTACATGATAAACAAGGCTATTTACGAACTTTCCTTTGTACTTATAAGTATACTTATATAGCCCCACGGGACATCATAACAGTGTTCTCTAAACTAGAGAATAGTTTGGAATACCGTAGATATTCTGAGGATACTGCAATATAACTTTAATTGTGCTATGATGTCCCATGGAGCTTTACCAGCTCATAAGTACGATGGAGACCTCATAAATCGCATTTTTGATAATGCAAAACATCAAGATTTAAGCTCAAGAATTGTTTGATGTACCGTAGATAGTCTGAGGAAACTGTAATATAACTATAATTGTGCTATGATATCCCATGGAGCATTACCAACTCATAAGTACGAATGAGTCCTCGTGAATTGCCTTTTTGAGCAAGCAAAACACGAAGACCTGAATCCAGAAATAGTTTGGAGTGTCGTAGACACTCTGAGAATACTGCAATATGACTATAATTGTGCTATGATATCCCATGGAGGTATACCAACTTATAAATATGATGGAGACCTCCTAAATCGCCTCGTTGATTATGCAAAAAATCAAGATCTAAACTCAAGAATAGTTCGGTGTACCGTAGAGATTCGAAGGATACTGTAATATAAATATAGTAGTGCTGTGATATCCAATGGAGCTTTACTAACTCATAAGTACGATGATGACCTCGTAAATCGCCTTGTTGATCATTCCAAACATCAAGATCTAAACTGAGACTAAACTGAGAAAACTGTCATAAGACTGCAACGGTGTTGAGATTTTCCTTAGGAAGTACGGTCAAAGGACTCTAAACCTTAAAATTTTGCTTAGTTAAAAGAGTTATTTTTGAATAAGTTTGCAGAACAAAGTTTCTCTGTTACCCTGAAAGCCGAATTTTGGTGATTCACCTACTTGCTTACTAGTTAGTAGGATTATCTCATCGTTTCCAAAAAGTAGCAGCCGATTATTTGCAAAACGGGTATCGCTGGTAGGGAAGATTGAATAACAAAAATACTACCTGCTCTATTTTTAAACAAGAAATCGAATATTATGTAATCAATCTTGACCGGTCTTGGCTCAGAAAAAAAACGTTTCTCATTTCAATTCTCATCCATCCAATATTCACGACGTAGTTCGACTGGCTCCATCCCCGGGAGCCAGCCATTTAAATCGTTACACATCTATTAACAGCAGTAAACCACCATCACACTTTGTGACTGACCCCAAAAGCATCAACACTATTGGTATTATTCATTCCAAATTGGTTCACAAGCGATTCCTAGTATTGCGCTGTCTTCCCAATAGAGAACTGCCATCACACTTTGTAAGTTGCCCTAACAGCATCCTTACTGTCGGTTTTAATCGATTCAAAACGGCAATTAAGCGTATTTTAAACAATTTTTTTGTTTTCTCAATGAAGTAAATCACCATCACACTTTGTGATTTATAAGAAAAGTAAAGATGCTTTCCCCAAACGCATCTCTACTTTTCGTATACCGATCCAAATTGGTTTATAAGCTATTCTTAATATTGCCTTGTCTTCCAAAAGGAAAACCACCATCACACTTTGTAATTGGCCCTAATATCATCCTTTCTGTCTGTTTAAATCGATTCAAAACGGCTATTAAGCGTTTTTAAAACAAATGTTTGTTTTCCAAATGAAGTAAACCACCATCACAATTTGTGAGTGGCCCCAACAGCATTCTTAATGGTGGTATATATCGGTTCAAATCGGCACACAATTATCTTTCTAAAATTGCCTTGTCTTCACGATAAAGTAAACCACCACCGCACTTTGTGACTGACCCTAAAAGAGCATCCTTACTATTGGTATAAATTATTCCAAATTAGTTCACAAGCGATTCTTAAAATGCCTAGCCTTCCCAATGGAAACCCCCATCACACGTTGTATGGAGCTCTAACATCATCCTTACTGTAGGTTTAAATCGGTTCAAATCGGCTCTTCGTCGTTTCCTAAAAATTGCCTTGTCTTCGCAACAGGATACTTACTGTTGGTTTGTATCGGTTCAAATCGGCTATAAGATCGCATCCATTTCCATTTCCAAAGTTAATTAAGATTACATGTACCCTCTCTAGTAAAAAAAACATCCTTTCTGTGACAACCGCGGAAATGCAAAGGTTTATTCGGTCCCTAGAAGCAACAGAAGTCTAACTAACCATACTTCCCTTCCCCGATGAAGTGTGAAGACGTAGCCGGCACTGCTATTTACCACATAAAGGGCGAACACGAAATTACTGCAACATAGTTAATTTACTATAAAATCTAAAGAATGTATCGGATAAGAACAAAATTTGCAAGGCAGTTTTATACATGTATTAAGATCAGTTTACATACATTGGATCAATTATTGGAGGTTGTTTGGTGAAATTCTCGACATTTTGGCTTCACGCCATCCATAAGATTTCATTTTGTATCCACTTCCTACGAATGTCATTTGCACCCTTTCTTTCTCCTTCCCGTCTTTCTGAGTTTCCGCTTCATCATTGCCCAATAAGTTTCGATTGGACGTAGCACAGGGCAGTTCAGTGGATTCATGTCCTTCCCTGGAAATATAAATCACTGCTTTAGTTCCATACCATTCCAGCACGCTCTTAGAATAGTGGCATGAAGCTAAATCCAGCCAAAATCCCTAAATGCTGCTCCCGGTTTCCTTCCTGCTCCGCGTTTGTGATCCAAAGTAAACCGGTCGTAGAACCTTCTTAGTACTCTTGAAAGGGTTGAATTACATATTTGCAGCCTTCTTCCCAAAACACGATGGGACAGCTCCGGATTTTTTCACATGTTTTGTCTTACTTCCATCTTGGATGCTACAAACCACAGAACTACGCAATTCACAGGATGTGAACAAGACATTTCGAAGAGGAAATGTGACAAAATTTGGTTAATTTCTGTCCAGTTACAGCCAGTTAAAGTGGTGCAATAATTTCGTGGGCACCCTTTAAAGTAAGGAACATTATAAACGTGTACATAGAGAACTGAAACCATCATATCGATGAATTATTGAAGCAACCAATATTTATTTTGTCTACTAGCTGAACCCGGTGCGTGCGCTGCTACGCTTGCAACTAAATGAAGGAAAATTTAATATAACTGGCACGTTTATGGTTTTTTTTTCAAAATGAGTTTTTTTTTTTAGAATAAGCAGGGGTTCAAACTTCTATCAAAACATGTTTCTTACCAGAGAAATACACGTGTTTAAGTAACCTGGATCATTCTCATTTTTGGTAGAAATTTGTGTTTCATTTGTATGGGAGCCCTCCCTTCCAGAGGGGGGTGGTTTCTCAAACCACCATACAATCATTGCCTTCAAAACCCCCCACATGCCAAATTTGGTGCCATTTGCTTGATTTGTTCTCGAGTTATGCAGAAATTCGTGTTTCCTTTGTATGAGAGACCCCTCTTTCAGTGAACGGAGGAGTCTCAAATCACAATAGAAATATTTCTTGCCTTCGAAAACCTCCACATGCCAAATTTGGTTCCATTAACTTGTAAAGTTCTCGAGTGATTCGGAAATTTGTGTTGCATTTGTATGGAAACCCCCCTCCCTCCCCCTTTCAGATGGCGGAGGAGTCTCAAACTTCCATAGAAACATTTCTCTCCTCCAAAAACCTCCACTTGCCAAATTCGGTTCCATATGCTTGATTAATTCTCGAGTTATGCACAAATTTGTGTTTCATTAGTATGAGAGCCCCCCTCAGAGGGCGGAGGGGTCTCAAACTACTGTAGAAACATTTATTGCCTTTAAAATCCCCGCAAGCTAAATTTGGTTCCATTTGCTTTATTAGATCTAGAGTTATGAAGAAATTTCAGTTTCATTTGTATGACAGCACCCCTTCTAGGAGAGGGGAGGGGTCTCAAACCACCATAAAAACATTAATCGCCACCAGAAAACCCCACATGCCAAATTTGGTTCCATTTGCTTGATTAGTTCTTGAGATATGCAGAAACTTTTGGTTCATTTGTATGGGAGCCTCCCTTTCTAGAAAAGGGAGGGGTCTCAAACTACCATAGAAACATTTCTTGCCTCCAAAAACTTTTGCATGCTAAATTTGGGTTCCTTTGCATGATCAGTTCTCGAGTTATGCAGAAATGTGTGTTTAGTTTGTATGGGAGCCCCCCTTTTCAGAGGAGGGAGGGGTCTCTTACTGTCTTAAGAACCTTCCCCGGCCCCAAAAAACCCTGCATACAAATTTTCACGCCGATCGGCTCAGCAGTCTCCGAGTTAAATCGTGACAAAGGAAACCCCAACTCATTTTTATTTATATAGGGCCCCATATTAATCTCATTGTTCCTAAATTCATCCTACGATGAATCAAACAATTGGGCAGTTGAAGGATCGGTTTCGTTTTCTAATAATGTTTGCTCACGTTAAATAACTACAACAAACATTACTAACTAATCCTGTCACGTGTATATCGTTTTATTCCAAGTAAGATGAATATAGGAACAATGAGATTAATATGGGGGCAGTTCCCCTAGATTACGTACAAATACGCATCAGAACCAAAACTTCAAATGCCATACAAACCTGAACGTTAAAATCGGAGGATAACTATTACTACTAAGCTTCTCAAACCATGTGCTGTCAAAACATTTGAGAATCCAGCACAAGAAGCACTGTAATAAGCAGTGTGTCCAGATTTTAAGGTGAAACTGGAGGGATTCCTTTCTCCATATGAACTATAGGTTAGGTTAACTATCACGTCATGTTTTTGAGACTAAAACCCACAAACAACGCTCAAATTGCTAACCAATGGATGTTCCAGTGGAGCATACGATTCTTGAAAATTTCACGCCTGAAGTCCTAATAGTATTTCAGGTTTGTGCTCAGAAAACATCGAAGTAATAGGGACTTGATGCCGTTTGTCCTTAAGTGAATCGAGCTTTATAAAATAAGTAAACAAAAATGTTATCCACACCATATTAGTACAACTTTTTGGCGAATTTACATTCTTTTGTTATTATCTATCATTTGCGTAACGTTTACGTTAACAATTTCCATGTTGGCCGGATTCTAGGTTGAATTTTATATTATTGTGAAGTATATACACCAAAATTTACGTAATTGAAATTTAGCGTTTATGTTCATTTGCCTGTCATTTCTCAACCAACAATACAATAGGGCCTATCAGCATTTGCATACAAACATTTCTGAGCCCTTTTTCTCGCAATTCGAGGCTACACACGCAAACGTACAGCATCATTGTGTAGGGGAAACTTTCCACTACATGGTGATGGTATTGGTTTGCGTGGGTGGTCTACACTTATGCGAGGAAAAAGGCTCAGAAGTGTTTGTTTACAAACGCTGATAAACCCTATTCTATTGTTGATCGAGATTTTATCAATTATAAATAATATAAAATACTGTTCCAATACCATTCGAGTTGATCAATCACATGAGTAATTTGCATTTCACGTTTAAAATACTGAAAATTAATGCAAAATTCCGGAGATGGATGTACGTTTTTTACAAACTCTAAATCTAATCCCAAGAAAGGTCAGACAATGATTAAAGCTATTGTTTCCATTATTAATCTTTGTTACAGAAGAATATACAGATCCTTATTATGCAACACTTCGGAATAATACAATTTTATTCAATTTGATAGAGAATTCCTCGCGTCACATGAAAATGGAACGGTAAATCGTTGTCATCGTATTATCGGGATGATAATCAAAATGCAAGAAATCTCAGCTGGGTGCTCCCTTAGCTCAGTCGGTAAAGGTGCAGCTACAAAGCAACAGCATGCTGGAAGTGGTTGAGTTCGATTCCCGGTCTGGTCTAGGAGTTTTTCGTTTAGGAAAAATTCTCGATGTCGATCTACAATCGTAAAATATGGGTTGTATCAACGAAAACATGATACAGGCATCGAAAGCTCCAAATATTAACTGTGGAATTTCATTCAGAACAGTTGAGCGCAGGCAATCAACTAATTGTGATAAGCAATAAGCACGAAATGCCAAAAAAAAAACGAAGAAGAATAATCTGATCTCAAAGACGCGCGCATCAAGAACGACGAATTCCTGATCCCGAAATCGAGAATGGTTAATTAGCACCTTCCATCAATACTCAGTTGGGCCTGATGACGAGAGAGCAGTTTCTGAACTGAACCACAATTCGATTCACTAACTCACCCGTTCCGCGTGCTCCAGGGGAACTCTGAATCTGAAGGCCACCATCGTCTCCGCTCCCCTTACCACCCACCACCCTCGCCATCACCCAAACAGAAACCTCTCCGCCGCACACAGCCACACAGTCAGCCGCCAGAACTGTTGTGTTGTTACTGTGGTTGCTTAGCTTGCGTCGTCGTCGTCGTCGTCGTCGTCGTCGTCGCTGTCAGTCGTCGCCGCGTTCCGCTGTTGAAATTAATCTCTCTCCAGCAATAACAAGCAGCAACCAAGTAGGCAAGTGTGTGCGTTGCTTTTCGGCGCGGCTGAGACAGACGGAGCAGGGCCAATGCATAATAAAATCCAGAAATCGTTGGAACCTGTTGAGTTGGTGTTGGCTTGCTCGCTGTGTATTCAACTAACTGTTGTAAGACGAACCCCTAGGACTGATGGCGACGTCGAACGGCGGCGGCGACGACGACGAAAATGTCTGATTGGAGACTGAAAAAGTAAACATATGAGCTCGCCGCGCGCGCGTTCGCGGAGCCAGCCATGCTCGCGTTGAACGGCGAAGTCAGGTTGAACGCGCGAGGAGAGGCGAGGCGAGGCGATTGATTTCAACTTTCGGCCGATCGGAATATTATTATGCGAGCTCACTTATTTCTTTTGGGTTCGCTCGCTTCGAACCGGAAAGCTTGACTTGCGAAAAATGAAGCAAGCTTATGTATAGAGAGAGAGAGAGAGAAAAAAAACGCCAAATTACAGCGTCGGCTGGCGGTGGTGTGGAATCAATGCGAAAAAAGAACCGTTCAACCTGGCAGTTCGATCGGCAGCAGACGGTCGTCGTCGTTGCGGTGGCTCCCCAATATTTTATTCACAACATATATATGTACAGGTAGTGATCGCGATCGGGCGCGCACAATGGGTTTGGCGAATGGAGGAAGAAAAACGGCACGAAACAAAAACAGCCGCAGCAGTAGAAGAAGAAGAAGGAGGAGGAGGAGGAGGAGGGGGAGGAAAAAAGCATGAACCGGATTGATCGCCTTACCGCCTGGCTAGCGAGCGAACACCTTTCGAAACCAGTTTGGGTCTTTTGTGTGTGGCTTGTTTTTCTCCAAACTGCATCATTTTTCGCAGTAATGTGCTGCTGCCGCCCGTGACTGATTGGGGGAGCATTTTTCACTACCATTGGCACCACGAGGCGTGGGGAGGTCATTTTTTATTTACTCTTTTTTTTCCGGAGCGATTCAGCTGCACGGAGAAAATGGTTCAAATTGGTTTGATCATTGACCATCTCGTGACTTGATGTGGCGCTAAGAAGGTGGAATAGGATATTTTCTATGGTGGCGATTAGCAAGATGATGGAATTCAGTTAGCATATCATCCAGAATATGTTCAATAGGAAGTTCTGATAGGATGATTGACGGATTTTACTGATTGTTTGCATAATTGGTTTTGGCTTTTTGTCAGTACATTGGCATGTGGCCAATGTGTCGGGTATTTGAGCTGCTTTCAGCTTCTGAAGCAGGACCGTCGAAATCCAGCTGTTATATGTCACTAGTCTATCATTTATTATTATTATTTATTCACATGACATAACGTCACAATACTATAACATAGCCTGATACACAATATCCCTCCATAATGCCCGATTCGTGGCTGCTTCTCTCCAATCCCTTGGGCACCTTGTACCCCCTAGGTCTTGCTCCACCTGGTCTGACCATCTTGCTCGTTGCGCCCCACGTCGTCTTGTACCAACCGGATTCCCGTCGAACACCATTATTGCAGGATAGTTTCCCGGCGTTCTCGCAACATGTCCTGCCCTGCGTATCCTTCCAGCTTTTGCCACCTTATGAATACTGGGTTCGCCGGCGAGTTGATCGATCATTTGTTATTACTTAACTTAACTTAACTTTCATAGATTTTAAATATCTAACCAGATCTGCCGACGATTGGAAAAAAAGTTACCATTACAGATCCACTATTACAAACTGTTTCCAGTAAACAGAGAATCATCTGTAATATTCTGGTTTGGGAACGTAAAACTGAGTAACCTTGATAGGTTATTAGTGAATATTCGTGGTTATTTATGATGAATGCATTAATTTAAAACTTCATATGTTCAAAACTAGTACTGGGGATTCTACAGGGTGTCTCACAATAGGTGTCACTAAAACAAAATGGGATTACAGCAAAACAAATCAACCAAATCATAGCACTTATTTTTCATTTGAAAGATAAATGTTATAGAAATAGACCATATTAATTCAATTCGAATCTCTTGCCCTTTCCCTTGATAACATGGATACATCGTGAATTTCGTGAAACGACACAACATCAGGTTTCTGGAAATTACGGGAGAGAAACTTTCGAACAATGCTGCAACCGTTGATTCGTACATTGGACATTTTGCAACCATCGTTCGGCATTTATCTTCCAGCCAGATTTTCAACGCGGACGAGAGCGGCTGTTTTTTAAATGCACTCCTTCGTCAACATTTGTCACTATGGACGAACCATCAGCTCCAGGAAGAAAGGTGAACAAGGAGCGTGTGACATTTATGCCTTGTTCAAATATCGATGGTTCGTTCAAACTTCCACTTATGATGATTGGAAAAACGACCAAGAGCATTGAAGAACATCTATGAGCTGCCCGTATACTATGCTTCATCCAAAAATGCCTGGATGATCCGGCAGTTGTTTAAGGAGTGGTTTTTCAAGGAGTTCGTTTCTAAGGTCACGGCATTTTTGGAAGGTGCTAAACTGCCGGTGAGGGCTGTCTTAGTGCTGGACAACTGTTCCGCACATTGCAGCGCCGATGAACTTAGAACTGCAGATGGAACAATCTCTACGATCTTCCTACCACCAAACACAACAGCCTTGTTGCAGCCAATGGACCAGAACGTCATCCAGATGGTCAAGTCCAACTACAAGCAAAAGCTTATGCGTGAGCTTCTTGGACGCCGAGGAGAATTCGACGACATGGTTAAGAAAATCAACATCAAGGATGCTATGTTTTGGGTAGCCGAGGCTTGGGACGAGGTACCGGCTGATTCCATTGCCAAATCATGGAAAATGCTGTACACAGAACCAGAATTCGATGATGAAGATGACATCCCGTTGGCGGCTGTACGAGAACGCTTGCTATCGATTAAGCAGAAATTGATGGACCAGGACAATAGGCTTTGTGCACAAATTACGTAACGCATGAAGGGGAGGGATGGGGGTTGAGAAACCGTTACTTATTGTGACATATGGGGGAGGGGGGGTTTTAAAATCGTTACGTAACAAAATAACCAATTTTAGGGAAAATGAATTATGTCTATCTTTTTATTTTAGACCAAATTCTAAAGCTTCGATAAATGGAGACGTACTATTTAAATATGACCTACTAAACGAAATGTATCTCATGACGATTTGCATCCCCAATTGGCGCAATTTTCCATAAATGGTACATCTACACGCTGAGAAATGTATTGTTCTGTATAACTATAACAAATATTATTGTTGACTCACGGTTTACCCATAATTTTTATTCATTCAAACTATACTGATTTTATTTTTGAACCAACAATAAATATTGTTGTTTCTCAAAGCGCTGCAAAGGAGGCTTCTATTGGAAACAAAAAGCACTTATTGTAGAATCAAAAAATAAGATTTTTGGAAGCAATGCACCTTTGCATTGACTCGACCTAAGCGGTGGAATTGTAACAAAAAATATATATGAATATATTGTTATTTATATTAAAACTATTGAAATAATAATACATTTTGTTTACTTTTCAAAAGATTATGTTATGGAAATTCAAATAAAATAAAAAGTAGTATACTCAGTAGCCAAAAAAAGCCGAGCAAAATTTTGCTTCCAAAAAACGTCACGTTCAAACTCCTGTAACTTTGTCTATTATAAACATTTTTGACTGAATTTTTGACAGCCCTATAACTTAATAAATTTGAAGATTTGATAACACATGTAAAAAAAGTCATTTTTGGACATACCAATTTCTAAAATACGTACTTCTGTGAAAAATTTAGGTAGCGTAATAAAAATTTCACCATAGCCTAAAAAAGTATAGGAAATAAATTTGAACTGTTTCCATCAAGTGGCGTTAAATTTGATGCACCAACATGAGTATTTCTATTTTTCACACGGTATTGACCATGGTGAAATATCGGTGCAAAAAAAAGCCGAGGCTAAGTTACTTTAATGAAATAAGTGGACTGATGTTTGCAATCTTTATCAATTTTAAGTTACACAAATAAAATGATTGAACTGTTGTCTGGATACTACAATTTTGAAACAAATGAGAATTAAACATAAAAGCAACAACAATAACAGTTTTTGTGATGTTTCTATAACAATTGAGAAATAGGGGGGAGGAGGTCCGTGAGCGTTACGTAATTAAAGGGGGGGGAGTTTGGTCACGTGTTACTTATTGTTACATAGGGGAGGGAGGGGGTGCAAAATCCCGTTTTTTTGCGTTACGTAATTTGTGCACAAAGCCATACCATACTCGAAGTGGACATGGAGTTTGACGTCTTGAACGACGATGATATTGTGAACATCGTTTTGCACCCGAACACATCATTCTACGATGGCGAAAATTCAGTTGCAATTGTTGAAAAATCAACGGCTTCACCAATTTTGGAGCCACACCAGATTGATGTGGATGACGTTTCTGATCTGAATTGTATTTCAAATGAAGCAACTTTATCGGGAATCGATCAAGTTTGAGTTTGATTTTTTTTTTCGTGCGTTGTTACTGAATGCATGAATTTGTTTTTATCCTTAAATAAACAATAAGTTACCTGGCAAATTTTACTAGTTTTATTAACCACGAATGTAATTACAAAGGTTCTGCGATACAACCCCTATCCCGAGCCCTCCTCTTTATTGCTACGATCATGTTTGTTCAAATGATCATAAATATTGAAATACATATCTTATCAATTTATAGTTTTGACCGTACTAATAATCAAGACTAAATATATTCAGCCCCTCCTATTCCTACCCAACAAACAAACGTAGCTACCCAACAAACATCGGTGTTGAATTAGAGCTTGTTCAAACAAATTTGGAGAAGCTATTCAGCTATTCTAGAAGAAACAGCTGAATAGCTTCTCCAAATTTGCTTGAACATGCTCTAATTCAACACCGATGTTTGTTGGGTAGCTACGTTCATGTTTCTTCAAATTATCTTATTTTGAATGGAAATTAAATAAATATACTCATTGGAATTAATGAATTTGACATACACTAAAGGGCGATACGGTCAAAATTTGGTCAATATCAACTTGACGTATTTCTTTCAATTTTGCATTTAAAAAACTTGAACACCCCTCATTTTGAAGGTGTGTGTGTGTAGAATGTTGCTCCTATTTTGATTTTGGAATTCACTCTTCAGTTGTCAAAATGCCGTCCAAGCAAGAAGAGCAGCGTATCAAAATTTTGCTCGCGCATCGCGAAAATCCGAGCTACTCGCACGCAAAGTTGGCAAAATCGCTAAAAGTTGCCAAATCAACCGTTACAAATGTAATTAAAGTGTTTGGGGAACGTTTGTCGACAGCCAGAAAGTCTGGATCGGGGGGAAATCGAAAACCGGAAGCCGCTGAGACGACAAAGAGAGTTGCCGGTAGTTTCAAGCGAAACCCTAACCTATCTCTCCGAGATGCCGCAAATAAGCTTGGTGTATCGTCTACAACCGTGCATCGAGCCAAAAAACGAGCCGGACTATCGACTTACAAGAAGGTAGTGACTCCAAATCGCGATGATAAACAAAATACGACGGCCAAAGCGCGATCCCGGAGGCTGTACACGACGATGCTGACGAAGTTTGACTGCGTGGTAATGGACGACGACACCTACGTCAAAGCCGACTACAAGCAGCTTCCGGGACAGGAGTTTTATACGGCAAAAGGAAGGGGAAAGGTAGCAGATATTTTCAAGCACACGAAACTGTCAAAGTTCGCAAAGAAATATCTGGTTTGGCAAGCCATCTGTGCCTGTGGCTTGAAAAGCAGCATTTTCATAGCTTCCGGGACTGTCAACCAAGAAATTTACGTGAAAGAGTGTTTGAATAAACGTCTGCTGCCTTTCCTGAAGAAACATGGTTGTTCCGTACTGTTTTGGCCGGATTTGGCATCTTGCCATTACGGTAAAAAGGCCATGGAGTGGTACGCCGCCAACAACGTGCAGGTGGTTCCCAAGGACAAGAACCCTCCCAACACGCCAGAGCTCCGCCCAATTGAGAAATACTGGGCTATTGTCAAGCGGAACCTAAAGAAGACCAAAAAATCTGCTAAGGACGAGCAGCAGTTCAAGGCAAACTGGCTTTCTGCGGCGAAGAAGGTGGACAAGGTGGCTGTACAAAATCTGATGGCAGGGGTCAAGCGTAAGGCCCGGCAATTCGGATTTGGAAAAGCGGAAGCCTAACTGAATATTTTTCTTGAATTTTATACTAATTGAACTTGAAAAAGAAATTGAATTTGATTTTTTACATAAACGATTTCACCGATTTACACGCGTTTTCCCTTGACCAAATTTTGACCGTATCACCCTTTATAGTAAATCGAGTTTTATCATACGAAACAAGCCTTCCAGCCCTCTCCTTCTAGCTACGTCCAATAGTGTGAAAATAATCATGCTATATATTATTATACATACTCAATCATTTCAAATTTCTGCATAAAAACTTAAAAAAAATCGTAACCAAAATACTCCGGCTAATCGAGTCTAAAACTCCGGATAATCGAATCCCGGATAATCGAGTCCGACCTGTATTTTATAAAATTTATAAACCTAATCAACATTAAATTTTGGTCACATAAGTTATAGTGTTGTCAAAGTTTCAGCTAAAAATATTGATAATTGACCAAAGTTACAGAAGGATGAACATGGCGTTTTTTGGAAGCAAAATTTTGCTCGGCTTTTTTTTGCTACTGAGTGTATTCTCGAAAACGAATCGACGGGCACAAGACGAAGAAGCGCACAACGAGCAAGGTCGATCAATCAAGTAGAAGGTGACGTGCGGACTCGTTGCAGACTGGCGAGTTGAGGCCATGGCCCGAACAGAATAGAGACAACTCCTGTCAACAGCAGAGTTCACCCTGGTATTGTTCTAATTGGTAAGGTAAGTAAGCTTTGAATATTTAAACCAAACGACAACATATATTTTTAATTGTAATAATATTAATTACTCAAGGTCTATCACAACTACATCTAAAGAAAGAATGATAATTGAATATTTTAATTAACTTCAATGGGGGAATGATTTGTCATGAATTACGATCTCTTCGAAAGAAATCCTTATTTATATTATGATAACTAATAAGAACAAAGAGAAAAAAGCTTTCTAGTTGTTCTACGTCAACACTTCGTCCATGGTAGTATTTTCACCGTCACCGTAAAACCGATCAGGACTCATTCGAAAAGGCCAACAAACGAAATTCCCACAAAAGAAAAGAGTACCTCCTATTTGAACTGCCCTCTATCAGTGTCAACAGTCGTCGGACGATAGGGCCTCCGTCCGCGCGGGACATGCACTGTGAATAGATTAGATTTACTAAAAATATACTTTATCTCTGGTGTGGAGGCAAAACGTACGGCAGAAGAGCACCCGAAATTGCTCTTCCCAATTGCCGCTAATCAGCGCAGCTAGATTCCACTTAGCCGCAACTTGTTTACTACAATTCTAGCGCTGCCTACTTCCATCCGCGATGATCAAGGGAAAATCCCCTTCCTGAATTCGATCCGCATGTTTCTTTTCACCACAAAAACTCAGAAGCGCCGACGGTGGATGAGAGGCAAGCAGCTCTTTTACATCCGTGAATCATCCACATTTGCCCGAGCAAAGTGTTTCAGATCATGACACAAGCTCGCATTTTTTGGCCAGGAATGACCACGAACGATTGAATTGATGGGATCGGGGTGGGAGGGGTTGGTTGGTCAGACAGGCAAAACGAGTTTCAATATTTATTTTTTTATTCGGTCAGCCCAAAGGCGCGTATAATATCGTGATGGACAGACCAGCCAACGGACGGCAAAAAGGCAAAGCAATAGGAAAAATAACAGCTCAGCTCTGCTCAGCTCGCTCACTCGCAAGCACCCTCTCGAGCAGCACCCATCGGCATGAGTCAGTAACACCCATGCTAGGCATTTTCTTGTTGTTGTTATTCCGGTGTATTTCGATACCGCTCGGACCAGGTCGGAGAATGACTGCTGAGGCAAGCCCCGAGTTTTGTCCACGACCGAGAGAAGGAAAGGAAGAAGCGTGAAAGAAGGCCTGCGTCAATATGTGCTGTTGTTGCCGTTGATTCGGTCATCAAGTCCCATAACCTGTTTCTGTTGTTATTAATTCAAATGGAGAATCACGTTCATCTCACCAGCCGCCCTGAGATTGGTGCTGGTGCTGCTGCTGCTGCTAAAAGGTCCATTCTTTTCTTCCTAGCTGTGTCGCACATAATTATCATCATTCCAAAACACACCGTCGGCCGCGCCAATGCAGCCCATCTTCGTCGTCGCCGTCGCCATGATCGTCATCACCGTCATCATCATCATCATCATTATCGTTTTGGACGGTGGTGGCGGCGGCAACGACCGTCGCTGTCGCCTTCTTGTTGCGTTTCGGACGGAATCACCACCATCCATGGACACGGCAGACGACAGACGGCGACGATGGTGGATGCGGCGGAGGCGGCGGCGGCGGTGCCTGGTATCAAAGCATATTTTTCCCTCCGAATACTGGATCCGCCACTCGCTGCCCGGTTGCTCCACCGCTCGTTTGAACACGCTTTGAAGTGGCCAGGCCGGTTTGCCCCAGTCTAGCCTTAGGTTCTTTTCTCAGTAATAAATGGAGAAGCAGAGCAGAAGCAAAAAAAAAACCTTTTCTTTTTCCCCCTGTGCCGTCGTTGTTGTTAAACATTTTCTTGTTTCTGATCTCGTTCGTATTCTTTTCTCGGCGTTCGCTTCGTTGGGAGATTCCCTCCCACCCCCGCGACCAGCCGCATGCCACCACCCCCGCCAAGCCGCGGTGGTCATCGGCGTCGTCGTTGTCGTCGTCGTCATCACCGTCGCCACCTTTCCGGTGCCAGAGCCAGTCAGCCAGCACCGTTTGAGCTGCTATTGCTTGCGCGGTGCTGGTCCAAAATTCGTCAAACTTCGTCCAACTCAAACAAAACAACCGGAAGACTGCTTGGCAATGTTTAAGTCTTGATTAATATTTCGATAAATTTATAAACAGTGTAATAAATGTACAAAAATGTCCACCATTTTCCAATGAACCTTTGATACCAAGTTTGAAAATAAATAACAGAGCATTAGATTTAAAGAACTGTTAATAAATTTATGGAAATAAAGGGTGTATTCGATAAAAATGGCACACACATATATACTCATCAAAATTAAACTGATTATCGGATTTTCTTGAAATTTTCAGGGAATGAAGAACTACTAATGAGTTTTGATTTACAACATTTGTTTTATTCAATTTCGTCTCCCATCCCGAATGCCCGCACCTTCCTTTTCACTCCACCCATCAAATTTTGTACAACCGATTTTCCCAGTGTTTTTGTTGTTTTTACCCAAATTTTCTTCAATTCTAGCTCTGTTTTTATAGTTTTGGGATGTTTGCGAAGTTCCGTTTTCATAATTGCCCAGAATTTTTCAATTGGACGAAGTTCCGGTGAATTTGGTGGGTTCATATCCTTTGGCACAAAATTGACTCCGTTGGCTCGGTACCACTCCAACACGTTTCGAGCGTAGTGGCAGGATGCTAGATCAGGCCAAAACAGAGTTGATCCTTTGTGCTTCTTAATGAATGGCAAGAGACGCTTCTTAAGGCACTCTTCCGTGTAAATCGCACCGTTTATTGTTCCGGAAGTGATGAAGGGAGCACTTATTTCACCACATCCGCAAATCGCCTGCCAGATTAGAAACTTCTTTGCAAATTGCGATAGTTTCTTCTTTCGAACATCCTCCGGAACATCGAACTTCGACTTGCCAACGAAATATTCTTGCCCAGGAAGTTGACGGAAGTCGGCCTTGACGTATGTTTCGTCATCCATCACGATGCAACCGGATTTGGTGAGCAGCTTCGTGTAAAGTTTCCGGGCGCGGGTTTTCGCAGTGATGTTTTGTTTTTCATTCCGGTTTGGGGCTTTTTGCACTTTGTAAACATGTAACCCAGCACGCTTCATGGTTTTCTGCACAAAACCGACTGACACCTTAGACGTTTTAGCGACATCTCGAATTGACATGTTTGGACGGTTCTTGAATTGTTGTTTCCTGGCCATTTTACTGTCCATTGGACCACTTTTACGACCACTCCCTTCCTTCCTTTGGACACTCAGACGCTCCTTGAAGGTTCTTATTACACGAGACACAGTTGTATTTGCAATTCCAAGCCATTTAGCAATCCACCGGTGGGACGCCCCTGGATTTTGATTGTGAGTGCACAAAATTTTCTCACGGACAATTTCTTGTTTCGACGACATGACTGGAACTACTGAATGTATAACTATGAAACTTGGCAGATGTAAATAATACACTATGGATAAGATCTACTCAAATTTCTAGGTTTTTTACTCATACGATTCAAAAGTTACAGAAGATTTTCTGTGTGCCATTTTTATCGAATACACCCTTTATTAATCAAAACTTAAAAGTTGCAACCCTAAAATAAACAGCATATCCATAAGAAAAAAGATATACGATCTCTCAAAATTTCATAGTAATCAGTAGTTTTGTAATTTTTTTTTTAATGTGTCATTAGGGTGACCATTTCTGCGGAAGGGTGGTCCGAAAATTTGACTTTTTTTTTAAATGACTTGACAATCATAACTTTTGAATCTGTAAGCCAAATACGCAAATCAAAAATTATTTAATATTTATTTTTTCGAATATATAAGTTGCTATATTAATTATGAAAACATGGATTATATTTGTTTTTCGTGGTTTTTATGGTCTCGGGGATAAAGACCTCCCTCATTTTTATCTTTTTTCATGAATTCTTAGTCCTTTTTACATAACGTATCAAAAAATTAGCGATTTATATAATTTAGTTTTTCAGCTAATTTAAAAAAATGCCAAGTTTTTAGTTTCTGCTGACTATCCTACCACGCGTTTTCATTATTTAATGTAAGTTGCCAACCATGTGTCCCCACCAATAATAAGTGATTTTTATAATTTCATCTAGCTTTTAGAGAGCTAAGGGATGAACAATAAACCACGAGTTCTCATATTGAGGATTTTCACGGCCGGTCCGCAATGTTTATTCTAGCTTGATTTATCTTTCGATTCAATTACTCTGCGCCTTTTGTGACTTCAGAATAATACCTAACGTGATGTATATGAATCATATCTAACTTTTCAACGCGTTATGCGATTGCAGTCCGGTTTCAAACAGTACCGGCACATTTGGTTTTGGATAATTATACCTAACTAAGGTCTGTATCCGCAATAATCCGGACACCTCAGAACATGAATAAAACATAAATTTCGCATTATACTTCCGTCGTAGTTGTTTCTTTCAGATTCATGGGATGTGTTTTAACAATTCGTGAAGACAAAACATAGTTATTCGGTATTTGAATTAAATTTTCGAGCTTTGCGCTTAACTCCGTCCATTAGGGTTTGTACATACTCCTCAGAAATCGAAGCAGCCATCTTTGTCGAAATTTGCTGGAAGTGTTTGATGTCTTTGATTCCTTGCTTCTTTCCAGAAAGCTTCCGCTTCATCAGAGCCCAATATCTCTCGATTGGTCGTAGCTCTGGGCAATTTGGCGGGTTTGAGGTTTTTGGTACAATGTTCACTTGATTTGCTTGGTACAACTCCATCACAGTTTTAGCATAGTGGCATGATGCCAAATCGGGCCAGAACAAAGGTTTTTCTTTGTGACTTTTGATAAAGGGTAGCAATCGCTTCTGCAGACACTCTTTCTGATAGATCTACTTGTTGATTGTGCCTGAAGTGACGAAAGATTTACTCTTTTTGCCACACGTGCAAATTGCTTGCCACACAAGGTATTTTTTGGGAAATTTCGATGCCTTCTTCGTTCTGAAATGCTCAGCTGTAGCATTTTTGGCCATAGCAGAATAAGAAGCCAGCCCTGGAAGCTGCTTGAACTCCTCCAGGACATAAGTTTCATCTTCCATAACAACGCATGAAAACTTCGTCAAATATTCGCAGTACAAACGTCGAGTCCGTGATTTTGCTGCCAAGTTCTGTTTGTCGTTGCGATTTGGAACTGTTTTTACTATATAAGACTTAAGTCCCAAACGTTGTTTTGATTTTTGGACAAAACCAGGCGACATATCTATTTTACGAGCCACCGTTCGAATGGAGAGATTTGGGTTTTTCGTTAATATCCTTTTCACCTTTCGGTCCATGACAGGATCAGCGTGTCCAATGTTTTTGTCACTTCTCGGTTTTCTCTCCACCGTCAAACGGTCCGAAAATGATTTGAGCACATCGTGAACGGTGGATTTAGGCAAATCCAATCTTTTTGCAAGGTCCCGTATTGACAAGTCAGGATTTGTCGTACGCCTGTACAAAATTCGCTCGCGCACTTGTTTTTGTTTCGTCGCCATCTTGAATACTAAACATGAAATGTAAACATCAATCATAGTCTTTTTCATCATAGACTCTCAGCTATACCACAGTGAAATTTTTCATTCCTACGTGCAATATTTCAAAAGTTACAATGATTTGAAGGTGTCCGGATTAATGTGGATACAGGCCTTAGTTACGTACCCCAATTTTAAAAAAAAAAAAAAAATAAAAATTTGCTGTTTTTTTTAAAATTTTTTGTATAATTTATATTGAGGAGTACCCACGCTATCATTCCGTGAAAAAATTTCATTTTTGTTTACGACCTATTCAAAATTTGCTCTAGAGTTTTTGTATCGTATCGTTCAACCTTGACCAGGGATGCCAGATAGTTTTTTCCAAATGTCTGCATTTGTCTATATTGAGAATTGTGTCAAAAATTTACGTCAAGAATATGGGTGAGCAAGGTGAAGAACGATTATTTCGCAAAAATAAGGTAAACTCGCCCTCTCTAATACATTGGTTTCGAGAGCCATTTATTTACGTTTTCTGCTTTACAACTATCACAAACTTTGTGGAGAATCTCCTATTTTTAAAGAGTCTTGGTCCTTACAAATTTACTCATACTCCCCTGAACTTCTTATTTTGTAGCAATTTACGAGTGCATTGAAAAAATGGAGTGATTTTAGCGATTCTTCATATGATTACCCTGATATCACCAACCGTAGCAATCCTGTTGTGTACAAGAAACAATTGACAGCGTCATCAATCACCCAAATGGAGTGGCTGAAGGTGCTCAACGTCGTGTTCATCACGGATGGTGACGGCAACGATTGGCAGAAGACTTGATGGATTTTTATTAAGTTCGTAAAGTTACAATAATTTTTGAAAATATTCTGTTTTGTTTTGATCTGATAAGTGGCGCTAAAAATTTTTTTTGTTTATTTTCCTCTCCATGGCTGGATTTTGTACCTGGACGCTGGTGGGAGGGCCCAATCTCATGTTAATGAAGCATTGGAGATAGCTGATTTATGATAGATGTCGCTAGGTCATGTCATTGTATGACCTTCTACTCTAATGAACCATTCATGGGAGAGTCAAAGGTCCAGCCACACAAAGTAGTGATAATAACACACTCGCTCCTCTTCCTATTTAATAGCCGAGTCGTAGCACGCATGTATACAGGCACTAAAGTTGAATGTGATATTGGCGGGTTGGGCCGCAAATCACAAAAAATTTCATCATAGATACATTTATTCAATTTTGAAAACATTTAATATTCAATTTGAGGGGGAAGTTTGAACTGTCTCATAGAATTTCCTATGCAGTGAACTTCTAGACCGTGGACATAAGTATTGTTGTTTTGTGGGATGCGGAGGGACCGTTTAGGAACTCAGAGTATCGTATCACTGGGGTTTGTCATAGGTGGGTTTGTTCAGAATGAAAGAGGTGTGCTACCGGCGGGCTTAGCCGCAATTTACGCTTAGACGAGGCTAAAAACAGTTTGTAGACGCCTGACATCAAGTAGTTAAGAGACACGACAGGTGGTGCAGTTTTCATTGGCGTGGCAATTCTTTCATTGTTGTTTATTCATTGATTGTCATTAACTTAACACCAAACATACCTAAATTACAATTCTAATTATAATTCTTATATCAATTATAATTTAAATGTGTGCGGTAAACGACAGGCAACTTTCAAATTATAGCAAATCATAGAGATATGTTATTTTGATATAGCAACTTGGAGCGTAAAAACAACATGAAATTTATAGTGGCATCTCAAATAGCCTATCACATTTATACGAACTACATTCGGCTCTCTCTATCTTTTCGGAATTTGCCGTACATCATTGTAATACGGAATTGCAAATTAACGATTTTTTCATCACTTTCACTTTTTTTTTCTAAAAACACTATTAAAAAAATATTTGAGCGTATTAGTAGAACAATTGTTATTGGGAAACAAGGAGAATTTCAAATTAACACTTCATTTGATCACTTTTTAAAATAAAAAAATAAAACATTGAAACACTTTTTTCAAATTATAACAAGTAAACGCGAGCAAATTCCTTTAAATTCCACTAGAGAAAGCTTATCTTTTGACAGATAGGCCTATTTCGTCACGACTTACAGACTTTGTCAGTGTCGAGTGCTCAACTTATGATTTTCTTTTTGCAGTATTTTTAACCGGCCCAAAACACCCTACCTTAACAACCTACCCTAACCTATCCTTGTTCCTTCCCATGGAGTTCATGTGGTCTGAATAGACTAGTTCGCCATTACCCCTCCTTCACCATCGGCTTTGGACTGACTTGCGCTCTTATTGCCCCACCAAATGCTGCAAAATGAAAATGAAAATCTTAGAACATTACTTTTAGCAGTGTTCTTTTAATGATGTTTAAATAAAAATGAACCAAAATTTGATTTCAGCTTATTCCATACTACCCAGGGGGTAAGTCACTCGGCCACCACGTGTTAACACCCTCAAAAACACAATCCGACACACTTCAAACACACTCCACACCACATGAAAGATAAATTTATTTCTGACACCACTTACACGAATCGATTGTTTGTTTTCGCACTGTTTTGTTTCCCTCTCGCTTGCACTGATGTGATTCAGATGATGTATGTTCGTGGATTAAAAGTCAAAATGGTCCATGGTTGCCAGTAAGGATAAATTTTCGATTGTGTTTATGATAGATGTGTTAAAACACATAAACACCTTCCGACACACAAACACGACGTGGCATTATTTATATATAAAAGTAGAACTCAAATTCAAAACAATTCACAAACCAGTACGAAATAGCAAAACAATATTCCTACACTGAAGCCTTCTTACTGCTGTTTGTCAATTACGATGTCTATGACATTAGTACGTGTCTGGCGCAGCAAGGACTGTGTAGTCAGTGGCCAATTGTTCTCTTCCGCGTATCTGATTACCAGATCGAACCCATTTAAGGCTGTTTCATCCGACACATTACATATTCGTCATCATCTCCAAAACTCGCAGATTGTGATGCTTTTTCCTGCGTTGACATTGACTGCATTGTGTCGTCACCGGCAAAGGAATGTCTTCGTCAGAATACTTGCGATGATCTTATCATCGTCCAGCTTTTTGAATCCGGCATCCTCCTCGTCGATTTCTTCGGTCTATGCTATCTTCTCACCAATGCTTCTCAGGGTGTCTCTTACGACGGACAGCGGTACATCATCCTCATCCTCGATTTCACGGTCATTGTAAAGCATGTTCCAAGATTTGCAAACCGAATCAGCTGGAACTATCTCCCACGCTTGAGCAACCCAAAAGATGACGTCCTTTATGTTGATCTTCTTCACGCACTCGTCAAACTCTGCTCCGCGAATTTGAATTTCCTGCGTCATCAGATTCCCGAAGTCTTAATCATCTGAATGATATTCTGATCCATCGGTTGAAGAACGGTGATAGTGTTTGCTTGGGAGGAAGATGGTAAAAATTGATCCATCGGCAATTTTTAGTTCATGTGCATTGTAATGAGCTGTGCAATTGTCCAACACAAGGGCGGCTCTCAGGGGAAGTCCTTTTGACTAGAGGAAGGCGGTCATTTTCAGGACGGATTCCTCCCAAAAAAAACACTCTTTAAAGAGCTCCTTTTCCATCATCCAAGCGCCCTTGGATGCCCTGTAGTATACAGGCAACTCCTTAAGATTTTTGAGTGCTCGAGGTCTGTGAGACTTTTCAATCAACATTAACGGTAATTTGGCATGAACGTGATCCGATCTTGGTGATTTGGTGTCTTTCTCAACATATGTTCATGTTGGGAATTTCATGAAAAAGAGCCCACTTTCGTCAGCATTAAAGTTCTGACAAGGAGACAAACCGTCCTCCCAAATCTGTGCAGCAAAGGCTTTTTGTATTGTTCGACCACAGAAAAATTGTTGGACAATTTTTCGCCACTGATACTTTCAAGGATTGGCTGCTTTAGTGTGAGATTAGATTAGATTAGATTAGAAAACAATTTACTGTGCGATTTACGCCATATTGATTGGTGACAAAGTAAAAGGCGTAATTTTTTTTTTTGTTTTATTTTTTGTTTTTTTTTTGTAGGTATCACAGTGGTAGTAGGCCCTTACTTTTAATCTGCACTGGACCCTTTTATTGGTAAAATTCGCTACTATGAGCCTCTATTTTAAATCAACACACAGACGTTCCTAGGCTATGGTGCCCATTTGGTCACTGTTTTTATCGTGATGATTCAAATAGTTTTAATAAAATTGATTCGCTTTCATGTATTTTGTATGTTCTTGTCCATGTTGAGTTTTCGTCGGTGTACTGTGTATTTCTTGTCTTGTCTTATTCATAATAATGTGTACGTGATTATAGTCTGTTATTGTGTTTGATAGATACTGTATTTCAATTTGACTCCTGGATTAAATTGTATTTATTTATAACCAAGTCTCATATACTCGACATCCCCTTGCAACCCTATAAAATTTTCTGTAGAGCTTACCTGTATGATGTGCAGCCATATACTTACTACCTAAGCCACATGCGACGCTGGCTGAACAGCTGGATTCTTTATTTCTTTGACTGGACATTTTGAGTCACTCTAAACTAACCATGAAGAAAAAGAAATATATAATAATTGCTTGGCTAAACCCTAAATTACAGCCTACTCTACAGCTAGTGATCTACTTGCTATCCCAAATTTAAAGATATTTCATATAAAAGCTAATTTGAAACATTGAAAAGAACTTGTCTACCTGCTATCTAGCGGGTTTATTTTTTATTTGTTTATCCTTTCTATTAATTTAAAGTGTGATGTGAAGGGTAAAATCTCATTGCCTCGCATTACAACCGATTACAACCGATTTGCCGTTTTTGAACTTTACAAATAAGGAGATTATACGGAACGTCAACGAAACAACGACCGTATGGTATTGTATATGACTCATTTAACACTGCTACAGATATAAGCCACATGGATAGGTCTATTCTATAGCTTCTAATGGTGTTTCCTAAGCGGACCCTCCGCGTCCTATCTCAAATATACATGCTTGTCATCATCGGCCTGATACCCTGATCATAACATTCACCCCCCTTGAAAATAGTGCAATTACATTTAGTTATTAGAAAATTAGTAAACCAGATATTTTGATTATTCATTCCCTACAACAAATGGATGAACTACAACACAAATTGCCACGAAAATGAAAAGTGTACTTTAAGTCTTTTCCTTCGATTGAAGGTAATAAGTCTAAGAGTGAATTGCATAACTCTCCAGTATCACACTTATGTCAGTGCCTTTATATAAACGTTCTACAACGTGGCAGTTAAAAAATGACTAGAATTTCTGATACTTTCACTATTGGTCAAATTCTTAATCTAACATGCATGTTTACAGCACGAGAGGGATCCCTTTAATTCAAGAGACTATTAAAGCAAAGCTAACCGATATAGAGAAGAATTGTTCTATGACCTCAAGGCTACTCCCTAAGCGGACCCTCCGCGTCCTACTCTTTTCATAAAACCTTAGCCTTTAATTCTTTGTCAGCATCTCTCCTAAGTAACATTTTTCGATGACCTTTGTTCAGTTCGAGAGGTCTGATCCCTAGCTTAATAATATGTTGTTAGAGTTAGTGCTTTGATCACGGCTGTCGTATACTTATTATTCAGGACTTATTATTAGTTGCTCACTATCATGATCAAAACACTCACCCTTTTCAATAATGAAGCGAACAATAAGATTATTAATGATACCAACTGTATTTTGATGTTTAATGAATGACAATTAGAGAATAAGCAACAGTGAAAAAAAAAACTGTCAAGCAAATGAAAAGGGAACTTTTTGTCGTTTCCCTAAATTATTTGATATCAGGTATATGTAGATTGTTCCTAGCTTCGTCTAAGAGTGAATTGCGGTTAAGCCCGCCAGTATCGCACCTGTTTCAGTGCCTTCAAATAAACGTACTACGACGTGGCAATTTGAAGAAAGCTTGGTCTCCCATGCTGGCCTTTTGCATGAGATTAGCCCTCTCACCTACGACAAGGTGACAACCATGATCTTCGAGAGGGAAAGTGAAAGGCGTAATTTAAATCAAAACAAACTCGGGTAATTCATGATTAGGGCCGAACAGTTAATGGTAAGCAATGACTTTAAATGTTGATCTCTCACGAATCACTGGAATTCCACGATATCCAACTACTCTATATGGAAGAACTAATATTCCTCTTCCAGATGTTGGTATCAATTCACGAGAGAGATTTTCGATTGTTGGTTTATTTTTAGATTTGATTTAGCAGGCCATATTTAGGTGTGGTCGAAAATCTAAAAGCTTCGTCTCTACCGGAACTATCAATAAGAATGTGTACGAGGAAGAATGTCTGCAAAAGCGGTTGCTACCGTTTATCAGAAGCCACGACTCTCCAGCTCTGTTTTGGCCTGGTTTGACCTCTTGTCACTGTGCGAAATCCGTTCTGGGATGGTATAAGGTACAAGTGGTCAAATACTTGGCAAAAACCGCCAATCCACCAAACTGTCCAGAACTTCGCCCAATAGAGAAGTTCTGGGCTCTAGTTAAGCGGAAACTCTTTGAAACTAAGAAGAAAGCAAGTGGTAACGATGATTTCAACAGATGATGGAGAAGATGAACAGATGAAAGATTTCAAGGAATAAATGAACAGTTCTGCTCAGAATATCCATAAACACAAACAAATGCACTTGCCTATGGCGTTTCGTGAACTATTTACAACAGTGTACGGTTTATGAAGTATGTTCTTGTTCTCTCGTTCGTCAAACCACTTTTCTAAACTGTTAGAGCATAAGGGCAGAGAAAGAGAGAGAGAGAGAGAGAGAGAGAGAGAGAGAGAGCGAATCACGGCTCTTTCACAATGTTGCCTCATGCCAGGTGTTTTTGTCGCTTCGCTGATTCAAATCTATTCTCCATCAGATTGACGCTAAAACAACGACAATTTTCGGAAATCAACACAGGTTATAAACAAATAAATTCCATTTAGATGACCTTTTTTCCCTGTAAATGTTCAGTTATTTGGTATAACAACACGAACGAATCCATTTAATCCAGAATTATTCATCTTTCAAAGGGTAACTTCCCTCCGCAGCATTCGAAATGACGTCGTTCAATTTTGAGGGAATTTCAAGTCTTCGCCTTTGTCTTCTACCTGCGATCTCTAACCCAACCGTTCTTCCCGCATAAAGAAAGCTAAGCGCAGGGATATTCCCTTTTTTTCGACTTTCTTTGCCCTTTGCCAAGTGCATTTTCAGTCAGTCAGTGTACGTGCCATTGCCGTTTACGCATTCACCGAGTATATTTGTCACTATTTATAGCCCGACGAACGGTAACGCCTTTGAGTAATTGTTTTATTTCTGTTACATTCCGAGAAGGCAAATCGAGCAAGTGCCTTAATCTCACTTTCGCTCTCTGCCTGAGCTCCTCTTGGGTTGTGAAAAGGAGGGATGACATTCCAATTCCGATTCAAAGGAAAACACTGCTAACCCGTTAATAACTCTCGTTGTCGAGTGCTTTCGGAACTCGGATCGAAAAAGGGGAAAACAACCCGAATCGTAATCTCGGGTGTTGTTGGTTCGAAGAACAAAGGAATCACAACATCCTACATTTAGTCTCCCTCTCTGCCACTGGCAATAACTGGTGGAAGTGATTCAGTATTTAAGAATGACGTGGGTGCTGTTTGGCACCCACCCCCATCGAATAATTGCACTTTGAGTCGAGGAATGAAATATTACGCAATTGCCCTCTTGATTAGCGCACACAGATGCTGTGGGTAGACATCGCTGAATTCCCACCCTTATGCTACCTCCTGGTTTTGGGCAAATCAATAATAATTACAATTCTACCTAGGTATGTATACAACTCTCACGAGCATTACTTGGGTTGAAATATTGGACGATTGGCATGTTGTTTGTATACACATTTGTTGATACTTTTTTGCTCAGGTTCTAATAATAGAATCACTTTGGATCCCTCGAGTGGTATGAAAAAGAAAAATAACCCGCAGAGGAGATTCTTGCAATTTTCGGGTTGGTTTAACCGCGCAAAAAACGACGACGACGACGACAACGACGATGACGGTGGTGGAAAATTATCCCGTGTGGTGGGAATGTATGCGCTGAAGTTAGGATAAAGCAAACTCTCGAAATGTTGGTTATCCATTGTAGGAATGCCAAATTTAGAGACGAGGGGTTGTTTATTTTGGGGAGAATGGACGAGGTGCTTGAAATAGCTCCGATGGTGGCGATGCAGACAAGCAGTCAAGTGATTGAATTGCGATTGGCTGATCCGCAGTCGGAGTTAGACTACCCGTCTCGGACTAATTGGTTGTGCTATCAACTTTGTTTGGGATTTTCGTTTACATGTTGAAGAATATTTCGCATTTTGAAAAATCGTTTTTCATTTCTTGTTACTCGTCTGAAATCATCTTCATAGCTCTGGAAGTTTGTACATGATTTGTTCAGTCAGTTTTATGTGCAGATTGAATTGTTTTTTTTTTCCATATTGATTGGTATACACAAACCATTTTTTTTTTTTTTTGGAAAAAATGAGCTAGGACAGACAAGCATTAGCATCATGATCTCTTATAGAATTTACAGGGGAGCAATTCTCAACCAAATGAGTAAACGACTCAACTTGATCCTCTCCGATTTGGTTGAAACTTTGAACATGGTTTCGGTATGAGAAATCATGTTTTTTGACTTGGTAAAAAAAAAACGTTGTTGTCACGACTAATTTTTCAAAAGGGGGCATGTTTTGTCATAGGTGTAATCTTCAAAATATCATAACCCGTCGACAATTGATTATAATGAAATTGTATCTGAGAAGAAGGTGTAGATGATCATTAAAGCTTTGTTCACAAAATTAAAAAAACGTAACCGGTGAATGCTTATCTTTGCAATGTACGATTTTTTTTTCATTTCTTTTTTCTGGGAACTCCCCAAATTATTCGAATAATAATAGAAGTTATCTTAAGATACAGCAACTTAAATTTAAAAAATCAAAAAAAAAAAACAAAATAATCACGATTTTTACACTATGATGTTTTTGTAGGAATTAGCATATCATAACAATATAAAAGGTGTTTTGATCAAAATTTGGTCGACTTAAACTTGACGCATTTCCTTTCATCATGCATTAAACAATTTTGCACACCCCTCATTTTGAAGATGTGTGCGTGTAGCACCATGCCTCTATTTTGATTTTGAGATTTGCACTTCTGTTATCAAAATGTCGTCGAAGGAAGAGAAGCAACGCATCAAAATTTTGGACGTGCATGGCGAAAATCCAAGCTACTCTCACGCCAAGTTTGCGAAATTGTTGAATGTGGCTAAATCAACTGTTACCAACGTATTAAAAGGGTTCGGTGAACGTTTGTCGACAGCCAGGAAAGCTGGATCGGGGGCCGAAATCGAAAGCCGGAGGCCACAGCGACAAAAAGAGTTGCCCGCTGTTTCGAGCGGAACCCCAACCTCTCCGTCCGAGATGTCGCAAAGAAGCTGGGAGTGGCGCCATCAACCGTGGATAGAGCTAAAAAACGAGCTGGACTGTCGACTTACAAGAAAGCGGTGACTCCAAATCGCGACGATAGACAAAACACGTCGGCCAAAGCACGATCGCGAAAGATGTACACGACGATGCTGACGAAGTTTGATTGCGTGGTACAGGACGATGAAACTTACGTCAAGGCAGACTTTAAACAGCTTCCTGGACAGGAATTTTGTAGGGCAACCGGACGGGGAAAGGTGGCTGATATTTTCAAGCACATTAAACTGTCAAAGTTCGCGGTGTGGCAGGAAATCTGTACCTGTGGCTTGAAGAGCAACGTTTACATTGCGACCGGAACCGTCAAAAAAGCCAAACCACAAAAACCCCTACCCCTCCCCCCCACACCCAATTCCTTTTTTTTCCGTTCCTTCCCACAAAAAAACCCAGGCCCCACCCCCCACCCCCCACCACAAACCCCCCCCCCCCCCCCCCCCCCCCCCCCCCCCAAAACCCCCCCCCCCCCCCCCAAAACCAACTAAATTGTTGTACAAAAAACAACACAAACCAACCCACCCTCCCCGCCAAAAAAGAAGAAGAAGACGATACAAAAAATTATATTACGGGTTAAAAAAAAACCCCCCCACCACTCACCCTCTAAAAAAAAAAATTAGCTGAAAATTTTTCCCCTATTTTATATTAACTGAACTTGGAAAAGAACAAGAATTTGACTTATTAATAAAAACGTCAGCCCTAAGTTTGCACCTTTAAACTGAAGGAATGATCCATGAAAAATTGAAATTCGTTCCATAAAAAACGTATTTCTGACCCATAAAGCTCTGATGAAAATCCATAACAAAATTAAAATGATCCATAAAATACAGCAATGTGATCCATACTTTATGTAAGTTTTAGCAATAAAATGTCAAAAATGTACCGTTATATATCTAGGCTATGATCCATAAAATTGTACCGATTACCCATAAACATATTGCAAATGGTCCATAAAAGGTTCAATAACTTTCCTTAAACTTGTAAAATTGATCCTTAGAATGTAACGTTTGTGAACTAAAATATATGCACATGATCAATAAATTATTGAAAATATTCCATAAATAAATCGCCAATGATCCATAATAGGTTTGAAAATGAACCATAAACTTCTAAATATGGTCCATAGCAAATCAATTTGTGCATTTAAAATAATATGTATGATCCATAAATTATGCCGGAATTATTCAAATTTGGGGTTTAATTTTTTTTAAATTTAACTACGGGAAAATCGATCCTTGACTGTGCTACTACTCCAATTTATTAAAATGTCCGTTCCTTTATATATGAGGCTTAAATATTGCTGTAGAAGAAGGATCACTTTGGAGAAGATTTTTAATTTTCAGAAAGCTGACTTACTTTTGCGATCTCACGTTCTTTTGCGACCGCAACTGTGACATTTGTTTCCCAATAAATTTGGTAAAGAGCACTCGTGCACGTAAAGAACTACGGCAGCCCTATTTTTGCACCTTTAAAACTGAAGAAATGATCCATGAAAAATTGAAAATCGCTACATAAGACTCTGGTGAAAACCCACAAAAAAATAAAATAGAAACGATCCGTAAAATTCATCAATTTGATCCATACTTTCAACAAAATTTAGCAATAAAATTTCAAAAATTAACCGTTTTATATCAAGGGAAGAATATATAAAAATTTTCGGATTTCCCATTAACACATTGCAAATGATACTAAAAAGGTTCAATATTTTTCCTTAAACTTGCAAAATTGATCCACAGAATGTAACATATGTGCGTATCATCTATTAATTATTGTAAATGTTTCATAAATAAATTTCCAGGGACCCCTGATAGTTTGTATAACAAATCATAGTCTTCAAAAAATGATTCATAACAAACCAACTTTGTGAACTGAACATTATTTAATCTCCCCGCAACTGCGACACATGTTTGTCAAGAAATTTGGTAAAGAGCTCTTCTGCACATAAAGAACTTCAGGTCAAATTTATGACTTGATTAAACTGTTGTTTCAGAAAATTTGATTTAAATTATGCCGGGCAGACGCTTGCTGTCCAACTCGCTGTCGCTCGTCGGACCAAACTAAAATAAACATTCTCTGTTTGCATTATACCGGGCAAATGCTTGAATCAGCCGTTTGCCTGGAATCTAATCTACGCTATGTTAACACTTCGGATGTCGGAAACATCGACCGTTTAGTTCTTCAATCCTCAACACGGCTACGCAAAAACTCCGCAATATTTCTTTAGCAGTAATACTATATCCGGATACCTGAAAGAACGGACATGTAACTAAATTTGAATAGTAACGCAGTTGGAGATCAATTTTACAATCTTTAAGGATCGAAATTTAAAAAAAAGTGCCCCAACCTGGAAAAATGCAGTCATAATTTATGGATCATACCATATGGTTTAGCGAACAAAACTGATTTACTATGTATCATTATTATAAGCTTATGGTTCATTATTCATCATTCTATGGATCATTGGCAATTTATTTATGGAAAATTTCAAATAATTTATGGAACATGCGAATATATTTTATTGCACAAAGGTTTACATTCTATGGATCAATTTTACAAGTTTAAGGAAAGTTATTGAACCTTTTATGGATAATATGCAATATGTTTATGGGTAATCCGTACACTTTTAACGACCATGCCCTAGATATAAAACGGTACATTTTTGATATTTTATTGCTAAATTTGCTATAAAGTATGGATCACATTGCTGTATTTTATGGATCATTTCATTTTTTTATGGATATTCACCAGAGTCTTATGGGTAAAAAATGCGTTTTTCGTGGCACGATTTTCAATTTTTTATGGATCGTTTATTACTTTTTATATGCAAAAGTACGTTTGCCAATAAAAACTTTGATCGACTCACATTTATTACTGTTTGACCAAATTTTGATCGGAACACCCTTTAATAGGATTTTTCAGATGATTTAATTTTCAGATCATTTTTTTTAATGTAGCCGTTTTCAGGATAATTAGTTTTTTATGTTGTTTATGTTTTCATAAGTTAGTCGTAATTTTCCTTCGACATCTAGAAGAATATTATATTGAGTGTGCAAAAAACTCATTCTCAAATTCAGAAACCACACAGCTGAGACGGTGTATAATTCCTAACACACACGATCAATGAACTATTGTTGTATAGTTATTCGAAACAACAGGAAGGTGTGTTCGCCTTAACTTAGCAAATTAACGGATAAGTATTTCGAAAAACTTATTTCCATGCATTCATTTGGATACAACGTTAAGAATTTGTGATTCGTGTCGACTATATTCATATCGACAACAATCAACCGAAAATTTGGAACAACCAGCAAACTGTCATCCACATCAAGGAACGATTTGGAGGAAATAGCATCGGCAGTTTCAATTGTCTCAGCATCTTCCCAGGATAGCGAGCTGTCGGGCTATTCCAGGCGTCATAACGGTGAGCTATTCAGCAACGACATCGCAGGAATCATCGTTTATCCGATATCTAATACACAGTTGATTAACCTCCGTTACAGTTCACATGTTCCGATGTTGTGGCAGGCATTAGAAAACATGTATTTAACCTCCCTATTAATGGTGATGCAGAAGGGCAATATACTTTGAGAACAACCTATGTAACATTGCCAAAAGAATTCAGCTTTATTAAGTTTTATTAAAGTCACTAGAAATGAACCTACACAGCATGTTTACAACGATCCTGAACGATTTGTTTTCTCAAATTCATTTTACCTACCTTTTATTTCTACTTTATAAAAATGTTGTTTTGAAATGCCGTTTTAGGTCTCATTCATATTATCTTATTATGGTCAGTTCAAAAAGCATTTTAAAACCAGTTTTAAAATTTACCTCCAGTAAATGCATTAAACGGTCCATTGGCGTTGAGTGAAATCACCAAATGACCAAATAGTTTTATAGTAGTCATCGCAAAGATAAATTGGCTTCTTGGCAAAACTGTGATTTTTTTCAATCACCATATTGAAATATAAGAGCAAATTAAAATGTTAAAAACAAATTCACCAAATTTTAGATGTAATGCAAAGGAACTGAAGACTAATTTCAGCATTCTTTTAGACAACCTAATTGGATTCTATCAATTTTCAGAAAATGCATGATTAATTCTCGAGTTTTTTTCATTAGGGCGAATCTAACATTGAGAGACTCTCTTTGAATACTTTCTCTTTCATTCATATTCCAATCACCTTTACGTTTTTCATTCTACTATTTGTAGAGCATGCTAGCCAGCACAGATGTGTTTCGATCGGTACTAAAGAATCCCTCAAAAGTTTTATAATGGTGCTGTAACAAATGAAAGAGAGTGATACCGGAGAGAATCTCTCAATGTTAGATTCGCCCTAATGAAAAAAAAAACCCTAGAGTTGTTAGCATTCAAATACCTGTCGCTTAAGCGTAACACTCTTATTTTGCAACCTTTTGAAATGACACCCGGTACAGAAAAGATAAATATAGATTAGGCCTGTAGTTTACAAGTAAAGGCCTTATGTAATGTTTGGTATTACGATGTTTGCCCTCCTTTTCAGCTGCATACAAGTTAATTCCGCACAGTAATAGCATTAAATGTATGAAATTATATGAAATTTTCTTGACCATTACTTGTCCTATCCTAATGCACATTACTTTTGAGCTGCATACTAGCCTTTAAACGTTAAAATCTTACTTTTGCAACTTGTCGCATAAACTACTGTTTTCCACGGAATTATCATTGGAAGTAGCTTCAAATGGCAGCGACCAAAGCTTAACACGTCAGATTCAATCCATTCGATTTGTTAATCTTCTATTAAATCTATTTTTGCTTGTTGACGAATGATCAAAAATGTTGTTTACCAACGTCCTCTGAATTTCTTCCAACCCTACATGACCGCCATTTCCCACTGACCCAAAGGAAGCACTCCATTCATGCGGCTTGCATATAATTTGCCAACGTAGAAACACAACAACCATCTAGCACTTCGTACCAAGTGACACCCGCCTCTGGCCAGCCCCGTCCCTGGAGGAGCGCAGAATGCTAACTAGGTCCTCGTGTGTCCCATAAAGCACGGAGCACAGCACATTGCGTTCGCTATAATTTTGCCAATAGCGCAGTTCTCCCCCCTCGCTACAGTGCCTGGCAATATCAAAAAGGTTGTCCGATTGGCTTGCATGCAGCTCGGTATGTGCCTCTACCGAAGAGTACTTACTGGGAAAGCAAAACAGAATACTTGGTACCCAAATCGGCGTGTCATGATTTATTTTTATCGAGAAGCGTTCATGCGCTTGTGGGTGTAACAAGTTATACGGCGACGAAGAGCGAGAGCACTCTATCTGTATCGATACATACTGCCGCTCGCAGAAGCAGCCACAGCGCAGCAGTTCGTGGTAGACGGAGTCTCCATTATTGCTACATCCTCGTCGTCGTCGTCGTCGCCGTCGTCGCCGTCGTCGTCGGTTGTCTACGGACGGCCAAAGTCAGTCTATTTGATTATGCCGTGTTCGTGTGCAGCTGAAAGTAGCGAGTAGCCGAGTTTCCTACATTGCATGCATGTGGGAGTTTTGTCTGTGTTGGAAGGCACCCCACAGCACCCAAGTATGAAGAATTCCGCCGCATACGTATGAACGAAAACTCGACCCCGGTTTACGAGTGTGGGGAGTCGAACGAAAGCACAGACAGCAGCATACAACGGAACGTGACTGTGTCGTATGAAAATTCGCTGAAAACTTGCTGACTGCACGGTACGCTTGGCCTACGAGTGTGGTGGCGAAACATAAAACGAGAGAATACCCGCTTTTCTTTCATTACGTAAGGGGATTCCCAATATGTACAGTGAACTGAACGCACGGGGACGGGAAGGGGGACAGCAGGGCGAAGGGAGCCAGGTTTTACGATCCGGCAGAATCGAGAATGGGATGGAATGGGAGGAGAAGCATCATCGCCTTTCTACCCTGATCCGAAACCCTAATGCCCTTCCACGGCACAGTGGGTCCATTTGTTCGGGGGAGCGGTCATTATCAATTTTCTATTCCGTAGCATTTGCTTAGTAGTGGAAAATAAATATAATTGTTGAGGTTTAATTTGCTAATATTATATCATTTATTTCTTTTTGAGTACTGTGTTTTTGAGAAAGTATACACAATGTATTTAACATTTCTTGAGGTGTTTGTTTGATTTTGATGATTTTCTTATGCTTGTAAGAAAAGGACCAGAATTAAATAGTAATGATTATATCGCACTAGGCAGTGCCAACTCGTTTTTAATTTCGATTTCATTCGTTCTATTTCGCTCATCTTTATCAAAGTTTATAAGTATTGTGTGGCCTCAGATAACTCTGTCGGTAAAAGCACGGTTTACCAAGCTAAAGGTCGATTCCCGATCCGGGTTGGAAATTGGTTCGACTTCATTGTGCTTGTCACACAATATTCAAATTTACGCATTGGTGTTGACTTGAAAAGCTCTCGAATAATAAATGCGGAAGAGCCTCTAGAAAACTAAGTTGAAAGCTGACGAAACCTCCTTGAAAAGAGCATCAAGGACAGTTAGAAGAGAAGAAGTGTTTTGTTCATAGCCAAAAACATTTTGCATCGATTGGAAGTGTCCGACTCACTTCGACAGTGGCCATGCTTTATGAAGGGCTGTATCATGAATGAAACCGTGTTCTACTGAGACCGTGCGATGTATCGTGTTTCATATAGAAACGTTTGTTCTGCTTCTGTGGCCCTA
The DNA here is from genome assembly GCA_024533555.2 of Aedes koreicus. NCBI lineage: Eukaryota > Metazoa > Arthropoda > Insecta > Diptera > Culicidae > Aedes > Aedes koreicus. Next base: position 9,053 of record JAHHFK020002016.1, on the reverse strand, counting down.
CTCGGTATTATGATACGCTTTAGGAAGCTGTGTTGGAAATGAATTGAATTGGATGCCAAATCAAATTGATGGCATTTAATTAGGAAGGCTGTTGAATTTTACGGCTCAATAAGCGTTATTTCGGAGGCTGTTTTTGGTGAGATCCGCCTGATTATAATTGTACAACAAAAACTTATTCTCAATTGGATCTGCAATAGAGCTATGACTTTCTACTTTCCGGATTAAAGCTGCTTTCAATGGTCACTTAAAGAATTAACAGATTTCTTCCGTAATTCCATTGCCGGCCATTAGGTTGAACACACACACATAATTAACAAAGAAAGGTTCAAAATATGAAGCTCATACTAAGAATGGTGATAAAATGTATAAAAGAAGGGAAAACGGACGGTTTGAATTTAGTGTAACCACCTTATTTGCAAATATTTCATAGAATACTTTTTTATACCTAAAACGATCATCTGATGGCTATTTTGCGGTTAAGAACACTCAAGAACACATTTGAAAGATAATATGAATTTGAATCACTTGGATTTGGTAAAGTTATAAAAACACCTTCATTCCTACGCACAACATTGATTCCTAAACACTACAGCTGTTTTCTATAGCCACATACAATTTCAAAGTGAAATTCATGGAACAGGTAAAAAATAAAATTACTTGCTCTGATACTTCAGAAAATTGATGTTTTCGAACACAAAATTCATAACAAAGCAATACGTAACAATAGAATCATTATTCGCGTATATGCATTTCCTAACAATGCCAGTGAATGACAATTTAAGCTTTGTAATAACACAAAACCGTTGAATTTACCGGTCACTGGCGAGATCTACGAAAGGAGCCAGAGTACATTTCGACTCGCCAAAAACTAGAGAAACCTCAATGATTTTACCGTTTCCCACTGCCGTGCCATGTGTCAGCGCCGGCGATGTAGTGCTAAGCGTGACTGCTACTTGATCAACCCCCCCCCCCCCCCCCCACCAGGGGTTCTTGTTTCAATCCCAGTCGAGAACGGTGGGATTTTTCTGAGGCGAACAAACTTCTGATCACGTCTTCCTTCGGAAGGAAAGTAAAGCCGTTGGTCCCGGCGCATGTGTTGATGAGTGCGATATGTAGGGTCCAGGTGTTGGAACCGCCTTCCTGGCGTAGGTGGTTGTGCCATGTTAACGTTGGCGAATTCCAGAAATGTTTGTTAGTCCGTAGGAGTTGGATTTGGAGCCTTGTTCATTTTGTATCGAATAATGTTGGGACTATTGAGCAAAACCTTGCAAACTATTTCCTCGCAAACTGGTAGATTCAGTGTGGACTTGATTTTCGGTAGCGAGATGGTGGAATTTAAGACCTTTTTCACAATCTTTCGCGTATCCCCGATGACAGTTCCGATTTTTTCGGCCTTCGTTTGGTTGTAGCATGTGTTGTGGATCCTTAAAATAATTTCGGATAACTTTATGCGATCTTCCGATTTTACACAGGATTTCTCTAAAAGAAACTCATTCCTGCTTATAAGCTTCTCTCATCCCCTTCTGTTTCTCACTCAGACCACTTCCTTTAAACATGTTCATTCTTTCCGATCGAATTAATTCCATAAAATCCAACTGATCGAAGAAACACTAACAGCGGCCGCGCTGGAAAATGGACGCTCGAATAATTGAAACCACGTTTGTTTGACATATGTGACACACACAGAGGCAAAATAAAATATGAAAAACATATGTTCCACAAATTGCACCATAAGCATTGCTAGGTGCGTAAAAACAAGATGCGGCTGTAGGAAGTGGTCACACAGAAACCGAAGCGTTCTCAAAAATGTAAACGGACGTGAACTGGATTTTTACCTAAAAACGTGAACTAGTTCCCAATTACGTGATTCAGTTCACGGTGTATTTTTGCTTGTTCTCGAATTCATGACTGAGGTTCACGGATCTGGGCACGATTTTTTTTTCCGTGCAGTGTGAATACTAAATACCACTTTTTAATATACTGAAATTATAAGAAATGTTTGTGTCATGGTGGAAACCGGCGTCAAACCACTATTTTTTTCTACGATAGAAAGGTTAATACCCGAAAAATACTTGCTTTCCGAAGTTATTTCGAAATTGTTAAACACCATCCCAAGTATCACGCTCTAATTTAAAATGTTCGTCAAACAAGTTCACAAAAACAATTGTTGGAAAATTTTTGGGATCCGAACCTAGAAACAAACAAACTTTTTTCCCTATTTTTGACCCCTTCCGGCACCACTGTGCATCTGGCAATGTAGGTGGATGTTGGAACATTGTTGCGAAGTAGTGGTAGTGGAGGTATTTTCCTGAAATTGGAATTACTATTATAGAATGCCGGGTTAAGCTGTGGGCGAAAGGATCGCTGTCAGACTGAGGGGTGCGAGCGAAAGGCCGAAACAAGAGCGAAGGTAAAAGTCATTTGACCCTCGTCGGTTTTACGAGGAGTTGCTCCCCGGATATTCTCCCTGGATGCGGGAGGATCGTAAATGGTTCATGGATAGTTTAAGAAGCTAAAATACATTGAAACAAAAAGGGAAACGGAGCGAGCTGAATCCAGAGCTCATTTGCTGGAAGCGAGGTAAATTGCGCACATTTATTTTGGTAGTGGTTCTAGTTTAAAAGGTGACCACTCAACGGAGAATTAATTGGAAATATGAACATAATAAAAAAAAGATTGGATCAATTTCCATCTCTATTTAATGAACTCAGATAAATCTGTCTGTAAACACTAATTGGGCTAGATTTGCTCAGAAGCAAAGCACCTTAGGGTCTCGTAAATTTAACAAAGACCTGTAGTATTTTACCGATCATAATTATAACGTTCCTAACATCACTTTCCAAAACCATCAGAGTCGAGAAGTGCGACAGTTACGTGAATTGGTCAGAGCTTATATAAGTTTCTAGAAACTGAACAAACTCTTTAAAAATTATTTTCTGAATTGCCATAAACTTCGGAATATCTATGAATGGACTTGACAGAAGTTGATTAAGCTTCTCGGAAATTGAATAAACTTATTGGAAGTTCCAAGATAATCATGTAGTTTTCACGCTCTCTTTCGAGAAGAAGAGTGGTGGAACTTCAAAGAAGTCCATTGAATTGCCGAAAAATTCTCAACGTTTCTGGAAACGTGGTTAAACTCTCAAAAAAGTTTACTAATCACCCATGGCATAAAACCACTTTCTGGAAATTGCCGGAACTTTGAGAAGCAGATTTAGCTTCCCAGAAGTTATTTGGACTTCCAGTTGGTACATCTGTTATGATAAAAAGCAGAATATCACAAATATTTTAATAATTTACGAGAAATTGAAAAAATCTGGGAAGTTGGTCGATTTACAAAATTTTCAACAAGTTGGTGGAAATTCTGTGAAATAAATAGCATTTCCGAGATGTTTTTAGAATCTCCAAGATTGTGATACGGTGGAAATTCCGCGAAATTTATTAAACATTAAAAAAGTAGTTGATTTTTTTATTCTCGTTTTGGTTCGGTACGAAAAATTATCGTGTAGTAAGAGGTTTATGTTCTCCTTAAAACTTAAGTACTATGAGCTTCTGGGATGTTTCCTGAACTATTGGAAAGTTTCTTTAGCTTCTGGGATGATCCCTGATCTTTTAGGAAGCTGCCTAAACTTATGGAAAAATCCTTGGAATGTTTGCTAAACTTTTGAGAATGCTCCAAAAACCTTTAAAAGTTTTCTTGAATGTCTGGGAGTAAACGTTCTGAAGAAGAAATTCTGAATTTCTGGCGTCGTGAAGGACGTGATCCTCTCCGTTTTTCCACTGCCAAATTACAAATCAGCATTATATTATATCGTTTTAATGAAATGCATGCATTCACACACTCACCTTCAGCCAAACGGAAAGGGCAAGTATTCCTCGTTTTCTGCTAACGACGCACTACTGGCAGTGAAAATTATTTGGTCAAATCAAATAATTACAAAAAATTTGTGAAACATCTGCGATCTCTTAAAAAAAAACTTCTGATCTCTAATGTTGAATGATTGACAGGATATCAGGTGTTGGCGGGTTTAACAACCAGAAATACAACACCGGTGCGGGGAACGCGAAGTTGGTCTATTTTAGCTGGTTCCATTCAAGTTTTTCTGATGCAAATCAAGTATGAAGTTGTTCCAAACATAGACCACCACTGAAGATGCCCTAATCGGCGCCCTTTGTTCTGATTTTATGATGTTGGCCACAGTGATCTCCGCTTTGTGATAAGCTAACTTTAGTTTTCTGGAGCGCGTCTATCCTTTCACTTTACCAATGAAGTGTGTCCGTTAATTCCACTAACTATGGACGTTGATCTTGTCGATTTGTCGACTTGTGAAAGTACCAAAATTCACTAACATTTTAGTGCCTCTACTATTGACGGAATTGCGACGAAAATGGCTCAAGTTTGAGCTAAGAAGAGTGATTTTCACTTTACTTTCTTTTTAAACACCTTCACGAGCGTATCAATAAGACAATTTCAATTGGAAAACTAGGAAAATTTAAATTAACACTTCAATTGATCACTTTTTATAGAAAATAAAAAAAAACTAAAACACCTTTCAAACTAAATATACTTACTAAATATGCGACTTACAGACTTCTTCAGTCTCAGACAAGTCGAGCACTCAACACTGATAAGGTTGAAACGCTCTTTACTAAGAACAGAAGTTCAATAATGTTTGTGTTAAAGCTGCCTATTAAAAGTATTTTAGTAAAAATCAAACCATATTTTCATATTTTTTTTAATCTTTATTTTACGTCGGCCTATTTCCTCACATGGTGACAATCACCGACTTATTTTCATTTTGGGGTACAATATTTATTCAATATTTATTCAAACGGAGAGATCTACAAATATAAGTTACATTTGAATGAGATTCGGCTTTGTATAGACTGTTCCGATAATTGTAAATACACTAATGATTAACCGTCAATTCAAAATGCGTGCAGTATTCAACCAACTTTTGACTGCGTCCTATTGTTTACATCCAAATTAAACTGATGTTGTCATTTTTTTTTTTCAATTTTTCACACGGAAGTTTGAAAATGCGTGGTCTTTCTCTCGAGCAAACAAAAACGGATTGTGTACAAACGGTGCACCGTGAGTGGTCTTTCGATCAGAAAACTGGCTAAGGAAGAAGGTGTGAGCGTCGGAGCAGTTTAAACCGCATTACGGAAGTATCGGCAACAGTGCTCTTTCGTAGATTCCCCGAGACGGGGTAGGAAACCCGGTCCCGCTGACTCTACAATCGACCGAAAGATAAGGGACTATTTCAAGCGTCATCCTTCAGCATCAGTCCGAGATGTGGCGAAAAAGCTAAGTACTTCGGCGACTAATGTTATGCGCACCAAGGAGAGAATTGGCCTGCAGACTCATCGGAAGCAGAAGCAGCCAAAACGAAGCACCAAACAGGCTGAATCTGGAAAACCGAGGGCTCGAAAGCTGTACGACAAACTGCTGACCAAAAAATCGGGCTGTGTTATCATGGACGATGAAACCTTCATAAAACTCGATTTTAAAACTCTGCCGGGACCAAAGTTTTATACCTCGCCGTAGGTAAAGGATGTTTCTGGATCAGTGAAAGCCATTTACACCGAAAAATTCGGCAAGAAGGTAATGGTGTGGCAGGCCATATGCGGATTTGGAAAAATATCTCGTCCATTCATTACGACAGACACAATGAATGGTCAAATCTACGAGAAGGAGTGTCTGCAAAAAAAGGTTGCTACCCTTGATCAAACAGCATAACAAGCCTACAATATTTTGGCCTGATCTTGCTTCCTGCCATTACTCTAAATATGCACTAGAGTGGTACAAAATGAACAATGACGTATTTGTACCAAAGGAGATGAATCCACCAAACTGCCCAGAGATTCGCCCTATCGAGACTTTCTGGGCTTTGACGAAGGCGAAGTTGAGAAAACACATGAAACCAGCAGATAGTGTTGAAAAATTTAAGAAAGATTGGCCAAAAGTGGTGAAAACGGTAGGAGAAAGCACTGTGCAGAAGCTTATGAGTAGTGTTCTGCCGTGAAACGCATATCAGTCCCATATGAACAGGAAATCAAGCAAAGATGGGACTGATATGCGTTTCACGGCAGTGTTAAGGCAAAAGTTAGAGAACTCGACTACCCTACGAAAAATTAAGCAAATCGAAATGAAGCTGATTAGAAAACATTGTTATTTACTATGTTTGAGAATAAAATAATGCATAATCACATAGTGATCTTTTTTATTTGAGAAAGAAAGTGTATTTATATTTTTCGGTACAGTCTATAGTATAGACCTTGATTCGAAAGAAACGTTTCGTTCTCATTCTCTCATGTTACAGACTGCAAAAGCTAATCTCAGGGGAATTAAAATAGAAATTCAGAAAACTGCACGAAAATCTATTGAAAAAGTTGTCAAGAATCCAGGGTCATCAGTATTAATAACTGAATCGTCCTGTGCTGAATTCAAACTGTGCCGTTTGGGCAATCTCTAAACTTCACAAGTTCTCCAACAAAAGTTCAATTAGCACAATACCTTCTATTTGGATGTTTTTTTTTGCGAATCCGTCCATCGGTTTTAAAGAAGTACGTTGAACTTTGTAGCTATACCGAAATTTTGAGACCTCGTCGAGCTGAGTTGAATAGCAACACTTGAAATCATCTAATCTCGAGTACTTTTTCAAACAGACGTATCTGATTTTGCAAACAAAGAGGGGAAGTAAGATGCAGACATTAAATTCTTGAAACCCTTAGCACTTTCCTGCAAACTAGGGCCACTAACGCAAGGAATAACATTTCCCTAACACGATGGTGATGCTACTTTCCGTGAGAGTGCTGAGAGTTTTGAGAAATTTACGTCTGTTTGAAAAAGTACTCGAGTAATATCGTTTTGTTGATTTCTCCTCGGTGTTTCACAGTATCTAAACCAAAATCTTATTTTCTCTTTTAAATTAAACGTTATTGAGCCATAACGTCGAATCTATGACCACTCAATAACTTCATTCAGAAATATAGCCGAAAACATATTTACGCTGTTTAAGCATTAATGTTCTCGATGCACAATCAATTCACAGCTTACGACGTAAAAGTATGAATTTAAACATTGTACAAAAACAATGATGCTCACTGTTTACGGAAATCGAGAATATTTCCCACTCGACGGATCTACTCTATGTAGGTATTCATACTAGCTATATAAATGAAAGAATCAACACCGCAACTCAAAGAAGAAAAATACTCCCCAGAATTCAATATTAATCAATCATGTAAACAAAGCAAAGTTTCACTTACTTATTTTGGTAGCTCCCTTCTTGCGTGCCATCGTGATGAATCGAGTCTGTTGAATCTCCACCGGAACAGTTCGGATCGCTCCGGTCGCTATCGCTTTGCACCACCACTTCCACTTTTATCCTAACACAACGAATCACACAAACGATATGTTTCTTCTTCCGGTTTCCCCCGGTGCTCAATTGGCCGCGATTCTTCTTCTGCGTCTTCTTCTTTGCTTTATCAGTATGCACGGCCGCACATATGGAGCCTGCTTTCCTCCCCACAGCCCCCAAGGCAGCCCCGGCCAAGTCAAGGTGGGCTGGCTCGCTCGTTCACATGTACCATTCGCCGATTTCCCTGACTGATTATCTTACTTCTTGCTATGGCCAGCTCGGAACATTCTTGCTCTTCTTTTGCTTCTGCACTCTCAGCGATCGACCACGACGTATGGGTGCTTCTAGTAGAAGAACACACACGTAAACAAGTGTGATGATGCAGCCCCAGCCCAGCGGAAAACACCTCCAGGTTCAAAAACATACGCGCGCAAGCACTCACATTGAATTCGGATTACGACGAAGGACCGATGCGTGTCTGTTATTGTTGTTGGATGCAAGCCCCAGGAAAGAGCAACGTAAAAGAAAATCCACGTACGCTCCCCTACTCGGCCTTCCTCCCCTTCGACACTAGCGAGCCTTTTTTGCACGGTTTTAAATTACAGCACAGCTCGCTCTGTTGCTACTTCTGATGACGATGACGGTAGCGACGACGACGACGATGATGGCTGGCTTTCGAAAGCCCCCGCCGCCACACTGCACACATACACACCGTTACGGCACACTTACAGCAAGGCGGCAGCAGACGATCATCACCATTCCTTAGCTCCCCCAAAAGCCACACGGCCACGGTGACTCTGTTGTTGCGATGACGACCAAGGCGGCGACTGCTTTGGCTAAACGCTTCTTCTGCCTTACATTTTCGCCTCCTCGGCTCGCTCACTCACTTGTTTTTCCACTTGATATAAATTTGAATTTTTACGCTCGAGCAGAAATTCCTCGTTTCCATTTGCATAACCAGCACATCCTCATACTCCTACTCACTTCCGGAAAGCACTGTTCTTTGTCTCTGTAATCAACTTTTTCCTACTTGGTCCTTCCAGGAGAAGTGTTCCACTCTCTGCCGCCACCGGAATCACACAAAGAGGAAATGACAACTCACAAAAAAAAAAAGAAACCCAAAAGGACACGCACGTAGTAGGCGACGGGAAAATTAACGCGGAGCAGCAAAGGACGACACTCACGGAATTCCCTCCGTTGTTCCTATCTCTATCACTCCTCTTTGCACATACTTGTACTGGTGCTGATCCAAGCCGACCGTCCGCCGATATCAAGTGCGCTCCGTCGCACCATACCAAATCAAAACCATACAAGCAAGTGCTATGCTGTATGCAACAAGAGCAAACGCTATAAACAGGCTGGTGGACCTGGGCTGCTGTTGCTGCTGCCGATGCTGATGATGATGATGACGAATGTGTGTGAAAACAACAACATCAACAACGACGACGGCGACGACGATGATGATGATAATAAATCGATGACTGTTGTGTGGTGTTGTGTACACAAAAAGGAAAATACTATGGACCTGTCGCGCGCTGCAAACAATCCGGACCGCTCTCTTCGAATGGCAAACCTTGAATGAGCGCGAGACGCTGCTGGCATCGGCTCTTGGACCCAGCCACTGCCACTGTCTGTCGACGCCGTATAGTGAGTGAGAATGGTTGAATGAATCGCTCTCCACTCTGC